>VZSR01003800.1:622213-761428 GCA_013398615.1 Brachypodius melanocephalos
GGAGCCATGGGTTTCTGCACGGAGCCGGTGGCCGGAGAAGCGCGGGGCCGTGTCCCAGTGACGGCGCGGCCGTGCCGGCGTCCAGAGGGGTAAACGATCCTCTGTCCTACTGGAATCGCTGCGAGGGGGATAGAAAAGGCAACGGCGTCACCCGCCGCGGCAGCTTCGTGCTCCAGCGTGAGAGAGGAAACGGCTTTAAAGGCGTACGGCCAGCGGCTCCCTCCTGGCGGGGACGGAGGTGTCAGCCGGTAACTTTCTCCGCGCTTTTTTCTCCTGTTATTTCCTGGTATCTAATGGTGAAAATGAGGCTCCTGTAGCTCAGTCTTTAATTTGGAGGTTTTTCCCTGCTGGAGTAAGCTCACAGCAGGTTACCGAGAGTGCGTACACAGGCTGCGTCCGGCTTTGTGCAGCCGCTCAAAGACTCTTTAAGCGTGTTTCATGTCGCTCCTTCCTTAGAGCCCCGCAGGCACGACAGAGAGGCCGGTTCCTGACACAGCCCTCCCGTACCACGCGCGGCAGGCCGCCGCTGTTTCCCCGGTCGGCGGCGCGGGGCCCGTGTGGGGCCGCCCCCCCCGCCACGCTTATCGGGGTGTTTGTTTACACATCCGGGACCCGCGCGGGGCGGGGCTGCCCCGCCCCATTGGCCGCCCCCCGCCCCGCCCCGGTGGCGTCACGGGCGGCGGGCCGGGGCCGCTGCTCGCCGGGGCCGCTGCTCGCCCGGCCCGGGGGACTTTGGGGCAGCCCCGAGAGGAGGGCGGAGATCGCCGTGCCCGGCTCCTGCGGCCGGGACAGCCCTGGGCTGCTCTGGTAGGTGCGAACACGGGTAGAGCTGCAGGACACACACCTGGCTTTGCGCAGGACCAAAGCACGGACTGTGCCGCGGCCAAAGAACGAGAGAGAAATAGTTGTTTCGGGTTTTTGCTCTCTTCTGTGCGGAATAATGAGAACAGCAGCCCGAGGAACTGCTCCTAACTGTGAGAGGGAAGTGAGACTGGGTTTATTTACCGTTGTTAGAGCCAGCTAGAAAATGGTTTGTTTTGAATTGTGCTGTTAGCAGCACAGGTCTGTGGTTCCTATGGTGTGTATCAAACAGAGTCGTCTTTCTGAAGAGGGCAATATCGAATACAGTTTTGTTAAATGGGCCTTGGAATTATTTTTGTTTCTGTATTTGAAGAACCTGGTACATTAAATCTGAAAGAATCCAGATTGTCCTTAGAAGTGTGAATTAAAAAACACTTCTAGGAATGCCTTGAAGAAAAATATTTTCTTTTTGTATTCTGGATCACAGAATTGCTAAGGTTAGAAAAGATCTCTAAAATAATAGAGTTCAACCATTAACCCAGGACTGCCAAGGCCACTACTAACCCACATCCCCAGCTGCAACATTTACACCTACAGAACTTCTGTAAAGATTGAACTCGTCTTTCAATTACTGATGAAAGGGTTTAATTTAAGCCAAAGTCAAAATTTCTTAGCATGTGGTGCCTTTCGTTCTGAAACCCTGTTTTGTTCTGGTTTGGTCTATTTCTTTTAACCTAAATAAGATCTGTATCTACCGTTGAGTTCAAACAGGGAATTTAATGGAAACCTCATGTTCTTAGGTCACTTTTCTTGTATATCTTACTTCTAATAAATATGGCTTCATATCTAACTCTTCTGCAAGAGTGAACTATTATCTGCAAATAATGTAATTATTCTTCCCTGTGCAGTTGTAATTAAATTATCTTGAGACACTAAGTATATATTTGTTTAAATTACTATTAATATTAAAATCCTGCTCTTTGTGCCAAATTAGTTAACATTTCAAACATATAAATGTATCCCTTGTCAAATGTTTTGTCAATCATTCTCATGTGTAGATCCATGCTTTGGATGACAACTTGTTCCCATTGTTGCTTTATTTTTTTTGAATTGCCTGTTGTATATGTCTTGTTTGTGGCTTAGCTCTGCCTTTGCAATTTCTTGTATAAGAAATTTTCTTTAGTGAGTTCTTCAGTAGTTTGAGTTTTCTCCTGCATAGGATTAAAAAATAATCTAAACTGAAACCCCTTTAAGTTTTGCTGTGGTTGTCTCATGTGCTAGGCCTGCTGTACAGGTTGCTTTCTCAAGGCTTCTTTTGAAGCACAGTGACTGCTTCCTATAAACAGACTTTAATTTACATGGCTTTCACTATCTGCTCTAGCTGTATTACCGGTGTATCCTACTGCTAGAGGAGAGGTTAGTGCTGCCCTGCACACAGCGTACAACTGTGCTAAGTCACTTGCATGCTGTCAATTCCTTATATTGTCTCTCCTTTCTTCTTTGTGCTATTGACCTACTGGGGCAGTCACCTGACAGCCGATGACAGAAGTTGACTGTGCAGTGTTGGGAGTGCTCATTAGCACGGTGGATCCATAGCCTGGGAACTGCTGGTCTCTGACAGACCAGGAGATGTTATCACTGTTTAGCATCTGTTTTGTTTTCAGGCAAACTAAAAAGGTTTACTTTCCAGCACAGCAGGAGGCTGCGGCATGCTCTGACATGTAATGTCTCTGAAATGCACTCTGAGGATTGAGGATGCAGCTGGGTGTTCTCTGTGCAGAATTTAGCTTCAGTATCAGATTGTGGGTTCGGTGGCTTCCATTAAGGCTATTCTGGTACAGTGAGGAAGTACCTAATTAGCTTTGATCAGGACACCAGTTAAGAAGGTCTTTGCCTAAAGGCATAACTCTGCAGAGCTTGAAAGAGTAGACACAGCTCCCTGAATAGGGTGGCAGCGTCTTGGTATTTGACTTAAAGCCAGATGTGATCTTGCAAGATTTTTGCTGAAAACTGAAGTGCATATATAAAAAACATATTTACTGTTAGACAGAAAAAGTGTTTTCCAAGATTGTTTTCCTTGTTGCTCGCTGTATTGGATCTGACCACTAGAACTTCAAAGACAATTAACTTCTTCTCTTTGCCTACCTTTTTAGTGATTTTCTGCATGGATGTCTTAAAGAGTACACCTGGTATAATGTAGAAAGTGCTTGTGTTTCGTGGAGAACTGTTTGAATGTTGTCTCTCATTAGGAGTGTGATGGAGTAGAAGCCATTAGTGGAACAGAACTGCTTTTTGCTGTGTTGAATGGAACTTGAACTGCGCAGCTCCTTAGAAAAAGGGGCCTGTAGTGCAGCCAGGCATTTGCTCCAAATAACGCTTTGCTTTATGGCTAGACTTGTTGAATAACAAGTTAACTCTGGTCTTGTAAGCTGCTAATTGTTCTGCTCTTTTCACCTACAGGTTGTGACTGTTTCTCTTCTGTCATTTGTGTGGAAAGTGCCACACACACTCCAGAACAACAACGGCTTTTGCTTGCATATTCCAGTGTTTCTTTTGTCAGCGAGTTCAGCAAAGTTGTAATTCTTCAAGTGCCAGCCCTGAGCTGAGTGAGGAGCCACCAGCAGAGATGGTAAAAATGACAAAATCAAAAACGTTCCAGGCTTACCTGCCAAACTGTCACCGAACCTACAGCTGTATCCACTGCAGAGCACATCTCGCCAATCACGATGAATTGATCTCCAAGGCAAGTGGTTTCTTTAGAGACCCCATGAATTATTTCTTAACCAAAATGCTTGTCACTGTGACACCACTGCCAGTAGATAAGGGATGCAAATTGATGCATACTTCAAAGTATCTTCCCTGGGTTCACTCTTAGGTCATACATGTTGTGTACTAAGAACTGCGTATATTCTGGAAACTTCTGAATGTGACATAAAGGTTGATCTAACACATTTCCTATGTTAACAACATGTGTCTGCTGTCAGGTGGGTACTATTTGTGAGCTGTTGTATCTGAAAAGTCTGCTAAGGAAATTGTCAGAAGAAAGCGTGGACCTCTGGGCAGGGAAATCATTCTGGTTATGGTTATTCCAGATAGAGATTTCTTTTGACCCTGTTGGACCGAAGGTCACAAATCTGTTTTGAGAGTGTCCCACTTGTGTTATCCAATCTGTAAACACACTTTTGCTGTGTACCAGCTCCTAAGGAATAGGATTAGTCAGAGATGTTCAAAATAGTTGGACAGTCTGAGCTTAGAGAATAGGTGGAACCTTGAAACAGGCTAGGCCTGCCCTTCTTCCTTGTTGCTAGAAGAAACCAAGACTTGTGATGTATGAAATATGTAGGAAAGCTAGAAGTTTGGGATAAATACTTGACAGACTGGTTCATTCTTTGCTGCAAACAAACTCCTGATTAAATTACTCTTTATGCTTTCATGGAGAAAACACTTCAGTTGCTTTTCAAACTTCTTAATACAACATGTTGTCTCTATAACTGTTTTGTCAAATAAAGTTAGTTATAAAGGGTTTGACACTAAAAGTTGGGTGTTGCTCCTGCCTGTTTGTGTGTTCAGCAGCACTCATGTGATATTGAAGAGATGGGAGGGATTGAAAATGCTGCTACTTCTGAATTTAGGTTTTCTTTGGGTAAGGAGAAAGTATAACTGCTTGCTTATCCAAGGGCTATCAGGCAATAGTGGGTTTTCCCCATATAATTTTTTCTTTTTACTTGAATTTAAATTTTTTTCATGTTGATTTCAGAATTTGAGTATGAGGCCTTTCTTGACACCACTGGATTCTAAATTAAAAGCACTCAGTTTCAATATTCACTTTGTGTTCTGGGCCAGAAAATACTGGGAGGGGTTAATCTTTCCTGAACTAGATTGTAGATACCTACAGGAACAAAGAGACTTTTTTTTGCTGTGTCTCCTAGGATGTATTAATTCATTGAGAAAATACAGTCCAAGCACATACTTCATAGGAAACTCTTCTTTTTGTGAACTTAGATTTTTGCATGCCAACTAAATTGCCACAGTTGCCACATGAGCCAGTTTTCTCCAAAGGCTTGGGAGCTTTGGTCAACAGAATACTTGGAATATGTTAAGCAAATCATGTGTTCATTTTACATCTTCATAAATAATTTCAAACGTTAAGAATCAAATTTTCAATTGAAAGATGGCATAGAAAAAAAAAGCCTGTAGTAAATACAAATAATTACTTCTAAGTTGTTTCTAATGGTGTTGGAAAGGTGGATTCTGCTTGATTTCTGGCTTCCTTAATTTTTGATGAAGACACTTTACAAAAGTATTTGTACTTGCAGGTTGACCATATGCTTATTTGACGGCTGATTCATATTTTGTCTATTTAAGATTTCTTAACCTTATTTTATTGTCTAAATCTGTATAGTAAAAGAGAAATGCATTTAAATGTGCGGTATATTTTTTGTATGTTTTTAAAATAAAAAACATTTGTTATCTCTTGTACTTGTATTTGAGACACAGCTTTGGGAAACCCATCTTAGGCTGAAGCTTTACATAATGCAGCATTGGAGAAGTTCTTCTGATGGAAACAACTACAAAGCAATAGATAGACTTGGATCATTAAAAATAAGTACAGCTGGCCCTTGGGAGGGTGGGGGAGTTGAGGCACATTATATGCAGTGAACTTAGGTTAGAGATGGTTTTTTGATATATGTAGAATCCTAGTTACTGTAACTACTCAGATGCAGGAAAAAAAAACCCAGACAAACACAAACCAACCTGACGTGTGGTGAGTTGATTCTATACCATCTAAAGTTAACAAAGAACAGTGTGGTTCCTGGGCTGCTTTGGATTTATTGAGGGAGTAGAGACTTGGACTGTTCAACCTGACTTTCCCCCACCCTGCATTACCTTGAAGGCCTAGTTCAAAGCTAAAGCTCTGTGTTACATTCTCCAAATACAATTTCTGGTTGCAGAATCTCACTTTTCTCCAAATGCTTCCTGTACCATCTCATGCCAGAACCCAGTGCCACAGGTCCTCTGCAGCAGATAAAGGCAAACAGATTTATTAATACCTGGCTGTAGCTGCTTCCTTTGGGGGTTGTCCCTCACCTTGTATTTTCTGGATATGTGGTAGCTGTTGCTTCCTCATGTGTGCTCAGAGAAAATGAACCAAAATGCATGGTGCAGTTCCAATTTAAAGCAGCTCCAACTGGCTTTCTAATGTGCTTTGAGGTATAAGGATTTATTATACCTGACACTGTAGTGGTTTTTGACTTGAAGATGAAAAGATAAGCTATGCTGTGAACTGAGTGGTGTTTCTCTTAAATGTTGATCTGTCATGGAAAAGCAAAAAGTGCTGCATATTTCTGTCAATCATCCCTTTGGTTCTGATCCTCAGAATACCAGACTTCAATACAGATTTGCAATTCTTCTGCTTTTGAGAACTGTTGATGTCAATTGTGTGACAAGGATGGCAGCATACACGAATCACCTTTTCATTTTATTTCTGTTCTGTTTGAGCAGCAGAGTCTTTCTTGCCCTGGAATGAATCACAGAGCTCTCTTTTTCTTGTGGCCTTGCTGGTGATTAAATGGCAACCAGGAGTCTTAGCAATGGCTTAGAAATAAGAACATAGATTAATGAGACAGGCCAAAAATGTGTTACCTGCTCAAGTGAATTCAGTTGTGGCTTTAGTTTTCTCTGCAGCTGTGAAAGGACTTGGTGTGTTTTCCGGTGTTGAAATCAACCTGATGTTAGTGGTTAGAACATACATTTCTAGAGGTTTTCACTCTAAATAACCTTGTGTTTTTGGCAGCTGGGGAGGAGCTTGAGGAAGGGGAAGGCGTGGGAAGAGGAGTGGTTGAGATTAGGAGCCCCAAACTGAGATGTCATTGGCAGTAGGGATAATGACAAACATTAGTCTGTACAGCTGCACACATGTATGAACAGTTGCCATAATAACCTAAAACGCCCGGCTTGTCTTGGGGTAGCCATTGATTTGAAGGATACAGAGAACTAATAAACTGTAGGTGACTCTTAATTGAAGTAAGTGTGAGTTTGAGGTGATGTGAGGTGCATCTTAGACGTGACTGATTTGCATTGCTATCAGGTCTGAGAGTGCTGGATTTTTTCTTTCTGTGCTGAAAATTTCAGAGTCTGTCAGGATGTTTAAGTATTTGTTAAAATGCTATGAGAAGGAATAAACCAAACTACACTGGGGCATGTTCACAAGATGGGGAAGAACTTATGGCTCTTTAAAACTTCTTTTAAAAATAATATTAAAGCAAGTATTTTTAGAATCATATCCTACCATGACTAGGAGAAGTAAACTATGAGCAAATAACCATGGATTTACTGAAGAGTAAGGCAAGGAGCTGATGCCATAGGAAGCACCTAGTGGATTTAAAATTGATACCATAGGAGGTACTTTGTGGATTTAAGTTCAAACAGCACACAGAAAGTGACCAAACACATTTAAACCAAACAGTTTTAAAAATCCAAATAGAATTTTATATATATAACTGTCATTGACTGCACTGGGAAATCCTTGCCCCTTGTGGGTGAAAGAATGATCTTAGTGCTTAAATTTAGTTCACAAAGGCATTCAAGTGTGATTGCTCTTCTATTATTGATGAGAAGGAATAGTCCTAAGCCTAAATAGATGCTAAAATATTTTTAGCCTTGCTTAGCAATCTGTGGTTTTGTCCTCCACTATTTAACTGATGAGATCAAGAGGAGTTTTTTAAAAGGTTTATTGTCTTTAAGTAAATACGCTGTGCTTAGCTTGGTTCAATTTGTAATTCTCCTTTGCTTATGATATAATGAGTATTTAGAAAGATGGATGGGCCTGTTTTATGTATTCTTGTAGACTGTTTTTGTTCCCTCACCAATTTCATAAATATTCTGGTGATAATTATTTTTTCCAAGAGGCTTCTAGGTTTTTGGGTTCATTTTTTTCTTCTGGGGGAAGAATCTAGTTTTTGAAAGTGAAGCAATCTTTGGAAGACATCCAAGAATAGATTTGAAGGCTTAAAGGAGTTGGAAAGTGCAAGGGAAGTGTTCTACTCTGTATATTTTGACATAATTATTTCTGAAATCCATTCAAGAAGCTGCATAGGTCAAGATAACTTGTCCTGCCTGACAAAGTCTTCACTTTGGGGAAATATCATTTGCAGGCATGCAGTTTTTGGGTAGAATGTTTTAAGGTTGAATCTACATATTGAACTTTATAACTTGCTTAATCAAATTCAGTAAATAATTGAATGAAAATGAACTTTAAAAAAAAACAATATTTATCATGGAGACTTCTAGAATTTGCCTAGGAAGCAGCTGAGCAGCAGCATCTCTGGTGGTTTGCATTATCAAGGACTTGGATGTGAGGGAAACACAAACTGGAACAAATGTGGGGGTTTTCCCCGATAATTTTTTTTGTCTGTAACTTTGGTTGAATTCAGTTTTCTGAATTTATGTTGTAAGTCTGGAAGTGAGAGGATTTCCTTACAGTCTCTGATGCATCTTGCTGAGGAGATCATTTCACACATCAGAGCACTTGTGTTTCTGGTTTGCTTTAAGAATGTTGCCCCTAACAAATACAATTTTCTGTATTTCCCTAATTTGCTTATTTGTTCAGAGAGCTGATTGAGCTTGATCTATCTTAGCTTGTAAAGGGAACTCCAGCAAATGAAAGGAAACTCAAGAAAATTAAACTGAATGAAAACCTATGGACTTCTTTCATTTTCCTTCTTTAATGTTTTATTTCTGTGTTTGAGTAGCTTGCAGAGTGGAAGTGCCCCTGTGACTTGCTCACAATAACACCTGTCTTGCCCCCAATACATGCTAAGATGCAGTTTCCCTGGATATTTGCTGTAGAGTGTGATCTCTAGCCACGCAATCTAATCCCATCTCAGGGGAATAATTGATGGCATAAGCTTTCCAGCAGCATCCCTTCCCCCAGCCATGCCTTCAGCTGTGCCTTAGGGCAGTAAATACATGTTCTGCTTGACTGATATTTCCTTTCCTCCTGGGTGAAACAGCTAATCCTGGTGTTAGAGGTAAGGGTGGGTTTAACTTACAAGCATAGATCATACATGATTCTGCATGTGTGTGCAAGTGAACTACACAATGTATTGGTGACAGAGGTCTGTCAGATGAAAAGATCCTAGTTCCAAACCATTCTTGCAGGTGACTTTACTGTAGTTTGTAAGCACAGTTGGACAGTATTGCTGATACTATTAGACATTCAGGGTACTTTCAGCTGTGCTGAAACAAGAAAACATGATAGATCTTATACATCCTTCTGTATAAGTGGGCAGCTGGTCAAAGATACGGATTTTCTAAGGAATAAGTTAACTCATAAATCAACACAGTATTATTAATTGAGGACCATAAAAAACCAGCCTCATAGCAAGTATAAAGTTCAACTGCAGATATTAGTGGGACTGATAAATTGCCCAGCTTCTGAGTAAAAATCCTGGTTACTGTGAGTCATTATTGATGAGAGTTGGTCACACTTGCCACTCTTCCAATTCCTCTCTACTGGATAGGACATATTTAAGATTCTGTTTGGATAGAATGTTCTGCTTTAGGTTTGATTTATGTATAGTGCTCCTGATCTTGGGAGTGCCGAACAAATGTTGCAAAGATAAAGTTTGTGTTTGCATAGGTGATGTTTATTCTGTTGAAGAGTGGTTTGTCTGGAGACTGGTTTGAACAGTTGTGCCTGTTAGTCTTTGATACTGCCATTTACAGTACTTTCTTTCATTTTCTTTGAGAAGTTGACACACAAGGTGTTCAACCTGTCAGTCCCTTAAAATTCATATCAGTGTAACTGAATCATACAGTGCAGAGGGTGAGAAACCTTGTGCTGGTAAAAACAAATGTTTAGTATTAGGTTTTTTCTGGTTATGCAAAATGTTCTGTTGATAGCCAAGTTACAAGCTTAGCAAGCAGCTCAAGCACCCAACTGAGTTGTCTTCTTTTCATTTCTAGTAGTAAGCTGCATCAGAAAGGAGAACTCTGATAATGAATCTTTCTCACACCATGAAGAGAATGCATCTGTGACAATGTGTAGCTTTTTGTGATGTTTGAATACAGTTTTGGGGAAAAAATTTCAGCTGTTCCTGTGAATAAGAAACTGACTGCCAAGTGCTGACAAGAGATTGATAATAAAAATTAAAAGGCATGGGAATTTAAAAATTGGTATCTCTGCAGTGCTTCTATTCCAGTCAGTGTGTAAGAGTTCTGCATGGCTGGATTGCAGACCATTCAATGCTCAATGAAACCCGGATGATGTGGTTGGGCACTGGTTTTAAAGGGAAGTCTGAGCTGCCTGGACCCATGTTCTGTGTTCCAGAATGCAGTTACACAAGTTGCTACAGGCTCCTGTTGAGTTATCTGAGTGATGTAAACATGGAGGAACTTGCTCTTTGCAGCTGGGCAAGGAAACAAGTGTTCTGTGGCATGTAAATACAATCCTTAGCCTCTAAACAGGAGTGTAGGTAAGAAAAGATGGTATCAAATCAGTCATACTCTGGGAATGAGAAGCAAAGCTGGAATGGAGCTTTTCACAGTGAGATGTTTGGGAACAGGACTTTCTTTCTAAAATCACTGTCACAAGAAAAGATTCTGTGTTGCTTCCTCCACTCTACCTTGATAATCCTAAAAATTAGAAGGTAATGGCCATTCCTGAGGGAAAATAAGCCTAGGAGAGTACAGTATATCTAGGGCAACAAAGCAAAGGGTGCAAGAAAAGTCAAGTCATCTTTAAAAACATATTAGGAAGAGAAAAACAACTAGAGCAGTGCTTTCCAACCAATGGTTTGTATTTCATTTGGCTTGAATTTTTTTTCAGCTTGAAACAAGAGAGGGGAATAGCTGCTTTTTGTGCTATTCCTGGCATCCTGTTACTGCCTTCTGCTTAATTTTGAAAAATGCAGGGTCAAAGGAGAGCTTTTATTAGGTGATACTAAGTAAAGACTAAACATAAACTTGGCAGAAATAATTGCATAAGATTGTTCAGAAGATCTCCTGACTCTTGTTTTTTCCTGAAGTCTTTTTTTCTTCCCCAGCCTACCAGGGAAGTTCAGGTATGGCATATAAGTAGTTTAAAAATCATTATGTAGGACCAGAGGGGGAAGGGGGGGAACAAAAACAACCCACCACATTAATTTGTATGTGATTGGCATGTGTAATTACATATACATAGAGAAACTAGCACATGATTAATGGAGAGTATTTCTTGATGTGCTGTTTGAAAAAGGATTTGTGAATTCTAATTCACAACATAGAGTTTTTAAAACAATGGGAAATGGCTGCAACTTTTTTAATTTTAGGTATTTTTATGGTAGCCAGATATCATGGTCTTCATGGCTTAGGAAGTTCTTTTTAATAATTTCATGTGTGTGAAACAAGGAAGTTCTAGTTTTATGTTTACTTCTTACTGAGTAAGAGGATTTTTGAAGTGTTTACTTTACCTTTTCTTCAATTTTGGAGTTGCATGTCTGTAGTTTCTCTAAATTAATGTGTTGTTTACCCAGGCTAATTACTCATTTGTTAATGGGCAGTTTTTAAGAGTTTTTGTTTTCACCTGCAGTAAGCATTCTGTTTCTTACTGGCTGTAGTCTAGAGAGTCCTGGTTGTTCTGTAGGAGCTGTAGAGTGTAGGTCTGCACCACTCTGCCAGTTTTGTGATGTGTGTTTAAGTGTATCTCAGGAGAATTGAACTAGTGGTGGGGTTTATGTTTGTTTGTTTTAAAGGCAGCTGTAAGGATAAATTACTTTCTGGCAGAACTGTTCAGACTCTGTCCTCAACCAAGTCTTCCTTTTTCAGGGTCAGTCCCACCTGAAGTTTCAGCTTTCCTGCACACCTTATCTGGTTTTCCTTGCCTGGTGAAAAATAAGACTTGTAGTTCTGGCTGGTGGAGACAGTACTTTTGTCTTTGCTAAAGGTAGAACTTCCTTAGAATCACTGAGGTTGGAAAAGACCTGTAAGGTCATCAAGTCCAACCACAAACCCAACAGTGACAAGTCTACCACAAAACCTTATCCCCGAGTGCCACATCTGTGTCTGTGGTGACTCCACCACTGCCCTGGGTACCTTGTTCCAATGCTTGACAAGCCTTTTGATGAAGAAATGTTTCCTGGTATCCAGCCTCAACCTCCCCTGGTGAAAGCCAATTTCTTCTGGTCTTGTTGCTTGTTAGGAGAGAGAGGAGACTGACCCTACCTTGCTACAACTTCCCTTCAAGTATTTGTGGAGAAAAGTTGGTTCAGAAGGATCAAGGGTGCAGTTCCCAGGCACTGACACTGCTCCACAAGCCAAACCAGCCCCCAGTAAATGCGGCTGATTAAGGGTTTAAATTCAAAACTGTGCTTGCTACTCTGGACTAAAATGTTAATTTAGATCCAGCCAAGAAAGTCTAACAGTCATGGTTTGTCCCTAATTTGTCAGGAATGTGAGAGATTTGAAAGCATATGCCTGTGGTCAGGCATTTGATGTTAACAGTTGTCTTACTAAAATGAAGCTGAGCTTATCTGTGAATTCTAAACTGATCAGATGCATTTCCTGAGTACAGTGTGCTGGTTTTATGCTTGGCCCAGAATTTCACTGCTCTTATATCAAATGATGCAATGAAATGGAAATAAATCATCTTTTGGCTGCAGCAGGGGAAGACAGAGGAGATGGGACTAATTCCCTTTGAGTTAAAAGCAGATTATTTCAATTAGCATGAAGGATGTCTAGGAAAATGAGAATTGATATCTTGCAGAGGGGTAGGAAAAAACTATGTGTTGCTTGTGTTATGGACGTTGAATTTTGAGCAGTAGCACTTGACAAAGTAAAATAAATTTTTTTAAAATCTAATGTAGGTGAAAACTTGTCTGACCCGACATTCCTATAAAGAACTAGTATAAAGTAATTAATCCAAAATAGTTTATATCTGTATTATCATTGTGTGTTTACTTACATACCTTTCTGGAACTATTTTTTTGTTTGGTGGGGCTTGTGTTCTTTAACATGTTCAATTTTTTTGTTTTGTTTTTTTTTAAATGCAGTCCTTCCAGGGAAGCCAGGGACGAGCCTACCTCTTCAATTCTGTGTAAGTATGTGGTTCTGCTTCTGCACACCACCTGCAGAGTGTAACTTTATGCTTCCCAAAGGGAAAACAGGAGGAATTAACATAGCTGTACTTTGCCCTGTTCTTTTTAATGCTGGCTTTACTCACCAGCAGTAGCTATTAAAGAGCTACTGGGCTGATTCTGAAGCATTCCTGTGCACATCTATGAGTTTATCTTACATTTTAAGTAATTCTGCTAAGAGCTGAAAGATTAGGGGAGTGTGTTAATGTGAAATTCCTTTTGTGTATATAAAGATAGCTGTCTCGAGCAGGAGCTGCCATTCTGAGATACTCCAGAAGTCACAAGGTATTGAGTGACTGTAGATTTTCTTTAGACAACTCTGCTGTGGTCTAAAGAATCGCCCAGTCTGACAGTTGGATACATTTACAGGTTAATGTTTCAGTAAACTTGGTACATCTTAAATGACCTTGAATATTGCAATGTGCTAGAGGCAAAAGGTCTCTGTGATCTTATCAAGCCTAATATTTGCAATCTTAGGCACGTTCTTGCCTTGATAGGACGCTCTTTGCATTTGTAAATGGGTGTATTTTAAGTTTTTAATATGCAGGATTGCCTTTTTGTCCTTATTTTTCAGCAGTTTTTTGTGTTATAGGAATTTTAAAAAGAGATACAGTTGAGTGTCCTGGTCTATTTTTGACCCGGGTAATGGAACTGTAGCTGCAAAGGACTTGATTGCAGATCCTTGAGATTCTTTTCATATGTAGTTGTTCAGTGGTGACTTGGGATTTCTGCTATAATTCTAATAGGAAGAATCTGGTACTACAACAGCAAAAATGGCAAAATTTACTCCTGTTTAAAACTGTCTAAAAATTTGGTTTAGTCTTTCCTCATGTTTTCTGCATAGATTCATTTGTGGGAAAACTGGCTTGATGCAGTACTTCATGAGATGTTTTGTTTTGAAATTACTGTTCATTCATCAGAACTTTGTCTGCTGATCTGTAGCAAAGAAATATTTATGAGGCTTTTTTCTTGCTGCTATTTTGGAGCTGGTTCTAAATTCAGCTGTTGGTGCTGATTCACTGGTACAGACTTCCATTAGAGAGGTCTCAAATTGTTTTTGAAGTAAAGCCTGAAACTGTAGAAGTGTCCAGTTACTGTGTAGTGTTCTGTTCTCTGGAAGTTTAACTATTTAGCTTGTCTTTGTTGCTGAGAATCAGTGGATATCACCAACAGTGACACCACAGCCACTTAAAAAACAAACCCCTTTTTTCTTCCTGTCCTTCTGCTCAGTGTAACTGAGGAAGTTACTTCTGCAGCATTGACTGAGTTAGGCATTTTTTAAACTATTTTTTGTCTGCAGGAGAAAAGATGGGGAACAATAAGAAAAGAAACACCCTCATCTGTTAATGTAATTTTTCCCTTTTTTTGCAGGGTAAACGTGGGCTGTGGTCCAGCAGAGGAGAGAGTTCTTCTGACAGGTTTACATGCTGTAGCAGATATCTATTGTGAAAACTGTAAAACCACTCTTGGATGGAAATATGTAAGTAATATACTTAAATCCTCAACCAGTGTTTGTATGTTGAAGCACAGATGTTTGAGTAGCCATTGAGTAGCACCTTTGCTGATAGTTTAGGTGAGTTAGCTCTGGTGCTTTTGTGTACATCAGGCTCTCATAGTCTTGCTCCTTTGCACCTGCAGAAATGCTGTAGCAGATAATAACTTTATTCTGGCCTACAAATCAAGCATGAGCTATAGGTGCTATTACAGCTATCTATTATTTCTGTATTTGGTGATCTTTTTGCTAGACTACCAAGCACACATGCACTAAACCAAGTGGGAGAAATTGTCAAAGATTCTGTGGTGTCTTGGATTGCAAAACTTGGTTATATAGCAAAAATATTAATTACAATAAATGGTACTAAGCATATTATACTTTTTACAAATCATGTGGACTCGATTCTGTTGTTTGAAAATTTACCTGCGCACTTGCAGCTGTGTTGCAAGTTTGAGGTTTTGAAAAGGTTAGATTCTGGGTAGGATTTTCACTGATTCAGTGTAGCTTCAGATCTTAGAAGTTTTCCTAATGCATTCTCTGTGAATGAATATAGATAATGAATATAGAGGAGAACTTTTGAAGAGGTTTGCATTCCCTCTTTTCATTACTTCTGAGAATAAATAAATAACACATATAACATGCCATTTCCTAAACCTTCACTTTAAAAAGCAGAGAGAGAACATGGACAGTTCTACAGCAAGATCTGTGCAGTAGATCTGCTGATTCCACTTAGGAGAAGTTTGCTTCTGTTTCCTTCTCAGTGCTTTTCAGCCTCTCTTTTTTTTTCCCTCCCTCCCCTTACTCGGTGTAACCAATATGGGTTGTTAGCTGTAATGGCTCCTGGTTTGTATTTTTAATATAAGCTTGATGTTTAAAATACTTCATTTCCTGAGCTTAATTCAGTGTTGTCTTGATTTTTTTTTCCTCCCCCTTTCCAGGAACATGCTTTTGAGAGCAGTCAGAAATACAAAGAAGGAAAATTTATCATTGAACTTGCCCACATGATAAAAGACAATGGCTGGGAGTGAACCACAACCTTTTTCCTTCTGTTTGGACTATATTCTGTGGAACAGGCTTTACAAAGACTATTGCAAAGTAAAGGAAGAGCTTGGCTAGAGTGGCCCTGAGAATATCACTGAACTCTGAAACCTCACAAATGAGTAGTGTAGTGTAAGTGGCTATTTCAGGCCATGTTTGCCTTTTCTCCTTGTGTAAGTTCCCTCTTTTTGTACGTGTATTATTGTGTGAACAGTTGTTTTGGAACATTTTGGATGACCTTTTTCTAAACTCTCTCAGACTAGAGAAACAGTTCACTAATTGAAAACAGATTTTACTGGTTAGCATCTCTCTGACCTATGCCTTTAATGCTACTTCTGCTGTGCATGCTTCTTGCCTAAACACCTACACTCCAGTCCTGTAGAAGTTCTGTACCTGAGCAGTCTGAAAGAATGTATGGGATGGGGTGCTTTTTTATATGTAGCATTTTCTGATGTGTTTGGCAGTGAAGAGGATGCAGTATTGTAGTTATTAATTTCTTTTTTTCAATTTGAGTGTACCACAACCTATGTACATCTTGTAGGTGAATTGGTTAAAGGTACAGTGCTCACTTCAAAAAATATTTCAGTTGCACTGACTGAAGTTAGCAGGTCTCAAGTTGTTAGGAAAGGTTATGCCAGAGGTTTGCTATCTTAATGAAATAACATAGAAGGATTTAAAATCAATAATGCTATAGAATATGTTCCTTTAAGACCAACATATTCCCCAAGGAGTTTGCTGGATAAAAAATTTATAAAACTATAATTTGCAAGATTAAAAAGACAGAAAATATATGCATCTTCTATTTTGAAAAATAAATTAGTTGGTATATTAGGAAAAAACAAAGTTTTGGTACTGTACCTTTGCCAGTAACAAGGACTTGTGCATCAGTAAATTTTTATGGCTGGTTCCATTTACATGTATAGTCCTAATGCACTGGACAAAGAGGTTGTTGTCAAGGAAACTTGTTGAAGTCTTCTTCTTCTGCTACATTTGAACAAAAATATTTATTTTTGTGAGAAATGGCCAGAGCCTATGACATGAAAATTAATATAGTACCTGTAGGAAAAGGAGGAGTAATAAGAGGGAAGGGAAGTTTGACTTGTTTTTTCATAAAATAGCAAGATAGTTTTTAAAATTCGGGAGTGGGGAAAGGCTTTCCTGGTTTGCTGGCTAAATCATCCCCAAGTATCTTTTTATAATAAAAATTTATATGAAACTCACCTTCTCTTTTGTTCTCATGCTGTTTCTTTAATGGAATCAGTTAATGAGAGAAACTTCTGGAAAGTATATGCACAATATGAGCTGTTGGTATCTGTGTATGCAAACAGAGCAACTGTGAAAGAAATGCTCTACATAAATTTGCTAACTTAATTTTCAAATTAAACAGACTTTTTGTATGTTAATCCTTTTAATGCTTGAGGACAAACTGTTTGGAAAAAACCCCTTTAACACTACGTAAGTCCTATAACTGAACAATACAGAAGCCTTGCAATACTAAATCCCTTTCTCTCAATAACAATTCTAATATGGCACCTGTGAAATTAATCACAGGTGCTGCTGCTGCTGTTCTGTTTTTGGGAATCTCTCATAGGCTTTCTGAACTCTGCTGCACTTTAGAAATTGTCAGACATGAAAAATTATGCCAATGGGTAGGGGCAATACAAATCTTTAAAACCAGCTTTCCAGTGTTTTTGTGGGGAGGAGTGAGAAGAGCATTCTCCCAGGTGTACACATTCTCTGTGATGCAGGCTGGCTAAACTGCCTGCCAGATGTTGTTGTCATGATTGATACCCATGAATTAAAAACGTAACAATTAGAGAAGTAGTTCAAGCTGTTGGTTTTCAGTCCAGAGACCTGAGGTGGTACAGTTATGTTCAACCTGGATTTTGTAGCTTACATGTTGCTACTTTGTGTTCACATCAGGTCTCATTTTTAACAGTGTCATTGATGCAAGATGGGCTTGGCTGTTGCCTGTCTCGTGCTCTTTTTGACCTGGGAATTCTTGGGATTTTGTTTTCCACCATTGCAATGTATGTTGGCAACAAGGAAGTTACTAAAACTTCTATCAGCAAAAAGTTTGTGTTGGCTTCCAAGTCCTGTTGCAATGTTGATACTTGTGAACAGCTTGTGTGAGGTTTGTGTATCTTTGGGCTTTTCTTATTTCCTGGCTACAGACTTGCTGAGGCAGTACACTGGACTGAAGGCAAAAGTAATGGCTGCTTTTCCAGAGAGAGTTGAAATTAAAGAAAATATATAAAGTATTAAAGAATTTTCTCTCCAAAATTGGGGGTTTGGCTAGCTCTTGTTAGTAAGCTAATGCTGTCTGTAACACACTCTTATTCTTAAAAATTGAACCTCTTTCTTCAGTGCATTATTTATATTTTAAACTGGACATTTTCACCAAAACCTTAATTAACTTTGATGCCAAAGGTTGGGACTTCAAGTGCTTAGCACATAGAGCTTCAGACTACTGGCATAAAGAGTTAATGACCTATATGTGATGTTCATGGCTTTTAAGAGTACCAAACAAAGCAATATTCTTTTTGGTCTTTTATTAAGAGTGGATGCTTAGAAAGAATAAAGAGTAGAACTAGTACAGAATCACTATTTTGTGCTGCCATGTAACAATTCTTGAAGCTCATTCTTCTGAGGGAATATGTGAATTTTCTTCCCATGTTCTTTGGCAGCATCAATGATTATTTTCTCCCCTCATAAAGATATAGAGAATTCTTGGTTTTGGTTTTGGTGAAAGTTGGATCCAGATAGCAATGACTGCTGGCTGATGTGAAGAGGTCAGTCTGGTCACTGAACCTTCCAGCAGTCATTTGAAAGAAAAATAAACTTACTTGAAAAAAAATTTTACTAAAGCATTTTCCCTCTAACCAATTTTTGTAATATATTAAAGATAATATTTAAAGTTTGTATGTGTTTGCTCTGGGCAAGTTTACTTCCCCTCCAACTTGAGCACTTTTGTTACTTGTACTGGTTATTTTTGGTCTTAACATTTATTTTGTATTTTGTTTTTTATAAATTGTAACAAAAAGCTTTTGTGAACCTTTGTTTCTTGCTGGCTCTTTCTTGGACCAAATGAACTGACTATGAGCTGGCTTAGAAGAAATGTTCATTGGGATGCATAGGAATTTGCTAGCAAAAATGTACATGTATTGAAAGTTGTTTTTTTTTTTTTCCACTGAACCTCTAAAGCCACGCCTGTCCTAAAGTAATTAATCATAATTTGGTGTGACTTTAGTAATCTGACTACACATTCTCTGTTTAGGTCCAAAATAATGGTTATAACAATGGTTTTCCAGGACTGAGTCTGCCTCCAAACCTTAGAGTTCTTTGGCTGGTTCCTTTAAGTACCTTTTTGATTACTAGAAGGCAATGTTGCTGTGTACAAAAATTGTCATGTTGCAAACTTGCTGTGAAATCAGCTGCAGAATTTGGTGAGGGATTGCTGACCACTTAGCCTAACCACTCCTGCTGAGTCCTTCTAGTGGCCTGGTAACCTTAATTTCATCTGCCAGGTAAAAGGGCCAGGATATGAATTTATTTCCCTTGTTGGTTGTAAGCTGTACAATGGCAAACTGTGTGAAGGAAGATTGTTATGGTTCCATTGTAATGTCCCAGCAGCAAGGCCCAGCATAATGAGCAGTGTGGGTGGTGTGCCTGTGTGCTTGCAGTCCTTGGCAGAGGGTTATGCCATGTCTTGAGTTCAAAGCTGGCCTCAGAGGTTCTGACCGAGTCCCCACTGCACCCATAACCAAAGGTCATCTGTATTTCCCACTGGAGCAGTGCAAGAGTTCCCGGAGGCCGGGTGCCAGGGTTGGTGGCCACGCACTTCCCTCCAAATGCCACTCGTAGGGCTCCTCGTGCCCGCTCATCTCAGCAGCCAGATCGCAGCAGCAGTGACCTCCAGACTCACAGACCAAACTACAGTCATCTCCAGCCTTGGATATTGGCCATGAGAGGAAGAAGCTGTCAAATTATTGTTAAACTTCTTGGACACTTTATTGGACTTCACTGAGACTCATGTTAAGCCAACCAGCAATATAAACACTTACTGGAAAAGGATCAGATGCTTCAGAGGTTTCTTTTAAAAGGACTGTTACAAGTGGTTTAAGGTCTAAAGCATGAGTCATAAATGGCAGTTGAGTTGTGCCTCATTGTTTCTTAAACTCTTTAAAATGCTTTCTTTTACAGGTGACATGGCTGTGTTGCTATTTTGTCCTTGCAATACTGTACATCATTTGTTGTTTCACTATATTGTATCTATTCGAGGTATCACAATAAAAGCTTTCAATTGTTTTGTTGGGTTACCTGTTGGTTTTGTGTTATCTATTCTTGCTAATTGAGTTCTCAGGCTTTATCCTCTGGTAGGGCCAGAGAGAGGAGACAGTGCCCTTAGTTGCTCATAAAGACTCATAAATGGGTTCAGTCTGATTTTTATGTGGTTTTAGGACTGCCACGAAACATTTGGGATTTTTTCCTTTCCCAAATCTTTCCAAAATACAGAAATTTGTGTTGCTACTATTACAGCATTTGCCTATTTTGAGTCAACTGTGGGACCTCTGCATAGTGAGAGTCAGTGCACAACCCCCAAAATGAATCCTGAGAGGAACTGAAGTGTGGGAGTGCTTTCTGTTGTGTCAGTTCGATCAGCTGTACACCTGAGGAGCACTCTGAGCACAGCACTCCCTCTGTTCATTCTGCTTTGGCTGGGAGGAACTCCTGTAGCTGCTCTGATCAGATTATTGGTCTTGTCAGTGATATGATCCCTCTGGACTGCCTGAGGCTCAGAATGAAGTCATTCAGTGCACACTTAGTGGTGTCTTCAATAATCCATCATTTCACCTCACAAAGGGGCAGAGATGCTCTTCATGCAAGATCAAACATATTATTTCCATCTTGAGGAAAATGGAAGATAGCCAGCTACCCTTTTTCTTACTGAAGTGCTGTCTTAGGGGCATGGAAAAAGGATATTTCCAGATGTGGAAAAAACCCCAAACCCTAGGGATAAAATGGGATTTTATGTGAGAGGTATGGTCTTCATTGTATAAAAATCTACCTTTTGACAGGATATAATTGAAGTAATAAAGATCCAAATACCCAAGTATCTTTGGGCTTTGAGATGTTAATAGTAACATCCCACTATATTTTGGTGTATTTGAGGCACTACAACAACACCAACTGTCAGCAACTGAGTTACCAGAGTAACTCCAGTGTTCTCTCTTACCAGCTAGAAAACACCAGGATATCTGACTTTCACATAGACAAGGATGGGCAGGTGCCTCATCTAAAGCTTGAGAACCTTCCCCTAGCTGTCTTTTTGCCCCTGTTAAATGTCAGTAACTGGACAGTGGTGTAGTCCGGGGTTGTCCCCACACCCCAAGCACTGCAGTTGTGACTGGGGATAGCAGTAGGTCTGTACTGCCTGAGTCCAGGTAGCCTGAACTGGAAAACAGCCACAACTAGAGCTGAGCTTATCCTCTGCACAGGGCTCCAATTGGGTCACTGCCCATGTGAGGCTCTTTCCACTTTTGTCTCTTCCTGTGCTCCTGCCCTTGGCTCTGCCCCAGACGGCTCTGAGCAGGGAGTGAGCACCTGTGCTGCTGCTGGCACTCACCTCCAGCAGACACAGCAGCTGTGGATTAACTGAAGCTGGACAAAGTAGTTCCTGGCTGTGAAGCAGCTCTGCTGAGCCATGGCACTGACGAGCATTAACTATTTCTCCTCTAGCAGAGGCTGAGCTGTTCTCAGGGTTTGGCTCATTCATTTCTATAGTATTGCTGAATAAGATTTGAGCTGAGGAGCTCTGTGATCCTGGTAGCAGTTTAATCTATGCTAACCTGATTGCCTAAAGATTTTACTTAGTAAAGATCACTCCAGGAAGCAGACAATGCATGTTTTTCAGTGTTTAATGAATTAATGAGTAGATTTTTCATGGTCTGATATCTGTATTTTAATAGTAAGCATAGTTTAACTTTCTTTCTTGCCAAATAGACTTTAGTGATTTCTAGTTTAAGCAAAAACAGTGGCAGGGCTGAACTAGCCTTTTATTCAAAGTGGAGTTTGCATCCTGACATGAAAACATGTACCTGTCTGCAAAGTCCACTCTGGCATGGAATATCATGGCTTGCCCTGTACCTGCAGGAAGGGTTGTGAATGTTATTTAATTTTCAGAGCATCTTTTTGACAGGATTAGCTATGACCTGCTTTCTTCTACACTTGCTAGAAGTTAAATTAGTTTTACAACATGAGCAAAACCTTCCAGTTTAAGACCTGGAGCTGATGACAGAGCAGCAATGCTGTATTGGGCACCTGAAATGTTTTTCTAATGTTTCAAATATTGTAGAGTTAAAACTCCAGTGGATTAAACTGCCTGATTATGGTAAAAATTTGGGGACTTTTTTAGCTGTTGGTTGAGTGGCACTAATAGCTGTGTTTGAATTGTGAGTTGAGGTATTTGTCCATTTAAAGGTGAAATCATAAAAGCTTTATCCTGCAGAAAAGATTATTCAAAATGTTTCAGTACGGGATCATATAAAACCACTTCCACAGAGGTGTTACACCAAAAGGAAGAAAAACCACAACCCCCACCTGTAGGAGCTCTGTGCATTGCCTGTGCAAACAAACTTTTTTCCAAAACTTTCTTTAAAAGCCCACTAGAAGTCCGGAATCTTGTGACAGGGAGCAGGGCTGCCAAGGGCCAGAGCAGCTTGTTTTGCAATTGGGCCCTGGGAAAATTGCTACGTCTAGGGGCTGGGTTGAAGCTGTAAAGCACGTGCTTTTGAGTACTGGGGCGGGGGGGGGGCTTTCCTAAACAAATATATTTCCTAAACAAACGTTAATGGATTCTCTGCCATGTGCAGGGGAAACCTGCTGATGTTATCACGTCAACGTTAATTCTGTTAAAGTGGAACTGCTGAACACTGTGAAACCACTTAGAGGGGCACATGCTGAGTGCCATAAAGCTCGTGTGTGAAAGGTATGTGGGGCACTGGGACAGGAGGGTGAGGACCGACCGCTGAGTGCTGCGAGGGTGGCTCTGCGCAGGAGAGAGCTGGATCGGTACGGCTCTGACAGCCTGCCCTGCAGAACAAGCACAAGTGCAAATCCGTGGGAAAACGTGACATTTTGTGACACCTCAGGCCTCTCCCCAAACTATCCCTCTCCATGTCTTGCGTTAAATGGCAAATGACGCTGCTTTTTGTGCGCCCTGCGGGGAAGGATGTGCCCCTGCCCGAACAGCCTGTGCTGGGCAGCGAGCGGAGCCTCCTGTGCACTGCCCGAGGTCAGGCTGGGCTGGCACCCCACAGCTCCCAGCAGCTGCTCGCTGGGGCAAGAGGCTCTTTCTGGTCATAATCTCCTTATAGATGAATTCATCACCTGTTTCCCACTGATGGTCAAACAAACACTATTGACTGGCTGGCATGCTCCACTTTGTTATCAACTATAACTGATAAGATTGAAAATCCACTTCTGCTTGTCCACTTAAATTGTCTTCCCTTCCTTTCTTCCTCTTTTATCTTCCTCCTTCCTCAATTCCCCACTTTTTATGATACCCATAAGAGTCCAAAGTCTGCAGAATTTTGCTTTTTCGTTGTTCCTCTTCTTTCTCCCACAGAATGTGTTCCCCAAGGAGCAGGAATAACAATTTGTGGTGAGGCATGAGACAGATATTTCAGGGTGTTTGATCTAGTGCCGAACCAACCCGAGGGAGCCACAGTGCTCCCACCCTGCCTGGCTGGGTGTGCAGCCCTGTGCCGGGAGCCAGCATGGCCAGCCCTGAACCTCAAGGGCAGAGGACACGGTGCTGCTCTTTGCTCCTAAACTATCGCTGCTTTACTGATTAAGCTCCTGCAGCAAATTTTAGGTCTAAATGCAATTTCTTTGGCATGATAATCAACAGCAAATGAGCATGTATGAGCTGCAGACCCATAGCTCCCCAGCAATGCTGTGCTTTACTGCCCCTGCTCCTCCTGCTCACAAGCTGATGAAGCCAATGGATTTTTTTTTTTTTTTTTGAACAGTACTTTTTCCCCCCTTTATCTTTCTCTTCTGCAATGAAAATTTTCTCACAGCATCAAGGCTGGAGACACAAATTAATGCCCTTTAATTACCTACTTATGATATACAAAAACAAAAGTTTCCTCACGTCATTCTTTCAATGTTTACTAAAATAGAGACCTTGCTCTGGCAGATCTCTCCTTTACTGGCCAAAACTCACACTGAAGGTTAACAGCTCCCGAAGTTAATGATTATCTTGCCTTGTTTGCTCAGTGTTTCAGAGTTAAAACATGTAAATATGCCTCCCCCGTGTAATTGCTATGGCCAGCCAGCGATGAGCTCTGCAGCAAACATAAACACAGCTATTAGCAGAGACAAATGCTTCTCCCTGGCCTGGCCTCCCGGGGCTCCGAGAAGTGTCGGCTCCCCCCAAAAACAGCCAGGCTGTCCCGTTGGCGATTACACAGAGCCTGCTATGAAAAGTCCCTCTCAAAATAGCAATTTCTAATCTCCCCTGAGGCCATTAATCAGGTTTCTAATCCAGCAAAGCTGTCCATACTGTACAGGCTGTGATCCCCAGGCCTCTATTAGAAACCCCTCTTGGTCACAGCATTTACTGGGTCAGGGGACTGATTGTCACGTTTGCCTGGGCAGGAATAGCTGCCCATGTATTTTGTGACAGCTCTGTGACAGTGGTTAATGCCAAGACCTGGCTGCACCTTAGCTGTGAGTGCTGGGCTTAACAAAGGCTCATCTGCATAGAAATACATGCCAACGTCAACTCAAATTTGGTAATTCCTGAAGACTTAGAGTAATCTCTGCTTTTCTGGAGACAAATGCAATACCTAGTCCTGTCTGATTGGTTTCAGATCACAAAGGAGTGTCCTGAAGATGTGTGACAGTCAAAACTTTCTGGGCAGCTTCACAGGAGCAGAGGTTTTGCCATGTATCAACTAAACCCCAGCTGGGGTAGTTGCATCTGCCTCTTCACCATTCCCCAGGTGATTCTGTCTTGGAGGACCTGACGTGTTGCAGAGGTGGGGGGATGTGACTGATGTGTGTAGCCTCCACACAAGTATGTGACATTTGCAGCATTAACAGAGATGGCAAAAGGCACTGGACAAATGCAAACCCGTTGCTCACCAAGTGCTGCAGCATCTGCGGGCAGGGCTGAGCGCGGGCAGGGGTTGTTACCGAGGCAATGGGCTGCTAAATCTCCTCTGCCACGGGAGCTCTAGAGGCTCCCTGTGGCCCACGGTAATATTTCAACACAGAGGCGCTGGTTGGAGAGATCCAGCTCCCACAAGGGCTCGGTCGGAAGATGCTGTGGGGTTGGTGGGGGCTGTCCTGAGGCTCAGCAGTGTCTTGACTGCTCATGGAGGGGATGCTGCGGCTCAGCCCCACTGGAGGATGTGCTTTGGTGGTTCCTGGCCCATAGGGCCATGCCGTGCCTTGCAGTGTCCCTGCCAAGCTGGAAGAGGATGCCAAGGGGCAGGCAGGCAGTGGGGATCTCAGGCTGGTGGGCAGTGCTTGCTGTGCCCCAGTGCTTGTTATCCAAAGGCTAATGCAAGTGAGCAGGGCAGATGTGGGGTTGGCATCATGATTCACTCCACACCATGGGTCCTGCTGGCTGAAATCCTGAGCAGTGTAGCCAAGAGAAGAGCCCCACCTTGTTTAGCTGCCCATGCTGTACCGAGCAGACCCACGGGGTGTGGAGCCAGCGTGTCCCGGCGCTGGATGCTGTCGGCACAGGGCAGTGACTCATTTTGCTGCTCGGGACTCTGGGTGTGGATGTCTCACTCACATCTCATCTTGGCAGCAGCAGCTTCTCCTCCTCAAGGGCTTTTTCTCTTGTCCAGCACGGCACAGGGTGGTGGCCAAGTACTCATGGTCCTGGTCTGCTGCTCTGCATCTGATCACATCAGGCCACAAACCTGCATTAAATGTACCTGCCCTTGGTTTCCTAGAAATCCAGTGGATGGCCTGGCAAGCAGACACCCAGCCCACAGGGCCGGTTAAATCAGCACAGCAGTGACCATTACACAGAGGTTTGTATGACAAAGTGTTTGCAGCTATGCCAGAGGGTGGAGGGAATGTTTTTAATCTTTGCTTTTCCCATTTGCACAACAGATGCAAAAGAACGGTGAGGTGGGACAAATCTGCACACACAGGAGAAGTGTTGGAGCTGTGTCCAGCTGCTGGAGCCCAGAGGTTGGCTTGTCTGTGTCCAGCAGAGCCTGGGCACAGCTCCCTGGCTGCTGGGCATTGCCCAGAGCAGCAGGTGATGGAGCTGGGAGCTCCTGCTGGAAACCAGCCCCAACCCAGGGACATGCACTGCTGAGGACTGCACTGGGCCTGTTCGCTGCTCAGGCTCCTGGTGTTGAAAGGAAAAATTACTTCAGTGCAATGAACATAATCTGAGACGCAGCTGCAGCAATAGGACATAGGCAGCATGCCCAGCTGTCCTTCTCAGGGGGTGGGAGGCCCCCAAGACTCTTTCCAGCCTTTTCCTGGTCATGCAGCAGTGCTGCCCCATGCCATTGTTTTCCTTTGTATCTTTTGGCTTCTCTCTTTGTCCTTTTTTATCTCCTCTTTTCTTTTTCTCTGTTTCCCTTTTTTTTTTCTCCTTTCCTCTCTTCTCCTTGGCTCTTCCTTTCTGCTGTGCTTCAATTAGACAAAGCCTGACAGCCAGGAGCATTTACTGGCTTTGTGAGCTGCTCATGTCCAGCAGTACCATGGCCTGACTATGCTGGCTGGGACATAATTCCTTCCTGAGGGCAGGATTGGTGCTGGTGCCTAGGAGAGACCTGAGCTAGTTCAAGATGGAATATCCTATTCCTCTGCTCACATAAGCTGTTGTTCTAGCGCCTGTTTGTGAGCATTAACACACCACAGTTTTGCCACTCCAAAATCCCAGCAGGTGTAACAAGACCCAGGGCTTCACCCAACACTGTCAGTGTGAAGGGCTTCATGGAAACTTCTCTGGTTTCTGCATGTCAGCTCTGAAAACCAAGCTCATCTCCTCTGAGCCAGGCAGCAGGTCCCACACTTGAATTCTGTCCAAGAGGCAAGGGCAGCAGCCGGGCTGTGTGAGGATCTCCAGCCCTCACAGCATGGGTCAGTGAGATCTGCTCTGGGCACCAGCAGCAATATCAGTAGAGCTGGTAGTTATACATCCTTCCCCTTTGTTTTCATTTTCCTCTCTTTTTCCTGTGTTTACATGAAGCTGAGCTACACAAAGCTCTGATCCCTTCAGACACTGGATAGAGAAGTGAAGGCTGTTGCTGTTTTCCCAGGGAAGTCTCTCTGTGGTCAGCACCGGATGCTGGACTTACTGGATGGACACAGACAGAGACCCGAGCACTGTCCCCCTGCTCCCCATCCCTCAGCACTCTGCCAGCACCTCCAACTGTGTCCCTTTGGTACGAGCTCTGAGTGGCTCTGGTTTGGCTCTGCTGTTGCTCCCTGTGGCCTTATTGCTCTGTGGGATTGATTTTAAAGGAAGGTGAAAGTGTGGCAGGGGTGCAGAGGTGGCAGAACTGGGCCCTGGGCTGAAGCTCAGCCTGGCACTGATTCCTGGACAGAGCAGCCGTGCTCTGTGAGTGGGGCATGTGTGAGCCCCTTCCCTTGGAAAAAACACAGGGATGCTAAAACACCCCAACAGGCCAAGATCTAGCACCCTGTAACTTGTTTTGTTATAGATTAACTGCTCCAATAGACTCCAGGCACTGTGCTATGCTGGATATTTAACCTACTCTAGTGACTAATTTTTTTAAGACGGGAACATTACAAACGTCATCTGTGCTTTGACGGGGAGGTCACAATCTGCCAAGACATTCACCTTGCCTCTTGCAACTCCAGGAAGGGGGTTGGGAGCAGGAGGGTCCTGTTCTAAACATCCAGCCCCAGAGTTGTGGGGCACAGTCTGGGGTGGGGCTGGGGAGCACCATGCCCCCAAGACACGTGTGATGGCAGAAGCCAAGATCCTTCAGCTCAGTGCTGGGCAGAAATGCCACATATTGACTGATTAATTCTCCCCTGAGCATCTGCCATTTCCTGGCAGGGCTGCTGGAGGCCCCCTGCCCCCCACCAAAGGCCCTTAGCCAGGCCCAGCGGTGCTCCGGGTGGTTTCCTCTCTGGAAAGGGTTCAGGTGCCGCCCAGAGCACGGGAGGGTTTTGCTGACCCCGCAGCCTGTAATCTTACGCCTGGACTTGAGACACCTCTTGGCCCCATTCCCTGCTCCTCTGTCCCCAGGACAGGCTGTAATCATCTCTTGGCAGGACAGTCCCGACCTGAGCAGTCCGGCTCCCAGCAGATTTCCCCAGCCTCGCCAAGTGTTTGCAAAAATACCCAGTGATTTATTCTCGACAGCTCAGCTGAACAAAGAAAAAGACACGTTGCTCTTTACATCTATTCTTAATTTTGTTTCTCCTTATAACAGAGATTGCCAATAATAATACAGCAGGAACAGCTCCTGGCCCTGAACGTGACAGTTTTCTACCCTTTTTTGTGGCAAGTGCCAGCCTGGTTTCTTGCCAGCCCAGTGTCTGCTGACAGCGTCCGGCAGCGACGTGGGCGGGATTAGCGACAGTGAGGGCGAGCCGTGTTCCCTCAGCCTCAGCTTGCGATGGGAATGGCGGGTCCCAGCCCTTTGCTGCCACTTACAGTCACTGCGACAGCTGACACCCCCCCACCCCAAAGAGCTGGTTATGGAAATACGGCCAGATGAAATGGAAAACCAACAGAGACAGACAAGGGCGGGAGCATCGACTACGCCCCTGCAAGACCGGACCTGGGAAAAGCCTCACTGTGATGGGCAGAGGAGAAACCAGGAACATTTACTTAGCCCTGGCAAGGTGGGGTGGGTGGTGTTCCTGGTTTCCTTGTCTGCATTGGGAGTGGGGCTGGCAAGGGAACCGAGCTCTGCGTCCCACCCCACAGAACCGGAGAGGACAAGCACGCTCTTTGCCTGGGAGGGGGAAATACATCAGTGTCTTAAAATGTGAACCTCCAGGTTATTCACTATGTAAATATATGCTCTTAACTAATCAAAGCCGTAAAAGCCAGTTGACGTCTTCCTTGTGTCCCTGCCTGCCTCCTCCCAGAGCTCCACAAGGTCTGCAGCCACAAACACGATGAAAAATGTGCTTATTCAGCTGAGACCCTGAGAGCACTGGGGGCCGGGAGACAGCCCAGGACTGACAGATATGGAGCAGGATGGAGAAAGCGGGATTATCACCTGGGGTGAGGCTGGCATTTCCCAAATCGGGACAAGGAAGACCCAGCCATGCTCCCACTAGCTGGGATGCTGCAGGATCTGGACACAACGCCTCCACTGCCAGACAAAGAAAAACTGCTTCCTTGTGCCTGTGGGAGATTGGGAACCCTGTTTACGGGCAGCCCCTTTCCCAAGCATCCCTGCCTCCCACCCGCCCTTCCCAGGGGTGGCCATGGGGCTTGACCCCCATTTCCATTTTTCCTGGGGAGAGGCAAGAGGGTTGACCCCCGCACTGGGATAGCCGAGTCCTCCTCCCCCCGCAAGCCCTGGGCTCCCCCTCCCCGCCGCCTCCTGCCGCGGCCTGGCACACAAACCCAGCTGCAGACCCGGGCTGTGCAACAGATGAATACTGGGAATCTGGGCGGCTGCCAGGGACTTTGATCCCCAGCCACAAAAACCTCCTCCACAAGCTGCCTTCTCTTGCAAAATAACCTCCTGGGGAGGTGAGCTGGCGTGTGCTGCCCCTGAGACCTTTGCAAACCCAAAAAGGGAGTTTGTCTGGTCAGCAGCCTCACCCTGTAGTGGTGCAGTTCCAGTGCCAGTGCCTGTGCCAGTGGTGGAGCCGGGCAGACGCGTGTGGCACCAAATACATTTACCTTGGACTGCTCCCAAGCACTGCTGCGCTTCTCCCTGGTACATCGGCACATTCCAGCCCCAGCAAGGCCAGCTGAAAACCTTCCCAGCTGGGAAACCCCAGCCAGAGAGGGTCTGTGCCTACTTTGGCACTCATCCCCTTCTCCCAGAGGTGCCCAGTGGGGCAGGAAAGGCAGCACCATGGGGCACTGGGATCCTGATCCTGATCCTGCACTGGGTGGCTGGTACAGAGTTATCAGGGGTGGATGATAGTGACTGCCTTAAAAACATTTTTAAAGTTTTAATTTTTTTTTTTCCTTTTTTTTTTTCTTCAGGGTAGTCAGCAGCCACAGCCTACCCTGACTCATGGTGGGCAATCTGGGTACAAGCTCTGGGCTGTGCTGGACATGCAACATCAGCCTGGCCGGGGGTGACAGAGCCACAGGTGCCCTCTGCTAAAGGGCTCGCTTGAGCCACCGATGAATAATTTGTTTTTCCTCTTTTTGCTGTCTGTCTTCCAATGTCAGCATCATCCAGCATGATGGTGGAGAGGGGCCTTTTACATTGTTTAAAGGCAAGCACTGGAAATTGAGGGATTTTTTAGTGCATGACAGACTGCCGCTTGAGCAAATCGAGGCGAAACGGGGTCTGCACTAATAGGGATGTTTAAAAAGATGGCAGAAGAACATCTGGGGCTTCTCATACCAGGAAGTCTCCTATGCAGCAAATAAACCCTATCCTATTGTCCAAAATGCTGCCAGATGCTGATTGTCTTTCTGGAGCAGTTGCTGCAAACACCTCAGACTGCCAGATGGACACAGGCTGTGTGGTCACAGCCAGCTCTGCTGTGAGCTGCTTTTATTTCACCGTCCTGTAGCTAAATCCAGATTTTCCCCATCCTTGTTTGTCATTTTTATGAGCATTTCTGCTCCTTTATTTCTAATTGCAGCCTTATCTCTCACACCCATGGACACAATGTGTCAGTGAGACACCTCTGCTTTTCATCCTGGGACTGTGGCTCAATCTGCCACCACTTCCTGACCATACCCTGGGTCTGAGAAGGTCAGGATATCAGCCTTTAACACTACTCCGGTGTCACCAGCTGTGGCTCCCCCAGCAATAAGCTGGAGTGTTTTTGTGTTCTGCCAAGTAACCTGAGTGACTCCCATCACCCTCCTCCTGGTCTCCCTGCAGTTGGACTCCAGCATACACACTCTTGGTCACGCCTGGATTTGTGATTTTGCAGGCCTGAGCTGACACCCTCCAGGCCAAGCACTTCACCTCCAGCACCCTCCTGGGTCTCCCTGTGTTTCAGGAGCCTCTGGCTGCTGCAGCTCCTGGAGCTGGCTGGGACTGAGGGCAACTCGGTGCATTGGTGTTGAGCAGTGCAGATCACTGCTGGGGCTGCTGCAGCCATGGCTCAGCAGCGTGGGAGAATTTCCTTTCTTTATGAGCCAGAGTGCTGTACTTTCCTGCCCCCCACAAAGTTCCCATGGATCAGGGTGAAATCAGGGTTTGGCTCTGTGTCAGCCCCCGCACAGCGCCTGAGAGTGACACAGGCCCAGTTCTGGTCCCAGTGGAGGGATGGAGGTGGCAGCAGCAGCAGCAGTTCACCCTCCTGCCAGACCAACCTGGGCCATTGCACCCAGCAGCTCCACAGGGCTAGGCATGGACATGGCACCCAACACTTTCTCCAGAGAATGGAACTTTTTTTAATCTCTCCAAATTAAAAAAAGAAGAAAAAGTCCTAACCCCAAACAATTTTTTAAGGAAAACCAAAGATTAGAAATACTGTAAGCAGTGGAGGCAAAACACCAAAAATAGCATCCGAAGTTTCCTCCGCACACTCTCCCTGCAGGCAGCCTGCACTATATTTGTCTTCACTTGCCATTTCTGCTGCAATCAATTTGCAATTGCCGCTGGTGAGGAACCCATCTATTAAAAGCTCGGCTGAGACCTCTGGTGAAGATGTCTCCACTAAAAAAATCTGGTCATTCATTAGAACAAGCAAACGACAGAGTGTCCTTTTCTACAGACCTTCCCGTTCCCAACAAAACCCACTAAAACCATCCCTGGCCGTGTTGTCCAGGCTTGAGAGCAGCTGTAGAAGCCCATTGTGGGTTTCCTTCCACACAGGGAGGGATTTGCTCTACAGCTGCTCCAAGGCTTGGAAGCACTTGGTGTTTGCTGCCTGTTGTGCCTTATCTCCCTCCACGATTTGCTGCAGGCCACCCTGGGAAGGCGGATTCCTCCCGGGTCAATTGCTTTTATCACAAAACAAATGTTTTCTATCATTCTTTTCATCCCAGGATGAAAGCGCAGCAAAAGGAATCTCTCACTGCCTTGGTGGGCCCTGCTGCCGGGTGCTCCTCTTCTGCCAGAGAAATGTGGAAGGAAGGACAGGGAAAGGCAAACAGGAGCCTGGAGTGATTCCTGCCTTTGCCTAAAAAAAACCAAAAAAAACCCCCATGGGTCTGCCTAACAAAATAATCCCACAGGACTCCCTAGGGACACATGACTCTGCCATGGTTCCTGTCCCTAAAGCATCATGGCCAGTGCTGACACCAAACTGGTTTCTCCCAGAGCCAGGCACTGGCTGGGAATGCCCCTTGTGATGGGACACTGATGGGACACTCGTGAACAGGACACTGGGGGAGGCGGGAGCGCTCTTTGAGGAGGCCAAAGGCTCAGAGCCCCTGTAGCCAAACACGACAGTGGCTGCAGGGGGATACAATTGCTGCCTATAAATAGCTCTGGGAAGCAAACATTAGGGAGGCAAAAAAGCTATTCAAGCTAAAGGACAATGTTGGCACTAAAGCAAATAGATATAATTAGCCATTAATAAATGAAGGTCAAAGATTAGGGAAAGTAATATCAGAAAAGTGAGAGCTGGAAAGGCTTTCCAGGGGGAAGGGCAGAGGAGACCTTGACCAGCATTTAAAACAGGTTGTGGCTATTTTTTAAAAGCCATTAAGTTATGAGCTGTCAAACCCAGCCTGCTGTGATTGCTGATGAGCCTATTTTTCTGTATAAGAGGGAAAATTTGGCCTCTTTGTGACATCAGGAATGGTAGAGGGACCTACCAGGGAAGCTGCCCTGATTCTCCCTCTGCTTTCTCTTCCCTTGCTTGGTCAGATCCATCAACCCCAGCCCCTCCTGGCGCCCTCTGTGCCTTCTCTGCCCCTCACAATCCAGTGACGTCCTACAGCCCTTCTCCAAACCTGCCTGGAGAGATGCTTTAACCTCTGAAAGCTGCACACCAATGCTGGAGGGGGCAAGTGCTGGTCCTGTGCCATGGGCTTGCCTCAGCCTGGGGATGTGGGGCTGGGGAGAGTTTTTCTCACCACAATCTCACCACAGCAGCACATTGTGCTGGCAGCAGCAGCTCCTACCAGCCTGTCCTGCAGTGGCCAGCAAAGGAATGCCGTGCCTGATGGGGCAGGCGATGCAGGTACTGTGCCTGTGGGACATCTACCCTGTGCCCACAGCAGCCCTTCACAGTGCCCCCAGTGCCACAAGTCCTGTCCCTCCACTGTTCCCCTGGAAAAACCCAGACTGGACACTTCCAGGGTGCCTCCATGGCAACTCCAACATCCCTGGGCATTTGTGGCAGGGCCATAGTTTGGATGATCTGTGCTGAAACCTCAGGAAGACTTAGCTCATCAGTGAAAAGAGTGAAGGCCTTTGCTACCTGAGACATACACTGCCAGCTGCTGCCACGGCTTTGCTTTACTTTGCAACCAGGGGAAATGCAGGAGTCGTTTTCCTTTGAAGCCCTCGCAAGGAATCAGGTGCCTTTTCTGGAATACACATTTTAGCCAAGGAGCCATTATTGGCCGAGTGTCTGCACGGGCACGGTAGTGACAGAGATGCTTCCTCCTCGGTTGCTATTTCCAGAGGATGAAGTCACCGAGCTGCAGCGTCTGAGCTCCCTGGAGGCTGACTCAGTGCCGGATGTGCCGAGGCTCCGTGCTCGGCCCGCACTCCACAGCAGCCCGCCATGGTCGGTTCCCCCGGGCCGAGGGCTCCAGGCACGGAAGCAAGATGGCGGCAGGGCAGCGGCCCCACACGGCTTCACCTCAGGGGGTTCCCTGCCCTCAGCTCTCCCGCCATCACCAGCTCCGTCCCGGCAGCTGCGTGCCCCGTCAGGGGGGAATGTCCCTGCCCCCTTCCCACAGTGTCAGCACAGGCCGGGTAAATCCTCCACGAGGCTGTGATAACAAACACGCTTCCCAAAGAAAGAGAGGAAGTGAGAGCTCCCCGGCCGCGCCGCCGAGCTGTAACCTGGCCGGGCCCGGCGCTGCCGCCTCTTCCTGTGCCGACTTGAGGGCGTTTGTTTGCCTCCTCCAAAGCAAACACTGTGGAAACTTGGGGGGTGTTTTGGCAAATCCCCTCCTTCTCTTGCTTATAAAAGATGCTTCCTGTGCCAGCTTTCCGGCATCCTGTTCCTTCCCAACGTTGCTGGCGATGGGTGGCAGGGGGATTCCAGAAGTATTTGATACTAAGAGTGGTTTATCGGTTTATCAGCTGCCCCCTCCATCTGCAGGGCGGCCATGGCTGTGACTCTACCAACAGCCCCTGCTGGCCTCAGCTGTATCTTGAAAGGGGCTGGAGAGAAAAGCAGGATTTCCTTGGAGACCTTCAAACACAGTTTGACTTCTCACAGTTTGTGGCCCCACATGAGACGGGAACCACCATGATCAACCATGTCATGCTGAAACAGAGCAACTGTAGTCTGAACTCCTGGGCTGCAGCCATTCAAACCAGCAGGGAACAAGCAAAATTAAACCAAACAATAATATTTTGGGCTTTTTCTCTTAGTAAATATGGTAACAGAATTGCAGCTACTTGGCTTGAAAAACTGTTCAATCTGTGCTGTTTCCCACAAAGACAATGCTTTGCTCCTTGAGGGGCCAGGCTGAATTCATGCCAGAAAAAGCAGAGGTGAAGAGCCGAGTCCCCCCGTGAGCCCCCTCTTTGTGTATGGAAACAATCGGCCCCGGCTGCCAGCCCCATCACACACCACTGCCTTCTCAAGGGTGTTTTCCTCTCTGCTATGGTGCCAGATCTCAGGAAACAATGAATTCACTGGTCACCCAGTGCCTTTCAGAAGAACAACTCAGGTATGGAGCAGTGCAAAGCACAAGAGGGCTGGTGTTATTCTAGTCAGGGCCAGACAAAAGCTTCTTCAGCCCCTGGTTAAAATCCTACTTTTTCTCTCTAAGCACATTTACTGGAAAAGTGTCAAAGAATGTAAAAATGTGCTTGCAAACAGCACAGTGGTTCCCAGGAGTGAGTTCCTGTAGTAAGGCTGCACAATTCTTGCTGATCCCTCTGGCCATAGCAGGAGCTGGCTGAGTATTTCCTTAACACACAATTTTTGCTGGAGAACCAAGTGATGAAAGGGGAATAAAAGGTTTCAGTACAGCCTCCTTCCTTCCCTTTGCTGGCTCAGGTAGTGCAAACCACAAGCCACCCTGCAAAGAGCCAGGTTTTGGGAAAATGAGGGATACAGCCCACTGCCTTGCTCTCTGTGCCCTTGCTGTCTTTCAGAGAAGAACTTGTGTCACACTGGCCCTGTGGATTCCAACGACTGGAAGAAGAGTTGAAATTGAAAGACATCGACTTGAATGCACAGAATTAGGGGTGTGGGAGGGAGCAGAGGTGGGGCTCTGCAGGACACAACTCCACTGCAGGGTCTGGCTGTAGTGACAGTGCTGGCCCTGCAGAGCTCTCATGAATCCCAGTCTGCCTGCTGACTCAACACTGGGCACTGGCCAAACCCTTGGGCCACTGCAGCACCCTGGGGATGGAGCAGAGCCAGTGTCCTCCAGCCTGGGAGCCACCAACAGCAGCTGGGAGCACCAGCAGGCCAGAGCTGGATCCAAGTCCAGAGGTGAATCACAGCTGGAGAGCTTCACTGCTGCTTGGAGCTAAACTGAAAGGGTCACACTCAGCCTTTCCTAGAAGCCAGGAAATTGTTCTTTCTTTTGTGTCTGATGTTATGGTGGGAAACGGTGAGCAAAGGGGCAGTGCAAAGACAGTGCTTGGAAGGGCAGCAGTCCTTTGCACTGTGCACAGCAGTGGCCCTTCAGGGACTGCAGTGAGCTCTGCCAAAAAGCTGGAACAGAATGGGAAAGTGGGCAGTTATCTCTACAGCCTGCTGCCCCTTGGATCAATCTGCAGCAAGGACTTGCTGAAATGGGAGTCCTTACCACACCTCTGCTGTAATAAAAAGCTCCTTTCTTTCATAATAATCTCCTTTTTAATCCAGTACAAAACCAGCATTTTATCTTTATGGATTCATAAAACTGCCTATCCCAGCTCTAGCAATGCTGTGAACTTGACTACTCAAAAGTATGAGTTAGGTAAAGGGGATCAATAACAATTTATCATGAAAGGGCCAGCATAGGAGAAACAAGAGGCTCCAATAAGACAGAAGAAATTCAGCTTTAGGAAAGTACCATCAAATCCCCTGTTCCAGTAATCAAACATGTTATTTCAAACTTAGATGTCTGCAAAACAAACTCCCCCTATTATTCTTTCAAATTAGTTTGGACTTCCTATAATTTAACAAAGATGTAATCATATCCGCAGAGATCCCAGAATTCCTTATGAGCATCTTAAAAAGCAGGAATGAATCATTTCCTTGTACAACAATCAACTTTGCAATGCTGTGATCTTGGAAATAACAATTGAACAGTCAAAGTCAAGCAATCAAAAGAAAATTAAAGCATTTAATGCAAAATATTTCCAAAAGTTTTTACAGCAATTTCCTATAAATGGAGTCTTTTCTTCAAGAATCAAACCACCAATACAAATGTATTGTTCCAAAGGGGATTACAAAACTTTCTCCTCAGCCACAGAGGAGGTATGGAGGGCGTTTCTCTTATCTGAAAACACCTAAGATGAACTGAAAGTGATATTCAGGATCTAGCCTGCTATGTCTAAGTGATGGTAACACAGATTCTCTGGGATTAAAACTTCACAGGCTGATGTATTTTTATCTCATAAAGCCTTTGTTAAGATTCCTAATAATTTGTGGGTATGTAATGGAAGTATCTGAGATGCCTGTCAGCTGCATTATGTGGTTTTTCCTAATGATGGGAAGCTTGACATCGGAGGAGATTATGGGATGTGTTACCCTGCAAGGACCAGGCTTTAGGGATGGGTGTTAAAAAAAACAAATAAAAGAGTTGTTTCCATTCCTGCTCAGTTGCTCAAGTTTATAGTTTCTGGCACCTGAGGGCAGGTGTGAACTGGTGCATCCTGGCACCTCTGGCTGTACAGTGGCTCAGGGGAAGGGCAGCCACTGAGGGGAATAAGTGGTGCAGCTGCCCCAGGCTCCCCATGCAGATTTGCAGCTTCCCAGGCTGTTGGAGGCTTTAACAGGTACAGAGAGAGCTGGTTTGGAGTGAGCGAGGGCCCTCAGATGACAGCAGTCAGTCCAGACACAACTGTTGAGAATCAGGAGGAGGCAGCTGGAAGGTAAGGGCAGGACAGGATGGAGTTGCCCCACAGAGCTCTCCAGCAGCACAGGATCTTCCCAGCACATTAATTCATTCCCTGGCTTGGCACACTTGGCTGGTCTGGGAACGATTACCTGTAAAAGGAGCTCTTTCACCAGCGGAGCTGTTCACTGCAGTAGTGCCCTGCAAGGCTGGGCTCTGCCTGGTCTGCTGCCAGCCATGCAGAGAAAGGCTCCAGCTGATCCCTGGGGAGCTGGGCTGCCTGCTCCCTGCTTTGCAAAACAACAACAAAACGGCCTTCGAGGAAGATGCAGTGGGGGAATGTGCTCTCGAGAAAACAAAGCCACATTAACCAGCCTCAACAAAGCAGCAGTTTTCTGTGCCAGTGGAAGGGCAGGCTGGTGCCTTCCCTCCCCAGGACAGACTGTCTTTTGGGCTCTCTGGGGCCACGTGGGAGGCTCCTGTTTGCACTGTGCTGCCCCAGTGCTGGGCTCCCCATGCTGCTACCAGGAGCTGAAGTCCCCGAAGCCTGTGCTCTTCTTCTCTTTCTTCACAGCTGTGCTGGTTGAGGGCCCATCATCCTCCATGCTGCGCTTCCTGTGGCCAGAATGAAAACAACTCTCAGCGAGTCTTTACTGCCGGTGGGACCAGGGCAGCTTGGATGCCTGTTCTGGCTGCTTTCTCCCAGCACCAGCTATACTGGAGCCAGCCCATCCCTTGTCAGTCAGACAGGAGTGCAACCTCCATGCCAGCATGGGGACTGCAGGGGTTGGGGGTCTTTGGCATGACCAAAAAGAGGGAGAATGAGTCCATGGGGATGGTTTGGATCAGGCTTTGAACACTCCCAGGAATGTGTTCAAAGCACAGAAAGTTCTCCAGGCCAGAGCTGAAGATTTAACAGCCGTACCTTTTTAGCATGGTCAGGAAAACATGAGATGTGAGTTCTCCCCAGGCCTTCTCACCTGCAGCTGTGGCAGCAAAAGGATTTATGGGGAACTAGGTATAAAGCAGCTGGGAGAGCTCTTCTGATCCTTCCTGTTTCTTGAGCCCAGCCTGTTGCAGTTGCTGCTGCTATTACCAGCCTCTCTTGAGCAGAGCTTGCAACCCCAGGGAACGCTGTGCAGCCAGCTCATGTGCTGTGGTTTTTAGTCAGGTATCAGTAGCTGACAGGGAGAACATAGAACCCTAAATCTGCCAGAACAGGCTGCAATCACTGAAGGTCCTTTCTGTACTACCTGGTCTTTTCCACAGAGCCACAACTGCTGGATTTCCTCTGTAAATAAGAGTGCAGCATATCAGCAGTTTTAAGCTGGACATAGTATTTTAAGGAACACACAGTATTCTGCAGCTGGAAAATTTTACTGACACACTAAACTGAGCTACCTGAGCTAACATATTTCTGTTCTCACAGTTATGCAAATGCTTGTAAGTCACGGAGGCACACACAAGCTGATTAAATGGCTGCCCAGATCTGTATATGCATAAATACAGGCCTTTATGTAGCAGACAGACAACAGCATTTTTGCAAATGCTTTAAGAGAAGTCTGCTAAAAATCAAGTGGAAGGCATTTATTTTATTTTTTCCAAAACACATGCTAAGCTGCTGCTCAGCCAGGATTCTGTGCTGTCCTTAGGAAAGAAAGCAGTGCTGCCAATCCTGACAGGGGTACAAAGGGTATGAGGGAGAGGCTGCTTTAGGATAAGCCTGTCCAACCAGCCAGGTATCCTGGAGCTACCCAGCTGCCCTGTCCTCCCACAGCAAGCCTGGGAACCTGCTCCCTTTCCAGCCATTTCAGCTGTGCTGGTACAGCTGTTTGTGTGGCTGAGCAGGGAACCAGAGCAGCAAACTGATGGGGGCCTGGGGCAGCTACTTTGTGCATGGCAGAAATTCCTAAAAGAGAAACATCTGTGGGACTATGGCCTTCAGAAATAGCTGCAGAAAAGGAAGAGGGTAAAAGATGCTTTACGAAGTGACACAGTACAGTTCCTCAAAGACTTCTGCGTTCTGGAAATGTATCTACAGTTCTGAAGTCAGCAAATGCTTTTAAAGACCAACTTGGTCATGTTCAAGGGCTAAAAGAGAAGCTCAGTTAACGTGTGACCTTGAAAAACAACAGAAGTGAAGTAAACTCTTAGCTGTTAGGACTACATGAGGGTGTCTTTGCTGGCCCAAACCAAACATGTGAGCAATGGCACCGGACAGGGCCAGCATCCAGCAGTAAAGGCACCTAAAATAATCAGCAAAAATCAGAAGGACAGGGAACTCACGCTGCAGCCATGTTGATGTATTTTCCAATCCCCTGCCGGTACGTTTTGGGAGTCTGAACCTCTTTCTTTGGTGGAACCACTTCAGCCTTTATTTTGGCTGCTTCTTCTTCCTGCTGGAACTTCTCTCTTTCAGCAGCGACCTGTGGGAAGCAAAGGGTGCAATCTGTTGCAAGAGATAGTGCAGAATAAGGAGAAAATGTCTACAATTCTTTGAAGCCTTAAAGCACTCTAAACCAGCAATCAGCACCACTGAGATTACAGGGCAGGCTTTAGGAGACAGCCCTCAAGGGCCACTACAAACAGCCTGTCTGCAGCCATTACAGCAAGATTCCTTCTCACCTGCAGCTACTGGGGGCATTTGATAGGAATTCATCAGAAGCCTGATGGACTGGGAGCTGTGCCAGACTCAGTTACAAGAGTAACTCTCCACTGAAAGAGAGAGTGGGATCCTGGCAAAAAGGCTATGTTGAATGGCAGCTGCTTAATCTTAGCTGGCAACCAGATGGGCCAGAGGGCTGCCCATGTGCAAAGAAAAGGCAATAAGTTGCAAAGTTCTCCCCAGAAAAGCTTTGGCCTTTGAAAAAATACCTCAACCAACCAAGCAACCTCACCTGTGCATCTGCCTCTTCATAGGGATCAACAAAAACTGTTGTTGTCTCAATTCTTATTTCCTCCTGGAAGCAGAAAAGAAGAACAGTGATTCCATCTGCTGATTAAGTTGTGCCATCTTCCCCTGTTTTGGTTTCAGGAAGTGTCAGCAGAATGTCCAGCACTGCCATGTGAGGCCACTGCCCCCAGTGCTTCACACGTACCTTGGGACGGTCTGTTTTTGGGTCACTTTCCACATTCTCCATAGCAGTCAGAGTTTCAAAGCCACCAACCACCCTAAAAGAAGAAGGACATGTTATCCCGTTGTCATAACATACTCAAAATATTCTTACGCCCTTACCTTTAATATATCTCATTTATGCCCATTACTCTAGCAGATTTTTAAATCATCATGTTTGGGGAGAGAGGAATCAGCAAATGTGTTTGGAAGACCTAGGATAATGTCATTCAGTGTGGAAGATAAGAATTTTTTCCTCAAATATGAGATCTGAATTTAACATTAAACATAACATGGAAAAGCCCAACACTCAGAGGCAAAGCAAAGCCCAAAACCTGGAAGCCACACAAACCAGCCAGATGAAGAACTAATCTTTTCTTCTTCTTTGTTTTTAATTGTGAGACCTAAGAGTGTTATCAGGAAGAGAATGGCAACTACAGCAGCACAGCAGGGCAGTGGCAGAGCTGTCTGCACTAACACCACTAACATTGAAAGAACAGCATGACTGGGAGCTCATGAAGGTTCTGGGAAGGCAGCAGAGCATCAAATCACAGCCACAGGGAAAGACCAGGATACTTCTCAAAGCAGTTTTCACCTAGAAGGGCCTTAACCCCTGGCTTCTCATTTTTCAAGTCAACATATCCAAACACTTGCTTGAAAATGTTTAAGGCTGAAGGCTTTCTGGACTTGTTGCATGTTTATTTTCAAAAAAAGTGTGGAACAATGGGAACGTTCTAGAAAAGCATATTTAGAAAGGATAAATGGGGAAAACCCAGATAATTATAATCCTGTCATCCTGTCATTTATCCCAGCAAAATAATGGAATAGCGGAGACAGGACATGATTAAGAAAGAAAGGAAATAAGTAACAGCAATCAACAAGGTTTTGTGGAAAACAGTGTCTGTCAAACAACCTTCTATCTTTGAGACAACAGATGTGCTTAACAGGGACAACAGTGGCCACGGAACAGACTTCTGGAAGGCGGCTGATATTTTGATTGAGGAACCAGAATGATATAAAGTGAATACAGCACACATTAAATAAAAAAATTGGCTGACAGGTGTCAAAATCTAATTTTAAACAGGAACCACTGAGTCAGTATGTTTGCAGAGGGGTCCTGCTGGGATCAGCTCTTGGTTCCAGGGTATTCAACACTTTTATCCACCTCATCATCCACAATTAAATTTGAAAACAGCTATTCTTAGAAGAGCAGTAAATAAAGAGGAAGACAGGCTGTTGAGGCCAAGTGATCCAGATCCATTAGCAAAGCAGGCTGTAGCTGGACAACATCTGTTTTAATAGAGCCAAGCCACATGGCCAGGAACCAAAAATACAGCCCATATTGATAGCTGTGGGACAATGAGAAGCAGCCATAATTCTCAAAAACATTGCTCCAGGAGTCAGGGGAGTTTGGGGCCAGGAGATCAGCAGCAGGGGCAGGAATTGGTCACTGAGGAGTCCAGGGCTACCCAAGGGACAAGCCAAGAGCCAGCAATCCCCCAGGTTCCACAGAGGGACAACTGCTTTGAAGCCTGATTGTTACTGGGACTACAGCACCAGCATGGGCAGGCTGGCAAGGGATGGGCAGATGAAGTGGGGGAAAATCTAATTAAATGAAGCTGGTAGGGAAAAAGGACACCAAACTGGTGCAATATGTGGAGCATTTTATCACCTAACTCTGCTTTCACATCAAAGGAACAAGCAATGCCTTGACCAAAACACACATGATATTCACCTTCGTACACTTTACACACTCATGCCAGGGTATTTCCCCCTCAAAGGCATCTGCCCAGTCCCAGCATGGCAGAGTCTGCCCAGCCAGCACCAGGAAAGGCCTCTGCCTCTCACCTGCCATGGTCTCAGCTGATCCAATGGAGAAATACACTTTGTACAGCACTGTCCAGTGCCCTCAGTGCCACCCCGTGGGCTGGACAGGCTGGAACCACAACCCAAAGGACAGAGCCCACCACAGAGAATGAACACACAGAGAGGGTGTTCTCACACCTGCCCCAGCATAGCTGTGCTTGCTCATGTTTCAAACTTTATTCCCCAAGGGCCTGCTGATATTCTGTAATCAGGCTGTGACTTTTAGGTGCAATTAAAACCCATGGATGCAGGCTAGGACAGCCTCAGTAATTTGTGACTGGAGGGAGCAGACTGGGAGAGGCTGCACAGGGCTTCAGGACCCTGCATGAACTTTGGAAAGTTCATAACAAAAACTCAATTTTAAAATCTCTCTCCAGGCCAATATCAGATTCACTTATAACACCGATTAACACCCAGCCCAAGATATAGTCATTGTATTTTAACTGCCCCAAAGGAAACTTCTGATTTAATATCGGAGGATTTTCTAGCCAACAGCTCACTCATTATCTGCTTGTATGTTTTCATTTAATTAGGTTTCTGATAATTTGAAACGGCCAGATCAGCTGTGCACTGGCAATCTCAGCTGAGTAATCCCTTAGCCCATAGCTAGACCTCCCACAATATTAGCCCTAATGCATTTTACTGATGCTACCAGATCTTCAGTTGCTCTGCTAATTAAACTTTATTGGTAATATTTTGTCACTTGTACGTTTTGAAAGGCTGTGATAGACATAGCATTCACAGGTCATCGGTAAATGACCTACATAGTCTATTTTGACATGATTGTAAAGGGCTAAGGGGGAAGAAGACATAGTTGTTATGCCTGCAGAGCATTTCATTCTCTTTTCTTCTTCACTTCTTGTCTCTTAAATGGAAAATCGCTTCCTTTTCTCTCCCTTGCATTCTCCAACATTTTGCACAGAGTATCTCTGTGCACTGTCAGCACAGTCAGCTCTCAATATATGTTTTTGTCTTTATAAAGACACAGAGGCAATACTGACAAAAAACCAAAAACTAATTTGAATACAAGCCATCAGCTCAGAGGAGAGAGCTCTGACTAGAGGGACAGGAAATAATCTTTGAGTCACTTTTGTTCAGGGAGTTTTGTCAGGGTTGGGCCCAGCTGAGGCTGGTATCTCACCACTAAAAATTAACATCCAGAAAGGACAAGATCTGATTGCAAACATCACCCATCCAGTAAAAACTGAACTACACACTAACCTGGCAGTCAGAGCTGGATGCAAAAGAAATTGAATATTCCAAACTGTAAAAGCTTTTGCAAGCTTTCCTCTGATCTAAGAGAGACAAGGTACACGCAGGCCCTTGAAATGTTACATGATGTTATTGTCAAATCTCATGATGTTACATTGCAGCACTAAAATCAGTTTATGGGATATAATGTATCAAAGCCCATGCACTAGCAGCCCTCACAGCAACTGTTCCGCACAGAATCAGGAAACCAACACACCAGGGAAGTTTTTGGGATTCTTTGCCTACCCAACAACACATATTTTGGGCCCAGAAAAAAAGCCCATACAAGTTATATGTAGAAAAGACCATCAGATCAGTACATAAAAGCACTTTAAAAATCCTCTAAAGAGCGAGCTGCTACTTAATATTATTCTAATATTGAAGGAAATGCTTTTATACTCTTTACATCCTTTTATACTCTTTACACGTGCTAAATGTGTGACACAGTGACTGTTCACACTGAGTTGTCTGCTCTTGTGCAATGTGACTCCTGCCAAGTTGGGAGCCAGCATGGAAGGGAAGGGAAAGGGCATGAACAAGTTTAACCTCTTCCAGTGCTTCTGGCTCTAGTTCTTTTATAAGGTGTCACACATGCTTTGTCCTAACCTGACTGAGGTTTAAAAGGTGTTCAGATGACACCCTAGAGAGAAAAGAGTGACACTTTCAAGACCCCATTCATATCAGAACAATAAGTGAAACTGAGACTTTGCTGTGTGCTTCCAGTAGATGTCGAACACAGAAATGATGATCTCAACTATATATTTAGCTCAGCAACCCTGAGACAGCTTGTATTTTTAGAGGAGCTTGATAAATGTTGCATTACATTTAAGCATGAACGACAAGGCAGGTACACTTAGGGTATTTTTTTCTGTTAGCATAGGAATGAAAACAAAAATGTGCCCTTGCTTGTGCAATTCTGTTTTCTTGACAGCTGGCTAAATTAGCACTGGAAATCTTTGCATTTCACATTTAGATGTGTTAATAAAATCTTACTTCCTGTTAAGGCTCCTTTATGGAAACTACTAACCTTGCTTCATAACCACTGCCAATGCCTTTGCATGATGCAGAAGTGAAATATCTGGAGCAGGCTTTATCCATTTGCAATATGCCAATGAAGGTCTCACTGCACATTAGTTAGTGCTGCCCCAAAGAAAACTGCATCTCCCCTGCAGGCCCAGAGACATTCACACATGAACCTTTTTCTCATACTTTTGTTTGGAAGAATTATAGGAATTAAGCCTTCTGCAATGCTGAGGGTGGCAGCAGGCCAACATGATAAGAGTTTCCTGGTCAGAAGATGAAACAAGAACAATGTCTGGACTTTTTTTTTAAAAAAAAGCTTTAAACTACAAATAGAAACCAGAAAGAAAAATTGCTCTTTTGTAAACACATTCTGCCCTGAAGGTTATTTTTATAAAAAGGAGAACATACATTTATATACACACGCACAGAGAACAACACGTGCACTAACACGTACACTCAGGACAAAATGTTTTCTATGCATACACCCCATCTGCAATGGAGTGAGGAATTCAAATGTGCAACAAGAATGCAGCCAAAACATTTCCATCTCTCTGCTAGATAAGGGCTTCATCTAGCAGGCGAGACACGGTAATAAAAGGTGCTGAAAAAATAACTTGGAAAAAAGCTTACTGAAACTAGACTCAACAGATGAACCTGGCACGAAAGGACTTCCCTGCCTTGGCACAGGTCCCTCTTCAGAGATCATACAACTGTTTTGGAAAGGACAGCAGCTCTCATGCAGCTCCAACAGCCCCGTGCTCGTGTGCTGCAGGACACCACAGCCATGGCTCCCACAGGGAGGCCTGGCTCCTTTCCCCACTTTGCTCTTTGCTCCCATCCCAGTGTCTGGGGAGCAGAGTCTGCAGTGCAAAATTAGGTCAGTCTCTCTACATGGAATCAGCTCGTCAGCTGTCTCACAATTTCTCTGATCTTCAGATGTACTAAAGTAGAAGAGCCACAAACCCATGAGTTTTCCAGCTTAGAAGCAACTGGGATTCACTGACTCAAATCACACAGGGAATGTTGCAAGTGGAAACACACACTGTGTTATATAACAGTAGCTGGGTAACTGGATAATGCTTGGTAGCTGCTTTATGTAGCTAATTACTTTGGAGGACAAGAGTTACTTTCATTGCCCCAGCCTGCAGAATTGCAGTAGAAAGCATTAAACAGGTTAAGGAATACTGACACTGATCCAAGGGAAGAACTCTCGTCCACGAAAGCATCTGGCAACGGGAGAAGGGAAGAAAAGAGAAGAATAAGCTGAGAGCATGTCAGCTACTGACTGATGCCTCCAGTCTGACCAAGCCTGAGTTTTCCCAAACCACCTTGTTCATTATTTCTGGGAACAAGAGAATTGAAGAATGAGCAGCAGAAACCTCGAGAGACAGTAAAAGTTATGCACATAAGCAGGTATGTACAGCCTTATACAAACGAGAAAACTGTCCTTGACATACTCAGCTCCTGTCTCAGTTGCCACTTCCTTTTCTCAGCTCTTGACAAACACAAGTGATGCTCTAATAAACACACAGGACTGCTGTACAGATCATTTCCAGCTTTGCCACTCTGACTACAACACTTTTCTCTCTGCTCCCTTTGTTGCCCTTCATTTTATCACATCACATATCTGCAACATGCCCTCATTTTCAAGCGCACTGTACCCTGCTTGTCCTAAATCTCACCCAAAATTCTGAAAGCATTTTTCTCCTTCTGTTGATCACCCTCCACTACTATTTTATGCATGCACTTTTTAATGTATGCCTTTAGCTTTGGAACAGGCTCCCAAAAAACACTGATGAAGAAATTTTGTTTTTTCCTGAGGCTTCCTTTTTCCAAAGGTGGTGGAAGGTAGGTTGAAATGGGTCACTGTCACAACTCCCCTGTATCTATCTGCCATCTCTTTTCTACTTACACAGCTCTCAGGGACAGAGATTATGTTTCTATTTCTGCTTATGAAATGTAGCAGGTCTCTGATCCACAGGAGCTGTGAACCACTGCAACAGAAAACATAACAACAACATGGATGGGATATGCTTGCACCTACATTTCACAAAGCACCCCAAAGAGGAGCCTGAGCCTATCTGCTGTTTTGGCTGTAGTGTTCCTGTAGCTCCTACAGGTCACAGCAGAGTTGAGGTCCTGCTTGGAACACAGGTAGGAGAGAGAGCCCAGGCACAGAGCCCAGGGCATCAGCAGGCAGGACCCTCTGCAGGCAGCAGCCCCCTACAAATACTTCTCATCCCCTCTGTGCAGAGCAAAAGCATGTCAGTTGGTTTATATTATCTCAGTTTCTAAATTAAACCTCTTACCAGCAAGCTAAAAGCCCACAAAAGCCACCAGTTGGTTTTCATGGTAATTACATCATTCTCTAAGTCAGAAGAAATAGTAATTACTAGAAATGGTAATTAGTAATTTAATCTAGGCAGCTCTGTTGGAGCAGGAAATCCATGCAGCCTGCAACACACCTCCAAGGGAAGGCATTCTTCTCTCACTCTGTTTCTGCTCCCTAGCCATGCCAGATTATCTCCTTTCCTTTCAGTACCTGCATCCTCATCACTGCCACGGTGGGCAGGTCAGTCATGATGAGCCCTTCCCTGTCCCCCAGCCACACCTTTCTCCTGAGATGTGAAAGCTGCAGTGCACCAAGGCAGACATGTCACCTCTTCACTGTCCCACTGCCCAGATGTGGGCATTAATAGATTCCCCTATGTAAAAAACTGTGTTTCAAACCAGTGGGGACATGAATGAGATGCATTTCCAGAGAAGGAACTTTTCACTGTTGCATCCCACTCAGGACTGAAAAAACAAAGAAAGGAATAGGGAATGGATGCCCTTTCATTCTTTTTTGTTCTCCAAAGTATGGAAAGCCTGCTGAAAAGTTCTATACAAATTACAAACAGGTCACACTGTGCTGTCCAAGATACCTGTATGACACTAAAATGAACCAGAGTCACACTGGAGTAGCTGAGAGTACAGTTCAGATCAGAGCATTTAGGTTTTTATATTAACTGAAATAAGTAATCCTCCAATCTACATGAAAGTCACAACAGGCCAGTGAGCATCCAGCTAACAATACAATTAAACACTGATGGAAACAAAGAATCCTGATATCATGGGTTCATTCTGCTCTTCAACCTAGACACCATTCCTAGATATGCTTCCCAGATATTACTGTGCTATAATCAGCTCAGATACAGTCATCAAATCCTGGAATCACCCAGGATCTAAAATAGCAAACTGAAGTTGGAGTTCTACTCGAGGTACAATCTCTGGCACCTTCTGGCTTTTGTGACTTTCAAAAACAATGCAGGTAAAGACAGCTGATGGATTTTGATAACAAAATATAGATCTTAAGAGCTACACACATCAACCTTTTATTATTAAATTTGTAAATTCAATTATTCAATAATTCAATTTCTAGATTAATACAGACTGACTGGGATACAAATATCCCAACATCTTAATTTTTACCTTCTTTGAATTGATCTTCATTTACAGACAAGACAGATCAGAGTAAAATTTCCCTGCTCTGTGTTCATATGAAGATGTCACTCAGTTTTCATGCAGGAAGCCAAGTATGATTCTAAAGCATTTATAAACTTTTCCCATTGTATTTCAGCTAAAAATATAAGCAGCACCACTTCTAGCACCTAAGCTCAGATTTCTCTTACAGTGAAGACAATTCACAAATTAAGACAGTCTTTGCTAAAACTGCAAAAATCTCTGCTATAAATGCTTAATCAGCTTTACCTGGACTAAGTAAATACTCTCTAAAGGGCAACATACAGAAACCCATCTGAGCTATTTTGCTCACAAGGTACTTGAGATACTCAGCACAGTGCAAAGGGTTTGGGGAACACCCTCCCTGCACCACAGAAAGCTCAGCTTCTCTCCAAATTCTTTCCTGGTGAATCCCGGTAAAACTGGAGCACACTGGGGAAACAGCAAAGATACTGGAGGAATACACAGGATGCTCGCTGAGGCCAGGCTGCACCCAGAACTGAAGAGCAGGCACATTTTCAGCTGAGCTGTCCTAACACAGACATTATTTGATGAGCTGGCCAGCTCAGGTTAACAGCATTATTGTAGGGGATTTGAAGGGGTTTTTGCAAGGTGGACTCAAATCGTAGCTTAAGTGAAATAGTCCTGAGATGTGGATGAGGTAACTCCTCCAAGAATATACTGACTCTCAGCTTGTAGTATTAGAATTTGCTTTATTTATCTGCTTTCAAAAAAGGACAAGGGAACTTTGAATTTCTCTAGGACAAACCTGAGAAAGAAAAAAGAAATACATATCCAAGAGTGCAATTATTGAAGAATCAGTATTGGAACTAACAGCACCAAAATAAAGTGCCATTAAAATGAAGCAGTTTCTGCCTCAAAAACTTGCAGGCAGGGAAGATGGATTAAACATATCACTTTCACTGTACAGCACAATTGCATGACATTCAATCAAAGTAAACAGCACATGGTTCTATTTTCCATTGCCCACTTCCAAATGAATAAAACCATAAAAATAATAAAATCCCAAATCTACAAGTGAAAAAGACTGTAGGATTCTCAGAAACTCCCAGTGCAGCAGGCTAGCAACATTCCCAATCCTGCCACACATGAGAACAGCTCTGCTTGACTTGGTAAATATCGAGTACCTGCAGCAGAGGAAGCAAAGAGCAAACCAGAACAAAGATTTTGTACCTTCTTCAATAAATATATTAATCTTTATCATGTGAAGACTTCACTGGAAAAGACTTCCAGAAGAGATTTCTTTATAAGGAATGAAGTTCTCTCACTGTCTGGGCATTGGTAATATCTTTATATATGTGTGTATAAATATACAGATTTCATGCCAGTGATAATTGTCATGAAGAAAAGAAAAGAAGAACAAAATAAAAAAGAATAAGGAGGGCCAAAAGACCTAATCTATGCAGAAGCTCTATGCCATGATGAAGAGCAGTCCTGTCATGACTAATTTTTCAGCTGATGGCTCATAAGAGGATGAAAGCAGTATTGAAGAGCTAATCTCTTGTGTCCCAGCAATTAACATGCACAAATATTAACATGGCTCATTACATGATGATCATTACTTTGCTCATGACTCCTGGAGGGCCACCCGCAGAAGGGAAGTGAGGCAACTTAAAGTGATGGAAGGAGGAAAAAAAGGCAGGGTCTGTTGACTGGCATTGGTGCAGTGTTGCCCACCTACTCATGACCAGGAGAACTGGATTGTGAGCTGGGATTTTGCTCTAGTTCAATTACAAGAGTCACTACATTTTTCTCTTTTGGCTTCAGACACACAATGGAGAATGGCTGCTATGCTGCTGCCCAAAATATCCTTCACTCACCTTCCAAAAACTGTGTGCTTCTTGTCCAGATACGCACAAGAGCGGAATGTGATGAAGCTGGAAAGAACAAAGATATAACAGTTACCACATTGTCCCACTGACCCTCAACAACAGCCAGAAATGCTTAAAAACATAAAGTGTCTGCAAAAGCTTTGGGAGAGAAGCCAAGCCCCTCTCTCTGGCTCCTCTCTGGAAGGCCTGTGGGCCAAACATCCTTTAACTCCTCAGTTTTGTGGGTTCCACCTGGATTTCTAGAGTTTTGGTTTCTCACTTTTCATCACACTAACGTTTTTAAACAGTGCTCCAGGAGTGGGGCCTTGCAGCATGTCCAGAATTAATCTGAGCATCTTCCTTCTTGGCCAGGCAGGCCTTGGGAAGCTCCTGCAGGGCAGGCAGATGTGGGTCCTGCTTGGGAAGAACATTTCTCATGCATGATGGGCAGCTTGTATCCAGCAAATAAAGGTACACACCACAACAGTCTCTGCCAGTGTAAACTTCTGTTTTCTGGTATTTACTTTTTGCATTTCTCTTCCCTTAATCTGGCCTGTTGGTGATCCATTTCTCCTCTGGACAGAGCACACTCATGCTCCAGATACAAACATTCCAGAAGAATACTTTGAAGTGTCAAAAGTAATTAATTGGACTTTTAATTTTGGGGGCTGTACTTTTAAACTTAAACATGAGAACTAAAACACTAACCCAATGCAACCTTTAGTACTAAAGTTTTTCTCTAAAATTTGATGGTTCTTTGGAAGTCTTGGACTACAAATGTATGAGACAAAGGTTTCCACACTGTGGTCTGCAGACCACAATGGCCTGTCTTGGCTGGACATGCAGTGCTGGCTCTCCTCCCTGTCTCCATCTGCTACACTACATAGGAGACAGCTAAAAATATATAAACATTCCAAAAGCACTTTTCCATATAAGCAACTGCCCCAGGAAGTTATATGGTTGGAAATAGGAGCAGCTGTAATGTGCCAGACAGTCTATTAAGATGTAGCTTGCCGTAGGAAAGCATCGGGATGCTGTGCAGAATGCAAATTCCTACATGAGATACCCCTTGATTCCTGGATATCCAATACTTAAAATCATCACATGGTCAGTTATGTAGCACTGTAATAAAAAATCCCTGAGAAGTAGCAAGTATACAGGGAAAGCTTCTCATCTGCCACTGCAGTCAAAATAAAATAAAAGACAACAGAATTAACATAACTCAGGATGGTCCCAGAGAAGTCCTGAGGATTATTCAAGCATCACCTTGCAGAGGGGACTCAGCTCCCTCTGCCCTGTAGTGCCTGTCACCTGTGTGACATAGGGGAGAGCTATTCACAGAGTTCCAGGGCTAGAGGAGATGTATCCAAGTGCTGCCTAGGAACCTCTATAAATATGGGCAGCTGGACTCTCTTAAGGACTTACATATAATGGAATTTCATATTTCATTTGCAAATTTTAGGAGAACATACCATCACATTTACAGCAGCAGATGATGTAACTCAAAATGGCACATCACTTATGGCCTTTGCAATTCCTGTTTTTAGAATCTCACCCCTTTTTTAATATATACATATCTTTTAAAAAATAAAAAGAGGACAGAAGCCTCTACTCTCCCCTAATTTAGCATGTGAGAGCTGGCAGTAACATTCAAATCCAAAATAAATTGTACAGCATCTCAATCCAGCAAACTGCCCCACACGTGCTCAGGCTTAAGAATGTGAGTAAGCCCAAGAATGTGAGGCCCTGAGACAAGCCCTGGTGTTTAATTAAAGCAAACCACACTGCTGCAGAGCTCACAAGCCATCAGAACACTCAGCATCACCAACACCAAGACCCCTTCCCTCCCTCCTCAGTGCCAAGACACAGTACTATACACACACACACTCTTACTCTTTCCTGAGGCTCCCAATAAAAGAACAAATTTTTATATTTACAGAGCAACCAATAAACAGTTGGCTCAAAGTGACACAGAACATTTTTAAAGGACTGCAGGCAAACACCCATATTAATGTCACACATGAACAAGGCCACTATGACTTCCATATCTTTAAGCTTTCCCTCATTTTTGTCCTCATTCTGCTTTTGTACATTGGAAACCAAGTTATTCTCAATCCCAGATTGTACACTCTGCCACATCTGGCTCTACACATTTCAACAGAGCAGAACTGTTCTCATTTATTTAAAATCAGGTGACTAAAAAGAAGTAATATTCCCACAGAGTTTATGTTTCATCTAATTCCTTCAAAAAGTTCAATATGGAGCTAAATTTAAACAGAGTGAAGAGCTGTGATGAATGATGATAATTATAGGGGTAACAATGGGTAAGGACACCGACAAAAATAAACAGAAACTTACAGATCATTACAACAAAGACAACAAATTATTGCTGATATAATAAACCTACAGGTCTCCTTCCTGTGCTTCACTTTGCTCTTAGATTGGACTACAATATGCACCACTCGACAGAATATTTCCCTTGACTGAACTTTTAAGAGTAGCCTATAAAATGCCATTTTTCTTTTTAAGAGAGTGAGACACTATGTCCAGAGGGAAACGATAAAGCACAAAAAAGCAAATGTCTACTTACAACTGGGATTTGTTTGTGTTGGGTCCTGAATTTGCCATACTAAGAACACCACGTCCCGTGTGGGACAAATTTGGCTTGAATTCATCTTTGAAAGGTTTTCCCCAGTAAGATTCTCCTCCTTAAAAAAAAGAAGAAGTTTATTTTCATTCATTTCCCACTGTGTTTTGCAACAGGCACTGACATTAAATTCAAGGTTTCAAGCCCTTGCAGTCACTATGTGTTAATACATTGTTACCTCACCCCATCACCAGGCCAGTATTTGAGCAGGACCTTGAAATTTGCTGTTTGCAACTGGCAACACATTTCTGTGTCCTCACACTATCAGCTGCAACAAACCACACTTTATCAACAGCTTTATGTATCCTGTGCTGAAGAACAGTCAAGGATTTTATTTTTTCCTCCTGGTCCACCATATTTTTCCTCTTTTGAGACATTAAATCTTTAAAATTGGCTTCATGGCAAAACACAGAGCAAAGAGTTACCAGTTTAATTGCACTCTGGATTAGCACTGCTTCCAGAAATAAAATATCAGGGAGATGAAACACATTCATAGAAACAACTAAGAATAGGACCTATAAACTCGAATGCTTAATCCCAGACTAAACAATGAAGATGACATATAGTGCTCCAAATTGAAAGGCAAAAATTCACTATTTGGACTAGATACCTGGATGACGTGAACACTTACATGCAGTGAATGCAAAAGAATTATAAAATTACACAAACTCCAGCCCTAGCCCTCCAAAACTGATTTCTTTTCTATGACTGTGGACAGAGAGAGGGTCTGTGAGAGCTCTCCTCCTGGCTGTCATTTTTACATTATTTATGACAGATCTGACATTTTTATTTGCACTTTCCTCCAGGATCATCCTTAATAAGAAAAACAAAGGCTGAGATGAGTCATGGTTTTATAGTCAAATCCATAATCTTGTTTGACAAACCATGAAAAAAATATTTCACCTTAGGACAGTATTAAAAATAAAGCAAACAAAACTATCCAAACAGGCAGCAAGCCTTGTCCATCTGCAGAAGTGGCTCAAGAGCCCTCCAGAGTAAGTAATTGTATCACTAGAGAAGCAGCAGGTCAGGGAGCGAGCTGTGGTGCTCCACAGCCATAGCACACATAGCACAGAAAGCAATTTGATGATCTGGCTGCACACAGAAGCAGCAAATAAAACCCAGGAATGAATCAGGCTCCTACTGAAAACCTTACCCCAAAAAATCACAAGAGTGCATTAAATGAGGAAGGAGCTTGAGATGATACCATGAAAACAAAGCACCACATATGGACAGCTGCAAGTGGAACTAAGTGGGAAACTCTGGAAGAAGCTGACCCACTTAAAAACCCAATTAATCATATTCAAAAGACCTATTAATAGAGTTGAGTGTAGCCTGCTCTGCAGTTTGACAAGAGGTGGCAAAACGGGACAAACCCTGCAGGGATTTTCTGTAATCGGGAGTACAGCAGTGGTTACTCCGGCAATCTCTGGCTATTGAATATTTTAAGATCAGCTAAATTACATCAGCTTGACCCCATATGCCAATCTTTTCCAGTAGTGGGTGACAGGGATATGGTACAGTTGCAGGCAGCTCTATAGGAGTTTGTGCTGTCTGAAGTTTTCAGAGGATACAGAACATGAGCACAGTCTGTTGAGATGGGACACAGCAGCAAGTGGCCAAACCCCTGAGCCTGCTACACCCTTCATGTGCTTCCAGCTGATGCTGGAATTACAGTCAAGCTGCTGAAAGAGAGTGGAATCAAGCCTGAAGCCTTCACTGGTCAGAAAAATAATTCAAAAGGAAAGAGATAAAATTGTGAATGACAGAGAGACTCTCTCTTTGTGGCACAACAAACAACCAGACCCAAGAGCTTGTAGACAGGAGCAATGAGCCATGATCTTTAGGTTTTGGAATATTTATTTTTGTACAATTTCATTTCGGATCATGCACTGCAGGTCAGAATTAATCTCATATGTATGAAAGCTGAGTTTGGTTCATTCTGCTTCTCTGGAAATAAGCACTAATATTTTAGCAGATAGTTACAGCCCCTGCTCTGTCTGCCATACAGCTGTTTCCAAGGCTAATTCTGTCTGCCTGGGAGCTGCAGCAGGAGCAGGGAATGGCCTGTGCAGCATTTGCCTAAAAGGCCAGACGTCCTGTGAAGGACATAACTGAAGTGTCTGTGGAGACCTGGCAGCACAAACTGGCAAAGGGCGGTGGAGACGCTGCAAGGGCACTCAGCAGAGCAGGCATGGCATGGGGGTTTTTGCTGTTGTTTTGGTTTGCATTTTTTTAGTAAATTAAAGGGAATACTTTGTTTTCTTTTTCAAGGCAAACCCCAAAGTATTCTCCTTAAATTAAAAATAGCCTGAATGTGCTTTTCATCAAACTCCTGCTAACCTTTGGAATTGTTCCAGGCTTCAAGTATCTGCTTGAAGCAGGACTAGACAGAACAAGTCAGAAGATGGCATGTTACATCTATACATTTTTTTAATTACTGAAACCCAGCATGACTTTCTCTGTGAAGATTAAATACAGACCCCTCATCAGTCTAGGGCCATGGCAGTGCAGTGGCTAATGCTCAGCTGGAACAGGGATTTTACATTCTTACTTTTTACTCTCCACATTAGAGCTCAACATAAACTTGGGAAAACCACTCACAGGTTCCAAACCTACTAATAGTTAGGAGGTATTTGTAAGTATCTAGCAGATTTTACTGTGTTTATTCTCAACACAGTTGGGAGGTGTGGCTGTACATTTTCTGAAAGCAGAATGGATGCAGACAGAGGAGGTGGGAGCGTGGCAGTGTCTGGCTCCAGCCTTTTCATGTTACACTCCCTGTATGTGCCTCAAAGAGAGGAGCTCCTCCCGACACTCCCCAAATCTTCCTCAGAGCGCACACAGATCTCTGCTGGCTATATTTGGAGTCACAATGATGCAAACCCCTCACCCCAGTGCTGATGTATCAGCCCACAAGCAAAGCCCACGGAAAACAAGACTTGACTCCGGGTGTCGGATTCCCAGCTGGCAGCACTGCCTGTCACTTCACCTCCCTCTCAGCTTATCTCCCATCCAAGTGGAGCTGTGTGCCTACTGGACTTGCAAATGTTCCTGAGATCATGTTACAAAAGCGCAGGAAAAGAATTCTGTGGGGTTCCGTGCTAAAAAATCGGTCCACATGGCAGCAGCCATGGCCCCAGTACTGCCACTGGCTGGATTGGTGTTGGGAATAATTACAGCCTGCACATGGGAATCTGCTGCTTGCACAAAGCTGGAAATGTACTTGGGATCAGCCACAGAAAGGCACTGCCATTCAACAGCATTTAACCTGTACAATGTCAATGCATTCAGGAGCCAGGAAGAGTTCTTGTACAATTCTGTAAAATAAAAATCAGATGCCTACTCAGATACACATGATTCAAAGCTGCAGGAAGCTGGGAGACAATGCCACACATTCTCCATAAAAAAAAAAAAAATTCTCTTAAATTAAAGACATGTTTAACTCATTCTCACATAGAGATGAAATGAAACATACCACACAGCTCTTAGAAAAGAATATTAATAATTTCTGTGGCTATCCAGAGTGGCAAGATATATTTAGCTTGTACTGAAGCATGGTTAGTTTTTCAGTCTTGTGTCTGCATCCTGTGCTGACAGTAAACAGGTGAACAGATCTAAACTGACATCTGAAGCAATCACATATTAGCAACTACACAGAAAAAAGCCATATTTTCAGATTGTCTTTTGAACTAAACCAGATTACTCTTTGGTAGTCTTTGTTCCTACTAAAAGCATAGAAAAAAAAATTTTTTGGAGGCACAGAGAATTTGTACAACTTTCTTGCAAAGAGCTGAGAGATGCATCTAAAGCTTCAGAAATGTAGCATTCCAAAAGCCAGGTGTGGGCTGGGAATCATCATTCATGACAGTTGTGATTTTAAATAAATCCTTCCTTTTTCTGGCTTAAAAATTGCTAAGCAGTGGTAAGGAAGTAGGAGGGTTCTGATTCACAAAAATGATGGCTTACTTTCTGTAATTTTCTTCTTGTCATTTGGAACAACGAGGTACATAATAACATCTGACACTTCTGTAGAGCTTTCCAAGTGAGATTCTGGAATCATTTTGCAAATATGAAAGCCTTAGCTCAGGCAGTAAATGCTTCTCTCTTCTCAGATAAGAGGACATGGTACCCACCCTGCAAACCCAAGAGGGGATTTGCAGAGGGGCTGCAGATTAAAAGGAGTATATTCCAGATTAAAAGGTCTTGCTCTTGTCCTTTTGCTGAGCTTCAGTCATGCAAGAAAAGGGGCTCTAAAACTGCTACAGTTTAGGAACTTGCATCTTAGGAAGTCACATTGCATTGACCAAGTTTGTCCAGAGTCCTTTGCTGTTGACATTTCAGAGGAGCTCCTCTTGCTGCCAAGCAAAATGCAATTCCCATCTACCAGCAGTATTTCATCCTGGACTTTTACAGCTATAATGGGGCTCCCTTGTGCCCTCCTGGATTCATAAATCACAGGTTGATTCACGAGACCTTCCACCAGGTTGCAAGAAAGAGTAGCTGAAAAAAGCCTGTGCTGCTTTGAAAGTCTGAGGCTTTGCATATAGTTTTCCTTTTTTCATACAAAAGGTTTAGAATATTAAACCTATTTTTTCTACATGCAAATTTTCTTCTATTATTTGGAACACTGAAAATACAGAGCAGCTGCTCCACTTGCACGACCGTGAGTTAGAATTACTCACAATGTTCAACCACTTACTTGTTATGAACAGCAGGAAAAGAGATACATCACAAATCTAAAATTCATTTTCGAATAATTAATCGTTACAAAGAATGACCATGACTCAGCTTATTGCCCTGAATATTGCCTCTATGGGTGGTTAGCGTGTTAGAGAAGAAACAAGCTGCTGCACTACAATAAAATTTCTCCCAGTAGCCTTGTGAAATAGTAAGGTGAAGGCTGTAGGAAAATGAGTCTGGTGCTCCAAACCAGTGTGAGCCTTGCAGGGCTGTGTGTCTGACTGCTCTGGCAGTGCAGGTCTGACAGCTACGGAAGGTAAAACTCTATTCCCCACTCCTTTCCCAGGGTGCTATCTCAACTCCCAGATGCCGTAATGCAAATTTCCACCCTTCTCCATTCCAAGGTTAACTGTTGAGTACCAGGCATTAGTTGTCCTTCATGTGTCTGCTGGGTCACATTTACTTTTATGACAGTCCAAAAGAGACTCAAAAAGGACAAACTGGGGAGCTGAATAACAAACAACAAAGCAAAGCTCAGGGCTGCCTACAGAGAGAAGAGTTCAGCTGGAGCAGCCATGGGGGAAGACAGTGACAACCAGCTTGGCATTGACCTCTGTGAACTGTTTCCAAAACACAAGCACACAATCCAGGTGAGCCAAAGCACAGTTACAGTCTGTGTATGTATCACAAGGAACCTTCTGTCATGTTGTACTGATTGTGCCCAAATCCACCCAGAAGATGAACAGTCCTGGGCTTAGTTAGTAATGGAGTGGGTGATCATCTCAGCATCTGGGGGCTGCAACCATAAACCTGACACCCTGACACATGGGATGAATGTCAGATGACAGAAACCAAATGGTGGGAAGATATTAGAACGAGTCTGTTCCAATTCCTGAACTAATGAACAGGAATAATGAAATAAATAGAAGAAGAATATATACAGGCTTAATGAATCTTCCATGTATCAGTTTTTTTCCCAAAAACAAACAAAAAGGCCAAATCTCTTAGTAGAAGCCATCAGTTAAAGCAGAAGGTTCTGTGTGGATGAGGAAACAAAGTATGTTTTTTTGTTCTGAAGTCATCCTACAAAAGGCTCTAATAGAAACAGTTTATAATATTGACATTTAAAGGGTAACCTCCAAATAGTCCTCCCTATTGCCAATTGAAATATCTGGGAAGAAAGCCCTGTTCTGTTCTCATATGCTTCTCTGATATTACAGAAGTCAAGTTACTTGCTTCTAAAGCCCATTGAATCTTACAGATTTTTTTTAGCTTTCAAAGGTGCATCTTTTTTTTTTTCCCTTCTAAGAAGCAGTAAGTCAAAAAAATACTGAAATCCCTTCCAGCAGAAGAAATAAAAAAAGGGAATTTATCCTGCAAAAAACAAACAGGCCACAGGCAAAAAAGGTACAAAGTACTGAATCCCAGTGCTTTACTCCAAAGCTTTGCTAAAATGAATGCCTGTGATCACATTAATAATGCACAAAGCAATGGATCAACATTTTTACAGCATGGGAGCCCAGAGAGCATCAGTCCACCTGCCCTGCTCCAACAGTGCTGCTGAGCTGAGCCCTTCTCTGGCTGCCCTGCTGCTAAGGGAACATCAAGCCTCAGGTCTGCCCACCTTCTTACAGCTCGAGACACACAAGTGGAATTTCTGCCTCACAGCCAAGCGCCCTGGATCTATCCAGTAGTCAGGAACAAATCCTGACAGACTATTTGCACTCTGTGAACTGTCTAAGCAGCTTCACTGAAGTATTAAACACAAAGGCATGACAGTTCAAGAGCATTCTACAGCCCACCAGGCTCTCCATTTAGATTTTCTTGTGATGTTATAATATTCAACAAGCAATTAGGTAAAGACATATAAAATTCAACTGTCTTCAAAAAATAAAAGCCATTCAGGTGCAAAGAAGACATTAGCACCGTTTGGACTCTACAATAATTGCAGACAGTCTCTAAAAATCTGCAAGACTCATGTCTGTTTGAGTGCACACTGTTCATTTCCTTAGAACTTTAACAGTTCTGACAGATGTTTGCGAGACATCTCGCCTGTGATATATTTAATTAAGAATGACAAGGAGGAAAACAAGATGGAAAATACTAGAGGTCATTAGACTCCTTTTTTCAAGTGAAAGAATATATGTAGGAGGATTTTCATCCTATGTGCTTGTTACCATTTCACTTCCTGCTGGCAAAGCCAGTGGAGCTGAGCCTTGCCCTTCAGTGCAGCAGTGATGCCAGTCCTCTGCCTCTCTTAACTCTCCTGTCTTACAGCACTTCTGCCATTTGCACAAATAGAAGCAGGAATGACACCAGCAAGTTAATTTTCATTCCACAGCAGGATCTGAACTCCACCCTGCAAGGGTGAGAGGTGTCTGAGTCAAGCTATTAAATCTCTCCCGTCTCCTGACACCTCTTTAATTTCTCATTTCAAAAGATGTTCCTAATTATGTCTTTTGGGATTTGAACCAAAACTTTCCATATTAAAAAAAAAAAATCAAATCACATTTGACAGTCCAAGCATAAATGGTAACCATTTTTGTTAATGGGTTTTTGCCATCAAAACACTGAACCTCTAACTAGTCTCAAATCCTGTGACTGTTGATTATCACACACACCAGAAGAAAAGTTGTCGGGCAACTCACATTAACAAAATTTACAAAGTAAATAGAATTAAAGTATTTAAGCAGGAGAGGAGCTGGGGATGCTGGTGACAGCCACATGTGGGCAGATAGAAGGTGCAAGTGGAAAATGAGCAAATTTACAGCAGGGACCAGAGGTATGACATGAGCTGCTCTGACACCCTTCAGCTGCTCTGCCTCCTGACCATTCCTGCTATGACTGTTCCCAGATCTCCAGCCAAAGGAGGAAGAACAGGAGGAAGAATTTTGTAGCAATGATCCCTGTAAGTTAGAAAAAGAGCAGCTTGGGCATTATAAGGCAACTAGCTGGGAGAACAGATGGTGTCTGGCCAATCACCAATTCCGAAGCAGGTCTCAAGTATTTAATTAACACTGAATTTGAAAGCAACTTTGCATGAATGTGTTTCTTCCTTTGTTCTTTGCCCTGGAAGATCAGCTGTAAAATCATTATAATTTTCATTTATTTATTTTCTGAAAGAAAAAGGAAGCAAAACCTGCAAGAATTCTGTATGGAAGAGTGCCCAAGCTTTAGACTGAGAATATATTGGATGACATTTTGAACATAGTCAACATGGTCATGAAAATATATCAATGAAACCTCTGTTTTAAGGTAAACACAATGTAGCACACATCATCATCTGAAGAATTTTAATTTAAAATTGTCTGGAAGTAAATGTAATAACACAGCCCATGAAGTGAGAACAACTTACTTGATTCAAACTCAACCTTACCTGTTCCTGTTCCAGTCGGATCACCTCCTTGGATCTGCAGAATTAAAATTAAATCAGTGTTACATCTGTATCTCTGTGAAAGACATCAAATACAAACTATCAAAGCCAATTCTGCTCAATTTTCTGCCTTCTATAGTGTCATGTTGACAAGTCAGGAACAAGGAAACCATTACTACTTATTTGGAGCTTATTTATCAGCTGGCTGTCATAAGCATGTCATCCCTGACATTGCTTATCCATAAGCAGAATGGCAGTTCTAGAAAAATAATACGTGTTTTATGGGTAAATAGGGAAAATAAGCAATCTCAAATGGGTTAACCAGATCATCCTTTTTATTATGTGCTGAATCAGAACTTGCTTTTTAACTGATGATGCACTGCTTTTGCAACTGAAAAGGCTTTACATTTTGCTACCAACCCTTCACATGATGGAAAGCAAGAAAAGAGGGAATATTCAGATATTTTTTGTATCTGAATCTGTATCTCACTCACTACCTCCAGTAGGAAAAATCCTCATGTGAAATCAATCTTTCAGTAACAAAATTAATGACATGTATTAATCACTGTACATGTAAGATCTACAGAAATAATATTCAATGTTTCAATGCCAGTGGAGGGAGCGTGACACAATCAGTTTCAAAGTAATAACACACGAGCACAATTTTAGTTGTGAGTTTAACTAAGAACTGAGATATACAGTGCTGTCAAAAGAAAAAAAGCTTTTTGTAGGATGACAGGATGGAATGTAACATGCAGTGATGTTCCTTGTGAGATGTGCTCTGCCTTCAGGATCAGGCTGTTAATTCTTCTGAAAGGAAGTTACAGGACAGCTACAATATCCTAAGCTGCCTGGACTCTGTAAATAAAGATCTTTGACTACCAAAGACACAGGTCTGGAACACAAGGTGCTCTTTAACTCCTTCACAAGAAAGCCTGGGGATCCAGTGCTGGAGCACACCAGGAAAGGATGATCTGATAATACAAGTACCACAACCTGAAACAGAAATTCAGATGCTTGCTGAAGTTTCATCTGAATGGGATTTCAACAGACCACTGTATTACTTATCCAAATTAGCATTTCCTTCTCTCTCCTTCTGTTCATTAACCACCCACTCACATCTTGGGGAAGATAACAAGAGCCAAGGCAGTGACTCTTCAAGGCTTTGTCTGGAATGCCAGCAAACAGTGCTGAATGCAGTGATGTTCTGAGTGACAACGTTAGTCAGAGACAATTGTCAGTGACATCCATAAGTACACGCAGCAGAGGTTAGGCCAACCCTCATTCTGATGGTATATTCTATATAAATCTATTGCAAGCTGTCATGCATGGAACAACCTAAACCTGAGATAAGTTAAATATATGGGATACTTTGAGTACATCCCATATTGTGCATTACACAGGAGCTTTTTATTACTCACCACAAAATTCCGAATTGATCGGTGAAAAATTGTTCCATCGTAATAGTCCTTCTTGCACAGTTTGATAAAGTTTTCACATGTCTTGGGTGTCTGAAAGACAACAGGAAGTTTTAATTAAGCACAACCTTTAAATAGTCATTACAGTGGCTACAAGAATCACTTTTCACGTGTGCCTTACAAAGAAACAAACGTGCAGGACTCGAAGAGGACAGAGGCTCTGTCTACAGGAAAAAGCCGCTAAGGTATCTTCTTTTAATGTACACTGGAGAAACACACACTGTGTTAAATAAATAAAATAAATAAATAAATAAATAAATTTTAAAATTCTTTATTGCTGGATGTGCTGGCAAGTAAAGCCCCAGCATGAGCTGCAGTGGCTGTAAGTGAGCACACACAATTTGTCTTTGTGAAATTCACTTTGCACTGCTGTGACATCACTCTTGATCTGAGAGCTGCTGAGAGACAGAGACTGAGCCACGCAACCTGAAGTGCCTTAAAAGCAAAAAAAAAACCAAACAAAAAAACCCAAAAAAACCCCACCAAGGCCAGTCTGATTATCATAATTTAAAGATGAAATCATCTCTATCTCTTGAGAAGCCAGTCCACACAAGTATTCATGTGGAATCCTATAGACCTTTAGTTTTCTGTATTTTCTCATCTGAACACAATCATTCTCACCCCTCTTTATTTACACTGAAACGTCTCTTAATTTTCCAAACAAACTTCACCTGTCATTATAAATTCTCTATTGATTCCTTCTTAATTATTCTACTCAGATGACAGATGTCAGCTGGGCCACAAGTGAAAGAATTAGCAAATTCTAATCCTACACCAGCCATTATTTCAGATTTCCTACAGACTTCATTAGTGAGTCAAATGGTAATGGTACCATAATGGCTTTATGGTAGAATATCACCAAGACATTGACTTTGATGGCATCCTGAGGGCAACTCATAAGTAACTATATTCCATAAAAATTGGATCAAGCAACAGGAGGTTTTCCTACAGTTACAATGTTTATAGTAACTGTGATTTTTTTTTCCTTTGAATTCAACATATATGCTTTAAAATAATCTTTGTACTTAATCTTTCTAGTGAAATTCAACCTCTGAGGAATCACTTGTGCAGCACATGCTTCCTTTATAAGACAAAATCATAACAGCCTTGATTCTGGTGTTTTGCTATTAGTTATTACTTGTGGAAAATGTCACTAAGGATAAAAAATAAGTTAAAAAAATTCTTTATGAATCAGAAATGGAATCAGCAGCTTTTAGCCTAAGGCACTTTATCTCCTGAGAGCCAAGCACTCTTTGGAGAGAGAGACACAGTTAATAAGTTCTCGAGGGGGAATACAGCAACCTGTAATTAATTTTTTACAAAAAATGAAGGCAGGCAAAAGACTGAGTCCCCTAGGAATGGACGCCAAATCATTTAAAATTTGCACAAAGTTGATAACCCCAAACTGATTTCCTATTTATTTTCAAAATACAATTTGTAAATTATACATCAAAAAACCTGGCTCTAGTAATGTATTTTTTATGCAGGACCTGTGCTGACCCTTCCCTCTAAATGGATTTCTAGCTATTATACCCTTTCCCAGAAATAAGCTTTTCAAATGCAACTTCAGAAATATTCAGTATACATGCAATAGTCATTTCACTGCAAGGTTTTCTTTAAATAATTGCCACCAAATTGGTTCCCATGGTCACCTCATGCATCACAGAGATACATTTGGCAGGTAAACAGTTCCTTAGCAACATTACCACTACCTTTTATAGTGCTTTTTAGCAGACACAAATAAAAGGGTTTGCATTCAATCAGTAATAAACCCCAGTTTCAGTCATGCAGTAGATCTAGAATATCTGGCTCAGATTATCTGATTTATTCAAAGCAGTCCATGTTCTTGCCAAATCTCACGCTGCCAAGCACATTTCAGGGATTTTTTAAAGCAGCATCCTGTCCAAAGCAGGAGAAAAAGGCTTGAGGTTTATGGGGAAGGTGCAGATCCTCAGTAATGAAGTTGTGTTCTGCACTGACCACACAAACAAGGCCAGTCTTTGAAGTCTTTGTTCCAACTACAAAGACTGATGACATATAAACACACATAAACAAACCTGACTTGGTTATTTGATGTAAGATCTTGTGGCAGATGTCAGACTCCCAGTCTCTGAATGCAAAGCTGTCTCCTCCTTCAGAAACTTCCTGCACCCCATTTGGCTCACACCAATTCTGCAGGAGGAGGGGATGCTCAAGGCACCTGGAAATGCAGGAGGTAATGCCTGTTCTTATTCTCTCACCACTGGCTGTGTGCTCCAGGCTCTCTTTTTAGCTCTGGCTGCTTTTGTCTTAAACTGGCCTCAACAGCAACAGCTAATTTTTCCCTCTTTATCCCTTTCACATTAAGCAGGAAATTACTTAAACTATTTTATTCTGCTGACTATGACTTAGACCTATATGTCAGGAAGTCAAGGGGAAAATGCCACTATGTTCACTTGATCTGAAATCCATTGACAGAAAACATTGTTTTAAACCTACTGCAGTATCTTCTCAGAATGATGCAGAGACACTTCTAAACAGGAAAATTTAAAAATTGTGGAAGGCTTTTCTGATCAAAGAGTGTGGTAGGACAGCCCTGAGAAATCCTCCTTTTCTTAGGTCCAGCTGGGACCATGTAAGTGAATACAGTGTCTCTATGATGTCCTTCAGCTTAAAGACACTTCTCTTTCCAAATGACAAATAGTAAGAAGACAAATCTTATTTATACCAAAAATGAGTCACCTGCTCCAACTGTGCTCCCTATTTATTTTGTAGATGCCAGATAACTGTCTTTCAACTGCTGAAAATTCACACCCAAGACAAGCAGTAAAATTTTAATAAATGCTTTGAGACAGGAATCCAGAAGAGCACTTATCCCAGAAGATGTCACAAATGCTTTGCTTGGCTCACAGATATATATATATATTTAATGGGGCCACAGCCCAATGGTTTTCTAAGTAGGTTTAAGTGTCTATTTAACTAACACACTTAGTAGGTATAGAAACACCAGCACTCTACCAGTTACTACACCCAGACAAATTTCAGAGTTAAAGAGAGATTGCTACAGTGAATGACCCTGCAAAAATAGCAGTGACAGGAGACTGTGAAATCATGATACTGGGAGAACACTGGAAAAGGGAATATACAATTTAGAAAACCAAAGCAAAACAGAAAAAAACCCTGACTGCTTACTACAAACGTCCAAGATAAATGCAGATTTTACCCAAGCTAATTTCAGTTTCCACTTGCCAGCAACGGTGGCTTCAAGCCAGGTAAAATTAATCTCTCCTGCTGCAAATCAACACCTGAAGGGTGGGACCAACCGAGCCAGGTCCCTATCTGATTTCCCAGCCTGCAGCTGTCCTTTCTCATTAGTTACAATGGGTCATTACATTTGTAAAAGTTACCTTAACTCAGAATCTGTACTGGGCAGGGAAGAGCCAAACAGGAGGAGATGAAAAACCTGCAGCACTCCTGTTGCCAAGGTGCCGGAGATGGGAAAAGAGGGGAGAGCTCCTGAGTTGTTGCCATGACTGCAAGGAAAAAGGCTTTCCTATGTGAAGAGCTAATCATTTCAAAATGCTCCATCCCTTGAGGATGTGCATGAACCTTGAAGGGAAATTTCACACTAAGCATTCAGAAGCTGTCATTCGCACATCTGTATAATTTTCTTGTGCTAATTCCACTTCCCTTTTATTTCTTTTTTTTCTCTATAAATTGGATGAACAGTAGTAGTGGTACTAAACTACACAGCCTTGCTATATGCTCATTAACCCTATGTTTCAAAGCAGGAAATAATGAAAAGCTCATTCCTCTCAAATTAAAATTGCATTCTACTGCCTTCATCTTATCACACAAATGCCAGAATTCTGCTACTAAGAGGCAGGAACTAGTGATGGAAATTTCTAAAGCTTCAAACGAAGCCTTCCATCTTCTTAACACAGATTTCCTTTAAAATGCAAGGTGGATTTTGTTTTGCTTTAATCCATTTATGTATTTTACACAGAACATTTTCCATTTTGTAATTATTCATTCAGCAACTCTTCTAATGCATGAGCCCATAAAGAGGTGATTTGGTAAGGTTTTAAACTCAGTTTTCCCTCTGCCTTTCAATCTGTAGTACTCAGCCTACCCATCACACAGAAAAAACCTCAGCAATAAAAGCTTGGCTTTATCTGGGCCTTAGTCAGAGCTAAATGCAATGGTACATTTTCAGGAATCACCGTCTATCAGGTGCAGGTGTCTGTTCCCTCCTCCAAGCCATGGAAAGAGAGACATGTAAATGTTTCGGTGTCCAATACTTGAAGGCCATTTAAACCACCCCGTTTCACTTTGCATCAATGAACTATGAGCACACTCCATTTGTTTCACAGCAAGAGGGACAAGAAAACCCCAAACTCCACAAAGCCCACTGCAAGAGCACGGGAAGAATTTCACTGTGGGAAGCCCATGACATTTCCTGCAGGAGAAACATTTACTCCAGATCTAAACAGCACTTCCTGCCAGCTCTACATTCCTGCTAACAGCTCTCCAGTGTGAGAGAGGGACTGAGCCAGTGACAGGTGATGGTGGCAAACAACAGCTGCCTATGGTGGTTCAGTTCAAGAAAGCCACAGTTCATCTAAGGGACACAATTCTCAATCTGGTTACACCAAGAGCAAACGTGTCCAGGCAATTTGTGATCTGTGATCAGAAGAGCACAGTTCCAGAGAGTGAGCACTGGGAGACAGGAAAGCATTGGGGAACTGTGGGGTAAAACACTCAGCCAGACTCCTACTGATAACAGAATCAGAACAAGCTAACTATGCCTTGGGAAATAGATTGCTGACTCGATAGCAAACATTTGCCTATTTTGCTACCTCAAAGCCTCCAAGTTTGCTTAGAACAAAGAGCAGAATTAATGCATTCTCATTACGCAGAAACTCACTGTAATTTAATCAGCTATTTAGCAAAGCCTTCAGCAGATAGCTAAATTTCACTTTTAAAAGGCATTTCTTCCACGATACTGACGTTCATGATGTTACCGAAAACTTTTTTGAAGTCTAAGCAAGATGCTCAGCTTAGACAAGGTGCCAGTAAAAAGATGACACACTTCAGTTTTACTTCTCACATTTTTGCAAACACAGGGACAATCAATCAGTTTAGCTGAGCACAACTCAAATTAAACAAGACATCTAATTCACTCATCTAATTTGTCAATGTTAACTACTAGTTCTCCAGAGGCAGAGTCAGCCACAGGTATTACTTTTGCTCTAACTTATATTTACTGCAGTGGTAGAAAAGAAAACAATCCTCTCCCCACCTCACTGCCCCCTCTAAATTTGTCATCACACAAGAGTTAAGGAGTTTGTCAGACAGCACAGTGCAGGGCTGGGTGCTGATGAGGATGGACTGGTGAGCAGGACGGCACAAGTGGGTACAGTCTAAATGAGGATGCAGCTTTAATTGCTCAAGCAACCTCCATCAGTTTAAAACTTGGAGTAAGGCAGGTCCCACAGCAGCTCCCTGGCATTTCATCAATCTGCAACTGCCTGCACATAAATCCCACCTTTTCAGAAAATGCAACCTGTAACAATTTCCACGCTAGACAGAGAAGCTCTGGTAGCTGTCAGCCTTCCAAGGTCACCCGGCTCTCATCAGAGCAGCCAAGGTACAAAAAAGAACCACGTCAGAGCAAGATGAAGAGCAGCAGCTGTGTAACTCCAAACCACCCAGCCCATCCTTGGGTTTGGGGTCACTAAGTGGCAGACACAGCTGGTATGGGATGCCTGCACCTCATGCCTGCAAATGTCAGAAATCAAGGGGCACGATCCAGTAACAATCAATTCCCTGATCCAGCTTGCCAGGGCAGCTGGGAAGGCAGAAAGGGTCCAAATGTGCAAAATGTCTTTCCACCAATTACTCAGTGCCAAAGCCTGCCAGGAAAGCACACAGACAGCCCAGGGCAGCAGGGAGAGGTTCATGGAGAGGTGGCTCAGCATATAGAGCTGTGGGAATAAGGAGGAATGGGGGACATTCAAAAGGATGATGTTTGTTTTCCCAAGTCAACATTATGGTGATGGAGCCCAGCTTTCCTGGGGATGGCTGAACACCTGCTTGCCCTTGGGAAGTGATGAATTAATTCCTTATTTTTCTCTGCTTGTGTGCACAGCTCTTGTTTTACTTGTTAAACTGCCTTTACCTCAGCCCACGAGTTTTCCCCTTTTCTGATCCTCTCCCCCATCCCACTGGTCGAGGAGTGAGTGAGTGCCTGTGTAGGGCTCAGCTGTTAACTGCAGTTAAACCAGGACAGGGTGTTATGCTCCTAAAGCTAAAACCACTAAAATATAGTTCCGATCACTTACAAGAACCTAGAAGTGACCTGTTCATCAAGATGCCTGTGCAGAGCCATCCTACTCTCAGCCCCAAAGAGCAATAGATCTGTTTGCTATTGTACCACTTGGAGGAAAAAACACACCAAGAAGTAACAACATCCTCTCTAACAAACGTTTTTTTAAAAAACATATCCAGCTCTTCCAATGGAAAAACAGAGCTTTGTTTGTTCTCAGTTTCTGTTGACAAGAACTCTCAAAATTGAGAGTTGCAGCTCTTCCTATAATGGTCTATTTTGTTGAAAAAAAAATGAAATAAGCCATTACAACCATGCCAAGACCACTGTATTTCATCCCTCCAATCCTATTACCAAATGAATGGATACTGGTAAAACATCAGCCAGTTATTTCTCAGATTGCCAATCGCATGTTGACAGAAAGCAAGTAGAATGGAGGTTTAAATCAGAAAGAAAATGAGAGATTTGGGCAGGCTGGAGAATCTCATCATGCCAGGAGGTCAAAGGATTTTTTCAGCAACTCACTTCTTTGCCACTGGAAATGGATAAGAAGTTTACAGGCTTCCGATCTTCAGAACAGTCCCTCACACAAAAGGTGAGAGGATTTCAAAGAACAGGGGCTGGATTACACATTTATAGATCACAGGCATATTTAACAGGTCAGAGGGCCTAAAAAGATTAAAACATCAATGTCTGTAAAGTAACAGCTTCTTTGGAAAGCTATGCCAAGACATCATCATTAAGCAGAGTTTGCCAGGCCCTAAAATCTCAAAAAGCACTTGTGGAGTGTCAGATGGAGCTTTGAAATCCATCTCACACTCTTTGTTTTGCCATCTTGCCCTTAAACCTTAAAGTATAAAACCCGAGAGAGACAAGTGAATTTACAAAACTTGCCCTGGCAGCTACAGATCAGTATTTGCTTACAGCTCTTGGCATGTGCTGAACCACCAGATCAGCACCCCAGTGACCACTTGTATGCACAGGACTCCCCCAGCAGAGAAGGGAGATAGAACATCAAACCATGTGTTCATCATTTCGACAGGGTCTTCTGGACCATTACACTTACATATTTATTTATATGTAGATATTTATTTTTTTAAATGGTTGCTCCATCACCTACAAGGTAAAACTCCATCATTATAATGACTAATACAGTAGAATGCACATGGATAATATGCAGTTGTTCCCAGAAACATCCTGATTAAAGCAACTAAAAGAACTTGAGGAGGCTAGAAAAATCACAGTAAATAAAATACAAGAAATTCAGTGATATTCATTGCCTTTCGCTAGTTATTTCTTCAGAATTTATGTGTTTGACATGCTCAGGACTAGAACTGAAAGAATAACACTTGTTGGATGTTGCTAAATCTGCTGTACTTGCCAGAATTACTTCTGGCAAGTAGAATTTTTGTAAATTTTTATCCCATTAGTGTATACAACAAATGTTGCTTATGTGGAGCTGAACTCAGCTTCCTGGAAAACGTCCCTACAAATGGCCTGATTAGTCCCCATCAGGAGGAACATACTGTATCTGAATAGGAGGACTGAGAGAAAAACAAATGACCAAAAAAAAGCAGTAGGCACACTGCAATGATCCCAGGAGAGAACAGTACCTTTGCTCATCTGAGGCACAAATTCAAAAGGGTGGGAAAAAATCCAGCTTATCTTCCAAAGTCTTTTTATTGCCTTTTTTCAGGTCAATGATTGAAACCACACACCATCCTTGTGGAACCTGAGTGAAGTTTTTCTGGTGCTCTGAACAAGTGATTTCAAACACTGAAAATATCTAGATTCTAGTCCTATTTCATGCTCTTTCAGAATCTTGTCACAAAGTAACTGATGACTTCAATCACACTGCAACACTGATTTCCTGCCCTGGATCAATACAAAACATTTCTTGATTAGGTTTTTGGCGCTAGGAAGAATTTCATCACTATCAATCTTATTGACTGGCACCTTAAAGTACTAGTATATGAAGAACCCTATATTTATTTTTAAACAAAGCTTTCCAAATGTACATATAGACTGAGCTACAAACAATCCATACTGGCAAATAGCTCACAAAAATTGGGAAAGAAAGGAGACAACAGAGCTGTGAAAGGACAGGGAGTGAGCACTCAAGGAGAGTATTGAAGGCAACAGATACTGGGCAGATTTCAGAAGCAGTGCAGAGTGTTGACAGCACAACTGTAAGAGTATTTTGCTTAAATACAGACAAGAGGCATGAAAATCCAATTGAAGACTCAGTACACAAACCATCTAAGAGAGCAAATATGTCACTTGATGCTCTCTGTTTTAGTGAGGAGACTTTACCTCAAAGTATGTATTGAAATCTAAACCATAAGACTATTTTAAAGTTTAATTTAAACGTTGCAAGTCCTACCTCAGGACAGAGGTATTTATCTGTCATATTTATATAGCAACTTCATCCTCAAGCTTCCTTAAACATTTCAAAATCATGTATTTGCAGTACTGTGAAATTCTGATCACTGCCAGTGTGGTTTCTATAATGGCCAGAGCACAGAATATCCCTCAGCAATTAAAAACCCCTCTGCAGTTCAATTTGAGTGAGCATTATGATACAGTCCTGCTCCTCCTGACTGGACTCAAGGACCTTACCCACACTTTGACAGGAAAACCAAATTCTGCACATAAACCAGCTCCCAGGACCGGTCCAGCCTGTGCACTGGATAAGGCAGAAGAGCTGATAAAAACTTGGCATATGATTAATTAAGACTATTACCCCACATATTCACAAGCAGGGTGAACTGGAAGTGTTTAACAATGTTTCGACTTTTGGCACTTTCCCATTTTCTACATTGATCTTTGCAGTCTCAACAGATTCATTGTAGCTGATTTGTGCATATGTTTGTGACCCATGTATGTGCTATATGTTTGTCAGATGTTTGCTCTGTCTGCACTGAGCTGACCTCAGTGTGATTCAGGAAAACCAAAGTTAGAAGCACGAACTCCTTATTTAGTAAAGGGAGAAAAACAAGTGCCTCCCGGAAAGAACTGATTTCACAGCCCCAAGATGATGACCTAAGGTGGATGTTGTGAAAACCTTCCTAGAGCAGCAAGTTTTTCTATTTATTCTAAATATATATCTTTTTCCCCTCTGCAGTGCCAAAGGTCTGCTAAATTCACACAGATTTAATCGACACGAAGGAACAGATGGCTGGAGGCCAGTGTTTGAGTATGTCAGGTTGTGTAAAGCAGCACACACTTCCAGGGGGTACAAGGAGAAGCTTTGTGTGTGAAAGGTGGATGAATAGGAATTCATCTGGAGAAAAAGGAAACACAATGGAGATCATACAGGAAGTTCATAACGAGCAATTGAGCCTGGGTCCTCAGGACTGAGTGGCACTGGTCACACATGTGGCCAAAGAGCCCACACTGATAAGAATAGCTGCAGTCAGCCTGCTTTAGCCAGGAGCCAGTTTGAGAACATATGGCAAAACAAATGATTCAATGCAATCTGCTCGTTCTGCCACTTCCCCTAAATATTGCTGTACTCACATCCTCTGCTTTTTGCCTTATTACAGTGTTACTATTTCAGAGCATGGAAAACACCTGTAGGGATGACAGAGACCTACAGAATTACTAACACGATACACTGCTGTGGAGATTCTCATGCTGTTTGCATAGTTCAGCTTGAGATGTTTACACATATCTTGCTTCTTACTCATGTGAGAAAAAGGAAGAGAAGGGAAAGCCAGAAGGCTTCTGCTGTTTGCTCCTTTTTCTTCCTTGCATGCAAAAATGGATGCATTCTCCCAGTACATCTGGATTCCACACCAGGCACCCCAGCTCCTACCCAGCACCACTGCCCTTAAGCTTTGTGAGGCTCACAAGAAACAGCAGTTTTACCATTTAAACCCCAATTCACATCCTCCAACTTGTTAAAATACCAACTTTCAAGCCTACAATACCCTGAAACAAAAATCTCAGTAAACCATCGAAGGTTTGAAAACTTTCTTCCTTTTATAGAAGTGGCTGTACAAATAAATAAGCAAACACACTACCCAAGCAGTGACGTCTGAGACATCACTGTCTCCACAAGTCATTCATCTATCGGAAGTCATGCCATGTTTATTATTTTAAGAGTCACTGATTTCCACCACAATCACACTGTATAGACTGTAAAAAACTCCAGTCTGTTGTTTTTTATAAATCAACTTCACTTAATGGCAAAGAGAAGGTGTTTGAAAACTTGAACTTTAATAACAGGAAGGGACAACAAGAAGTAAAAACATATTCTAAGGTTTTCATTTAGGTTTGTTCTATAAAGCTTAGGCTTTAGAAACAAATCTAACCATCTATGGGGATCTTAACTACACAGAATCAGACTGAAAGACTACTCTTGGTTTCAGTGAGGTTCTCTTCCTGGTTCTGTCAGTAAGCTGCTGTGGAACCTTGGATTATTCCCTCCTCACTGTGCTCTGCCTTCTCTTTGCTCTCTTCCTTCCTGGTCATTGTTTGGGTCATTAATCCTGGCCCTTTGAAGCTGTAAACATGTACCTTAGCATATTGTAGGTAGTCCACCAAAATGATGGGAGTACTCACAGAGAACACTTACACATATAGTGTAAACATATATGGTTAATTAATTTATATATACATATAAACATTTCCACTGCCAGCTCCAATTCTGGTTGTTATCTACAGAAATTGATCTTATAGGGCACAGTACCATGTCACAGTGCAGCTCCAGGTTTAGGTCTCCTTTATTAGTGTGAAGTCGCACATATCCCTTCTTCTTCACATACTGGTATCTCACAACATCTTCCTCAATAGCAGCTGCATCAAAGCAGAAGACAATAGTTAGCCCTCTGTAAGCTTGCTCATTGATCTTTAGAAATCATCAGTAAATGTTTCATAGAACCTACTCTCTGACCTCTTCTCCTGTGGTACTAGGTCCTGAGGGATCCTACTCTGCAATTCATCTGTGATAACCTTGCATTAATCTCTGTGCAAAACACTTTCCATTATAGTAAACCACCAAGTCTTTGAGAACCAACCAAATAATGTATATTTAAATCCCAGAAGCATTCATTATTACAAACTATAATTTTCAAGCAATGTCTACCACCCACAAACGTTACTTTGAACCCAAATTGCTTCTTGTCAATCCTGCAAGCCAAGCAGGTACTCATCAGTCAACCACAAACTGCTGATATACAGAGACCTACCCAGTTCTGAAAACAGCTCCAGCTGTTACTGGAGACATTACTGGTAAGTCAAACCGAGGGATCAATCTATGATGTTTCCATTCCCATTTTGTCAAAATATCCAGTTACTTAGACATCTTCTGTACTCAGTCACCTTCAAATCACTGTAACTTACCAAGTTAAGGAACTGAATTTGGTAAACAGTTTTAGCAATGCATTCGATCCTTGCCTAAGTATGTGCAATCTAAATTTTAATGCCCAACTTTCTCAACTGCAAATGCTAATGACTCAGCTATTTAATCAATATCCAAACTAAATAAATCGTATACATTTGTGTTTAGGCTTAAACAATAAAGGAAAACTTTATTGTATTAAAATGTATTTTCGTGTGAAAAGCAGTAAACTAAAAGTTACCATTACAAAATATGCTGCTGTTCTAACTAATACTGAGGTAGGCCAAAAAGGTGGGCAAGGTTTTGTATGGCATCTGGGGAGAGATTATATTTCATTCCCAACTTAGGAAAGGGGATATGTCCATTTGTTATCCCTGGGCATAGAAAACGTCTCACTAATTTTCATTCAAAACCAAAGCTTGATCATAATTGCTCCAGTATTTTCAGAATAACCTCACTGGAAAGTAAGAATATATCTGGTCAGGGAATACATTTTCATGGCATCAGCACTGACCAATTACCAACGCACTCCTTCAGTCCTCATAAATGTATATGTGCTAAGGAGCACACTTTGAAACTTAGCAATAAATAAACAGTTTGTAGGAAGGGAGTTCTGGTACCTGCTTCGTGGGTAGTTTCAGGCACCATTGCAGTGGAGGTGAAGGAAGCACTTACAGCTCCAGTGGAATAGTGAGCCTGTTTGCAGAGGAAAAAAGCAAGAGAAAAAGACATTAGATCTTTGAATTTCTCTACCAAAGATACTATATAAGCATTAGAAACACAGAAATGCCATCCTTCTGAAGGCAGACTTTCTGCTCTAGCTCCTACTGAAAGAAACAAATACCCAGTGCAGTGATAATTCTCCATCTGTTGCCCACATTTGCTCTGATGGAACTGTAGTTAAGGCTGCTCACCACTGAGCCAAAGGGGCTTAACGCTTCCACTACAATTTAAAACATCACTATGCAGAGATTCTATTATCAGAACTGATTTGTATGTTCACTGGTGGAGATAGGCAAGGAGTATTTCTGCCAAGACATCTGTAGAAATCTCCAGTGCTGCTGAGTAGAAGGAAAATACAGTGAACCATAGAGACAGTGCTGGGGAGAGCAGAGCAGCCCCTTCCCACAGCTGGCCCTGCTGTGTGCAGAGGCACCATCCCATGTTCTCAAGGTCTATTTTGAGCTCTGTAATTCTGCAGAAGGGAAATGTTAACGTCACACACGGATTTTGTAGTAAATTACTAAGATCTAATAAACCCAGAGACATGTTCAGCAGTTCCAGGGAAATGCCTGTAAAGAGCCCAGGCCAGGTCAGTGCTCACTTCCTATGGTTTCACTGCATCCTAAGCAAATTTACAGCTATGCCCATCCATGTCATAAGCTGACAATCTGACTCCACAACATTGTAGAGCTCATGCTCACCTCTGACCTCTTTTTTCTTCTCCTTACTTTTTTTTTTTTTATTATTTTAACACTACAATGTCCCAAAAAAGGTGGCATTTGTGATCCTACAACGTGGTCACACACACTCCCTCATCTATCCCTAAGCCCTGTCATTAAAAGCTGTGTGCTGCATTGCTGGTAGTTTCATGTAAGTGTAATCAAAGCAAGTAGGCACACACATCCCAGAATTACAGAAGAATACTCTCTCTTGCCCATTTCAAACAGCCTTTGATGTAAGAAATCTAGATGCAGATGAATTGTTTCTCTTGACAACCATGAACATGCACCTGGAAGAACATCCTTTAAAATATTCCACTAAACCCTGCATTTAAAAAAGAAAAAGAAAACGGAGGAGCAGCTGTGGATGATTTATGTATTTGTCCACACCAGAAATGATTCACCTGCACTACCCTTAAGGTGTGCTCTCCCTGCCAATAAATGCAGGAAGCAATGATAAACAAACTCAAAGTGAGAGATTACAACCTGGGAAAAAGGTTCTGCCAACACAGAACCACATCATAAGGAATCTTCCTTCTTACTGTGATTCAGTTCTCCAATGTTTAGATTCATTTGCAGTGATTTAACAAACAGAAACTCACTGACACATACTATGCACGTCTTAGGAATCCTGATATGATTCTCATTTTTTCATCTATGACAAATTTCTGTGTGAGAGGAAACAGAAGGAGCAGTGTTTGTTTATACTGCAGTACGGCCTCTAAGAGGAAAAACAACTATTACCATTCGTGAAGAAGTCAATCAGTACCAAACTACAAATTAAGTCAACTTACTGCATTCAGCTTATCCACTTTCTTCTTTTCAGGAGCCTTCATAGTAGCTGCTAAAATATCATCGCCTTTGAATTCCTTATAAAGCTCCAGTAAAGTCTCTCGGGTCTCTGTATTTGTATTTTTCAAATAGTAAGATGGATCTAATTTTGCTTTTTCTTCATCTAAGTAAGACAAAATTAAATCACTCAGAATTAAAAGAAACATTGTATTTTGTTCTCCTTCAGTTTATTACATAACTAATTACACAAAAACTTTTCAGACATTAATGCTACTTTTTTTAAATAAAAGGTCTAGCAACTATATATATATTCCTACAGACAGTGACAAATGTTAATGTATAACACTAATGACAGTGTAACCCAAAATATAGCACAATAAATGGCAACATGATGTACAAGAAAAAAAATCAAGCCAACTATCATGAAAATTTATTTGAAACCACTAAAAATTATCTAAGTCCATTCAAGTCTTGTAAAATTTTTATAGAACAATAAAGACAAAATACAGTTGGGTAAAATATAAACTTCTGTCCTTCATCTCCTCACTGAATGGGCAGGCCTGTGATACAAAAATTTCAGTATCAGATATTTAATGTGACAGTAGGGGGAAGAGGTTGCTGGACCAGACTGTGATATTTAACTTAGTTAATATTTTAATTTAATATTTAATTTTTACAAGTTTCACTTGTCCTCTGTCTTCGTATGCTTATTATTTGCTGGATATTAGATATTCCTTATCTGACATAATACTCACTTATTCTGATCAGGTAAATAGAAAGAGATGCTTGCTTGCACAACAATAGATTAAAAAAAACCCAAAAACCAGATATAAACATAATAAGTTAACCACTGAGAGATGTCCTTCCAGAAAACAGAGTCAATTCCACAGCATCATTTTCACATTTTGCATGTTTGGGTTGGTGTTCTCTCAGCCTACCTTCAATTCATCCTTACCTGGATCAATTACTTTTATGTTGTTCTTAACATGAAAGAAGTTTGAGACATTGAACTTATCCAGGTTTGTTGGATCCTGAAAATAATAATTAAAAAAACCTAATATCAGAGATCTTGGTAGGCACATATTCCAAGCAATAGACTAGACCAAAGGGCAGACATCATAATAAATAAACGGGGAGAGACAGAATAACTTCTATACTCCCCAAACCACAGAAAAATTAAAAAAATATAAACCAATCAACCCCAACCAGCGTCAGCAACGAGTCTGTTCACAGCAGACTCCTTAGGGATCTGGAATTCAGTTCCAAACATTATATTACACATATATCACCTACAGAAGTTACTACCAGAACTCAGCTGAGTCTCCCCTGTCCTAGAGAAGCAAGAACAATGCAAAGCCCTGGTTCTTCCCTTTGTTCTGAACTCTGGTCTAAGATCTATGCAAAAGCACATCAGCTATCTCCTGCTATTTATAATCCTAGGTCTGATTTGCACATGCTCTGTGAACTTTTGCAATGCATTTCAAAATACAAATAAAACCTCAGAGCAAGTCTCTGCAGTAAGAACTGTTCTGACAGTTGGTTTGTTTTTTTACCAGTGCTTACAGAACTATGTTTAAAAATGATGAAAAAAAAAAAAGAAAAAAGCTATTATGAAAATTCAATTTAGTGACTACTGGAGGAAAACAGCAAAAACACACAATCCATTAACTGTGATTCTTTATGCTATCTCTAGGCAACTTTCTGCAGAACTCTGACCTTTTGTTAGAGACAGTGAGACAAGGAATGCCCACTGGTGATCTAGGTTACTTCATACTATTATTAAACAGTCTTTAATCCTCTCCTTACAATGACTTCAAGGTTTTCTCCTCAAGCTCCTCAGCACAGAAAGGTCAAAATATCAGCCCAGGACACCCAGTCACTAATGGAAAGTCTATCTTACAGAAAACAATTCAAACTTTAAAATATACCGAACTAACAAAATAATGTGCAATAGTTTCTAGTTCAGGATAAAAATAATGCAGCATATTATGCAAAAAATGATGACCTAATGTATAGTATGAAATATATTATCCTAGAAAATTTAACAAAGCTTCTCAGACCACCATGGTTGATATAAGGTTTGACAATTTCATCTCTGCCAGAAGTAATGCTTAATACAGGCAAAGCTGTTAGCTCCATAATTTATAAAATGATCTAATTATGCCTTTCATTCATCCCTGAAATGGTATGCTTCCACCACAGAGTGCATTTTTAGTTTTATTGCTGGTACTAAAACCAAAACACATTTATGAAATCAAGCTGTGTGATTTTGCACCTTAATGTGATCTCCTGGCTTTCTGCTGTCCCCTTTCCTAATCACCAGGTAACAATTTTCTACTGTTTCCTGTCCCACCATACCCTTCCAATAGATCTTCACTGAGACAAAAAAAAACTGCCTCAAAAAATTACATCTTTAAGATTTTTCTCTTAAACAGACAATCTTTAAAGAAAACCACTAAAAAATAGGAAATCTGGATCTACTTTTTAGCCATTTTTGTCTCCTCTGACATCAGCACTGAGGTGTATTTATTATTTATGACCTTACATACATATTTATATATGTGAATAGGGACGATTTTGAGCCTTGCATTCTGACAGTCAACAAGATGCATAGAGAAAGCCTGGAGAAAGAATTCTGTGTGTTTTCACAAGACATCTTCACTCTCAAATACTCTGCAGCAATCATGAGCTGCAGCTTCCCAAGACAGTAATCACTGCTCTGCATGTAAATGTACCACCTCAAAAGGCGAAGAAGGAAGGAAGAACTGCTCACCCTTTCAGAAAAGGGGAAAAATATCTGTGTATTAATATTAATAGAGATAAATGGATTTATAAGAATCCATATCTGCAGTTCACGGCAAAGCTGAAGGGCAAGACTGACTCCTAAAACCAATTCTTCATGGACAGGAGAGAAGGCAGCAGTAAAAATGAAACAGAAAACATCTTCATGATGTTCCTCTAAATAAAGCTTCTTCATTTACTGATTTACTGATTGTTTAAAAATAAGTAAAGGACATCACAACTGCCAGTGCCTTACAAAGCCATGGGGCTTGTGCTCAGGGTACCACAAATCAGATTTGTTCACACTGTTTAACAGCCCAAATTCATTCAAACATCCATGTGGCTTAACCAGCCTAATCACAGGCATTGAGCAACTCCAAAATGTTTACAGCCTCTTTCCTGGCAGGGGATTTCTCAGGGCTCTCCATCTGCCCCTGCTTTGGCAGTGCATCTATTGTATGAAGGACAGCAGAGGCCACAGGGCAGCCCCTTCTCCTTTCAGATCAGCTTTCCATCTGCCCTCTGGGAGATCTGAACTCCAAACCCCAGAACTGTGACCCAGGTCCCCTGTATAAGGTCCCTCCATCACATCCACGTGGGCCATCTGTTCCAATGGGAACCTTGACAAAGGTTTGCTTTGCAGTGCTGCCCCTTGTATTGCTGGTTCTGCAAAGCAAGAGTCTCACCACACATCGAGAAGTCTCACCCACACTCCTACCCCAAAAGAGATTTCCCTCTGTCAGTGGAATAGCCTCTCAAAAATGGCTCCTCAAATTGAAATCTGAGTATCATCTTGTACAGGACACCTAGGACATGTTTGTTCCTCCCTCTAAAATACAACATCTTGATATACTTGGAGAAGTTAGATTAGAATTCGTTTGATTAGGATTAGTGTGAATCAGAATTAGCATACTGTGAAAGTGCTGCAGAGGACACTAAGTCAAACACAAGATCCCAGTTGCTTCTACCCAAAAGCAGAAACACATCTGACCAGTCCAACCTGTGCTGCAGAAGACACAAACCATTTCCTTACTGCTGGTACCGAGCCCTACAACACGAGATACACATTTTTTGAAGGTAAGATTATGAAAATTTTGTCTTTAGACATATCACTTCAGGAAGAAAACTGTCTAAACGCTAATAATTAGCCTGCCAAGCTCCTCTCATTGCATCCATGACAGTTACTGGGCACAGAATCAGAGCAGTCCGAACAAGATGCCACAGGGACAGGCAGACAGACACACTCACATTGTCAAAGCCTCAAGCTCTAATGAATTAACTGCCTCTCCTGCTCAGAGAAAGGCTGGACTCATGAGGATGTTCCCAATCCCGTTAAGATTAAGGCTTGGAGCCCAAAGACCTAAAGAAATAAGTTCTGTGTAAGTACACAGAAACCAGAAAGGAAGATGAACCATGCCCTACTTTTGTTTGTCTCAGCATGTTTAAAAATGTATTCACAACACCATGGCTGGCAGTCTCAGGGATTTTCTTATTAAGGTTATGAACCATAAACTTTAGTTTAGCAAATTACTAGCACAGATATAGACTTCAAAGGGTTGCTAACTATCATCACTATTAAAAATCTCATATTTAATCTTTTCCTGAAAGCTGAGCTCTGAAAACAGCTAATCTCAAGTTTTATTCCACTTGGGTTTTTTTCAGTCATTTTCTGCTTCTAACCTACTCAGGGAAACAGCTTGAACTCTGTTACTCTTATGCACCACATACAAGCCCCCAAAGAGCAGGTTTAAACCAGCAGGTTTAGGTTCTGTGATTTCTTTGAGTCCTGATTTCTCTCTCACCATTTCGTTGGCCATGCTGCATCCCTAATTATCCTCAGGACTGTCACCCTCACTGTCACTGTCCCACTTCTTTACCTGCTAGTCTGCACTTCCATTGGTGCAGGATTCTCCCTCACAGAGACCTCATCCACAACCATGAGGAAATCTGCTCTGACCTTCTGTCACACAAAGAGCAATGAGAATAGCTGAGGAGTGAAATATCAATTAACAGTGTGCAGCTCAGCTACCTCCAGCTCTGCTCATTAGCTGTGCTTCCTGCCACAAATGTCAGTGGTGTTTAACAGCTTGTCCTGTCCACAGCTGATTAGGTTATATAGAAACAATAAAAATGACAGAAGGAAGCACATAACAGTATGAGGCTTTTTTTTCCTTTAACAGCAGCAAACCTGTTAGCATTTAGCCAGACTTGGTGTTATCTTCTCTTCCCCCCTCCATTTCTGAAGTGCAAAGAAGATGCATTTGTTAGCCTGCATCTACCAGGGAAGGCTCTCTGCAGGCTGCCATCAGAGCACTGTGCCTGCTACCCCTGGCACAGCAGGGCAGGGGCTTTACTGCAATTCCTTAGGCAAGGAGGAACCCCCACATGTGCCTCTGCCTCACCTGCAGCACTGCCACTGAGCACAGCCACATTTCTCATTAAATCCCCTGCCAGCACACAGCTCAGCAATAGCTTTGAAGAGTTTCCAGAGCACGAATCATTTCTCCCGTATCCTCACAAACTTAAGTTTGTCTCTTGTTTGTGAGCAGAGCCACAGTGGAGGATGACAAATTGACAGGGTGCTAAAGGGGAAACTGTTCTTCACTCTTCTGAACACTTCCTATCAAATGGGATGTGAAAGTTGGGTATTTTCAACGTTCTTAATTTGCTCCTTGGGACATCTTATACTTGCTGGGATGGGAAGTTCACCACTGTGTCCAGCAAAGCACTACCTGACCACGTTCTTCTCTCCAGCTTGAGCTGGGGCAGATGCTTCAGCCTGTCTGGTCTTATATGGGGGAATTTAGATGACAGGTATTTATGTGCTTGCCATTAAGTTCCACATCATTACAGAAAGAACAATTTAGGACTGAAACACACATGGAATTTACACTCACGCTAATTAATAATAATTTCCACCAGATTTTGACATAAAGATTTGACAGTAGACATTGAGATCTAGCAGTCAACCCCCCAAAAATTTACTTGGAAGATAACCTCAAATTAGGTTAAACATTTAGACTGAATACTAGCTGAAAACCTGTAAAACACAGGACTGGAAGAATTATCTAGATCTGAATTGAGGTCTAATGCACTATTATTTCAAAAGCTGTGCTCAATCCTACCTTGAAACCAATTGCAAAGTGAAATGATGAACAGCAATGTACCAGAATGGCAAGCAGAAGAGGGAGGTAAAGACACTGCAAACAAGTGTTAATGATACCAGCTTTTCCATTACAGACACCCTGTCCCCACAGATCTCCAAGCACTTTACATCCTGCCTTACCCATTAAATGTAACTAATTAATCTTACAGTACTTGAGTTGTCTGGCATCTGGGAACACATTCATGACATTTTCAAGGGATGCTGAGCTAGGCTGAGCTGATCATCATCAAGGTAAAGAATATAACTGGGTTTAAAATTATGAGAAACACAGACAACATACAGCAGCAATTTCCATTTAAAAGAGACATGAACCAGTACAGTTGGGAGAAAAATTATCTGAAATAATGATAAGGAGAGAGAAACTTGGAAAAACGTAAGACCTGCACTGCAGAAGATGGAAAGCTTGACTTGAGTTTGTAGCAAGATCACAAAGCTAAGACAATTTAAACTTTAGTGTAAAGAGCTACAGTCTAAAAACACAGTCATACTAGAGAGCTGTATCTAGGAAGGGTATCATATGGAATAATGTCATGTGCATTTCTGTCATCATCAGCAAAATCCTAAACTAGAATCCATGACTTCTTCTGCCTGAATAACTCCATTCCAGTACTGCTAATGTATCTTGCACACCAGGATATGGTATTACTCTTTACCTCCTGCCCTGACTGGCTGGATAATATGGCCATATGCTGATGAAAAACTGCCATGCTCCACTCCAGGACATTTGCATTTCAACAGGGGAAAAAGTAATTTCTGTATATGGACTACGTTTAGGAAACACTGTGGATTTCTTTACACAGACAAGCACATCCAAGACCTAAGACAGTGTTATTAACAACCAAAGTTGTGATTCTGCCTTTTTAGCTTTGAACTAAAAAAAAGTTGTGCTTTTTAGCAAGTAAATAGCACATAAATAACTGCTACTAAATTCAAAACAACCAGATGAGATGATGCTTAGCAGAAAAGATAACAGGGTGGATTATGACTTGTGTTTGAATAACGTTTAGCACCAAGAACAGGAAAAGCATATTATGCAATTCTGCCTCCTCTGAAAAGAGTAAATCTTTCTTCTTTTGTTTTTAATTATATATATTAGAAGAGAGAAGCCAAGTTTGAGGTCAATTGCTATTCTGGTAAAATCCAAGCAGATGTAGGATTGTCCTTTATGTATCAATAAGGAAAAATGTGATCATCCAAATAATCTGTAAACATACATAATTCGTATTTTCCACTTCTCACATTGTATTTCACTACCAAACACAGGTACCCCATCTGTTTCCTAGGACATTCAGAGTCAGCCTCTGGAAATGCTATTTTCTATTGCTAAACACAGCTATTACAGACAGCCCTATTCAGCTGTTATTTGCAAAGCAAAGAATGTTTTTTTATAGCAACTTCCTTTACATCTACTTTTTAGCCAAACAGCAGGGTCAGTGATACCAGCTCAGTCTCAATTCCAGCTCTCTTGGATACCACAGCACTCAATTTACATGGGGGAATGAGACAACAACAAAGTGATAAATTTCAACACAGAACTGAAAGGTTTTTAAGAGAAGGAGGAATTGGGGTAGAGCTCTGAAACACAACAGATTGCAGTCATGAACTCTGGCTAAGAAACAGAGCCACAGGTGGTGGAGCTTGGCAGTGTGAAGCCTGAAGCCACCATGCTGCCTGCAGTGTTGTCAACAAGAGAGCTCATAGAGAAGACACCAGTCTGTCTTTCAATAATTTATATGAAGAAAACACTGTGAGAAAATAACAACACATTTCTCCACCACATCTACTTAAGCAATTGTAAAACCCAGGCTAGTCATGCCACTTCAGGTTGAATCCTGGCCTCAACAAAGCAAGGCAGGGTAGGGCGGAATTTGAATAAGAGAAATCAAGTTTTATGTGCAAGTTTGCAGTGGGTGTTGTGCAGTGCAGTAAATGGATCTTACTTCTCCTTCAACAGCCTGAAGCCATTTTAGACTGCTGGAAATAATTCTGAAAAAATATTTAAGAACTGATCTAGTAAAAGGTCAAACTTTATCTGGTCAACAGCATTCAGATGGTCAAATCTGTTGCAGTCCAATCCCAAGATGGGGGTGTCTTTGTTATTTCTAAAGTTATTTAAGAAGAATGTAGCACAAGACTGTACACTGCAGAAGTTAACACCTACGGTAAATCTACAATGAACTGTTTATTTAAGAGGATCAAATCTACTCACACATTATGAACACCACCCTCAGTGGAGGTGGGAAAGGTGCAGGTAATGTGTGACTGTCACCTTGGACCGCACAACTATCAGAATCTACTTAGTTCTGTATTAGACACATTCCTCCAAGCAAGACAGAAACCCAACGTGCCAAGAATGAAGATGAAAAATATTGATAAAAACTCACACAGACAATGACTACGTTTTTAGATGTTGCACATTGAGATTTAGAGGACTAGAGCAGCTGTGAAAAATCAAAGTTAGGCAAGTAACAGGAACACACTCTTTATATATACATTCAATTCCAACGCTACAAAACATACCAAAATATTTCTTTAGCGACTGCACATTTCAATTGTTTGTTCAAAATAACTTGGTTTTCCATACGGCTGCACAGACACATTTTTAGACACTCGTCTTTTTCTACTTTTCCAAATCCATTAGCAACCATGCAGTTACACAGAAATAACATTCTGTTGGGAGCTTTCAATCAGAAAAAAGCTGTATTTTTTGCATCCATTGGAATAAAAACATTTTACTTTGTTGCATTAGCTTGAACACCAACAAGCCCAAAGAAACAGAGGAAAAATATTTAAAACATGCTGTTAAGCACTGGGGAGTAGGGAAGAAGGCTTACACTTTATTTAAATTTAGACATAAATGAAAAATATTTTTCTATTTGTATTAGACTGTATTGGTCTTGGCTAGTGGCAATTAAGCATTCATGAGATGCATACTAAGTCATGATTTCAATAATAATGATCCAGGAATCTTTTTTCCCCTGTTTTGAAATCATGCAAGCTTAAAAATACCTACTTTTAAACAAAAGTTTTAGATCTTTTGAGATTAAACATCATTTGTAAATAACTACCTTTTACACCGTAAAATTCACAATGCTCTTGTAATTCAGGTTTTCATTTTCTTAAAATCAGCAAAGAACCAACACTGGTATCTAGTAAGAAGCAAAACATTCCAAACAAGCAATTACAGAAAGTCCTCTGGTTTGCTGCCTTACTCTACATTTAGAGAAGCATTCCATGGAAAACACTTTCCTGAACCTTTGATTCTTTTATATGTCTTTGGAAGAGGAAGATGGACAATCCACTTCAGTCTTGATGTAACATGCCAAGTTCCTAAAAGTTCAAATACTTCACATTCTAAACATTGTTTCTTTTGATACCACAGACCACGGTACTAACTCATCCAGATTGTGTCACATGGAATCTTTGTGACTCATCTGGATAACAAAGAAAATACAGTGAAGTTTCTCTGTTAGTTACTCTAGTTTCCTGCTGGAACAGTGTACACAGCAGCATTTCACCTTCTGCAAAACAAAACCCTTTATGGGATAAGGTGTGACAGAGAGAAAAGTTCACCTGCAGCGTGACGATGTCTTGCCGAGTGAAGGGCTCATCTGTCAGGAGATCCTTGTAGCTCTTTGGCTTTATGTTCAGCTGCTCAACTGCCTAACAGCCAGGAAAAACACACAGACAGCAAAAATTAGATTCTAATGTGTAAATATTACAAGTAAATACGTGGTATCAATAAAATCTCAAGGTACAAATCATAAAGAAAACAATTTCACCCTCATTCTCAACTGGCAGCTGCAGTATTTTCATTGTGGGCTTTAACAAGTGAGAAGCTTTTGTCTCATCCCCACAAAACTTGACAGTTTTGTGTGGTTTGCTGGGTTGTTTTTTTTTAAGAGGAACCTTGCAGTCTCCACTCCATAGTTACGTCTATCATTCAAACCAAATTAATAATAAAAGTACTGCCAAAATTAAAAAAAAAAAAAAAAGAATTCTTGCTTTCAGTTTTTTAAGCTCTTATCTGCAAAAGACCCCTGAATCTTTTTTACCCAAATGTCCTCTGTGCTCCTGAGATGGAAGTGATAATGTTGTCCCAGTAGCTCCAGAAGTCCATAAATTATTTCCATGATTGTAATAAGCCAATAACTGCTATTACTGCGTGTGGTACCACATGGGGCACAAACCCTCTTGGCACAGCCCAGTATTGCAGACTGCAGCAACCAGAGCAAGAGTTCTGCAGTGCTGACCAGGCTTTAACAAAAACCACTCCTAAACTCATCCTTGCCTGTTAACCCCAGCAGCCAAAGCATCCTGCTTGAAGAAAGAGCAGAAAAGACTTTCTATTTTAACCTGATCTTGACTGCTCTCACAGGTGAGGACAGCTCTACTACATCAGAGCAAGTTTTCAAAGCCATAATGAATCCAGGCTTTTCCTTGATTGCAATGGTTTCAGCCTGTTCCCCCCTCAGCATCTGAATGCCTCATCACAACTCCAAAAGCAGATGTTCCAGTGTTCAGACTTTTCACAACACTGGGTATGGATTCATTAATTGAAGGATTTATTTTCTATTAAAAAAAAATAAATAAACTTTGCTTTTACAGTAAGGATGATGCAAAGAAGTCACAATTAAAATTCCACTTTGGTTTACATAAATGTTCACAAAACACGAATAAAAATGCAGTTTAAGTGTCCATTAAGGGGCTCTTTCTCCCGTTTCCCCAGCTCAAGCTAAAATGCTCTTTTTTATACACTGATATGAATAGAAATGAGGTAATTTGTGTTTTTATGATGGCACTGTATCAGAAAGACAACAGAAAATTTGTCTATTAATTCAACAGAAAAGCATATAAAAGCTACTCATTTTGAAACAAAAGATTCAGTACATGCAGATTAACTTAAGAAAAGGTTTTAGAAATATTATTTAATTCATATTCTAAATTTGTTGCTATTGTGAAGGCTAAAGAGCGACAACAATTTGTGAAGTCAGTTCATCTCTCATCCTTTAATTTCCCTGGCTGTAAAACAAGAATAAAATTTACCTGTCTTTCTAAAACATTTTGTGATTTTGACTGAAATGCATCAAGTATAAAATATTAATAGTGAAATGCAACAGGGAACTTACCTCATAGGCAAACACATTTCCAGTAGTCTTGATGGCCACAATATGGGAGTTATTGGTAAATACAGTAAACAGCACTGGACAGTGGTACTTGCCTGATAGAAGGAATAAAGTTTAAATTTCACATGAAGACCTGTAACTGTTTTGAAATAGCTCATTTCTCTGATCTCTGTGGATGATATTTACATTAATTTTTAATACAAAGTGCAACTTCAGAGTGTATTTAATGGCGTTTTAATAACATTTTTATTCTCCAGTGACAGAAGAAGTGCTAGAAAGCACTCTAGAACTTAGAAAGTTCTCTAAGTTAAGAGAACTACAAAACAAGCAAGGAAAACAAAGTTTTGAAATCTACTGCCTTCAATTCCCTAACACAGAACTTTGTCCAACTTGTTTGATACTTATGAAATACCACACTGTAATTGTTACTGTTGTAATCAAAGATTTATTGATAACATGAGCCTGTACCTTGTAACATGTCCAACGGTCTGTATCACTCTTGTTCCCAGGAATAAATGTTTAGCTCAGCCTACAGAAAAGTTCACAACAGCTGTTGTGCTTTAAGCAGAGGGGAGCATTTTGTATTCAAATGTGGCAAGCAGAATGCCATTAAATCTGAACACGTTACTCAATAAGGAACCCAGCTTCTGCTCTAATCAAGCTGTGAATTTTCCCAGGAGGGTCAGTATAAATATTAAGCAAGTCAACAGCAAGCAAACTGATGGGAGGCAATGCAAGAGGAAAAAGAAAAATGTCTGGATAATCTCAGCAGAAAGCAATTAGAGGAAGGTTATTAATACTTGATCAGTTTGCTAGAACCAAGGGTTTGGGTGAGACTTTTGAAATAAATTGGGCCTGTTTGGTTCTTTTTTTTCCTAATTACCATTTGAAAATCTAAACCAGCAGGGAGGTCAGAACAGGCTGCTCACAGCACCTGCAGGGACAGGGGAGGCAAACACCTGCAGAGACTGCCTGCTCACTGTGCCACCAGCGGCAGCTCTGCCCTGATGGCCTAAGTTTCAGCTTTCATATTTTTCAGATTCTGTGCTGCCTAGGTGTGTAGCTCTGAGCCTCATACGAAATGTTAATCAGCTCTCTTCACAGGGTAGGTAGACGAAACAAATCCTTTTCCAGCTTGAGACCAAGGACAACTGTTACAAGCTTCAGGCCCAAAAGAGCACAAACAAAGGAGGATGGGACTTCATAACCTGAACCTGTCATTAAGCCCCAACAAGCAAATGAACCAAAACTTATAAAAGTGTAAGACCTCGTGACTGATTGTCCATTTTGTGACCATTTTGAGACCACCTTGGGTGTACCCCTGGCCAGGCTCTTGTCCTGCCCAAGGTGTATCCTAAAGGCCTTGTAATAAATACCTACTTTATTCTCTAGCTCTGTCCAATCTCTGTTCCAGGTCAGCCTTCTCAAGACATCAGCCCGCCTGCACAAGTCAAAGCTGAGGACACTTTTGTTAATGCCACTTTTGTTAATGCCACCAGGGCTGAAGGAAAGCCATTGCCACAAGGGACTGAAACTCAGGAAGTTTAGAAAGAGATTTTTGCAAGTGGCATCAGGGTATGGCCCAAGAGATGGATACAGAAACACGCTGGTAAAATGTGAGGCCTCCTTCCAGCTTCATAAAAAAGGAACGAGTCACCATATTCTCAGTCCTAGGAAAAGCAAAACTGCTGAGGGCACACACATGTTGATCTGGATAGAAGGTACTCAACTCATAAGTGATCACTAAATGTGAGAAACTGCAATGCCCAAAGACCTTTTATATCATATTTCTGTGTGAACAGAGAAGATCCTACACATGTAGCAACCATTCCATGTCATGATGGAGAGAAAAGTCCGGTGACAGACAGAAACACAACATTTAATTTTTGTCTTTTGCTGCATTTTCCCTTGATTGGTTAATGACACAGAATGCACCTTTTTGAGGAAAATGCTTCTAAGACTCTATGGCTGTTGTTGTTCCACCCCAGCATTATGAGCTGGACTTCTTTAGGGAAAGCACAATGTCATGGTATCTTTCAAAAGCCTTGGCCACACTGACTATTGATCAATTTTTAACACCCTGCTCTTGAGACAGATGGAACAAAAGGCACAGAAGAAATCCATCAGCTACAGAAAAGAGCTTGTAATATATAGATTTTGGTAAGATAAGGATGCAGACACTCCAGAATTTTATTCCCACCTAATCTTAGCCGTTTTCATTTCAAAGAAATCATTATCTGCTTTGTAGAAGATAAATTCATCTCCGCTCTTCTCTTTTGTTCCCACCATGCTCTCTTAGGAGGCTGATTTTATATCTCGCAGAAATAAAACTTGAGGCAGCTGTCTTGTGTGCTTCTATTCATAAAATCCCACGTGTTTATTTAAGTCTAGTCCCTTTTATAAACAAAAAGCTGTTCGAAACCAAGTGAACAGCAAATATTGCCACAGGCAAGTTGGAAATAAGATAACATTACAGAAATTTCACTTTTTCTGATTCTTTCCTTAAAGTAAACAGTACCTTAGTGCAGTAGCAGCTACAGTAAAGTGAAATTGCTGAATAATTTACAGCTCCCCAGTGTAAAGAAAAACAGAAATGGAACTTTGAAGGTAAACATATCACTCACAAGAAGCAATTATTCTACTCGAAAAATAAAAAGCATGATAGAGATCACAAACGACTTAAGTTCACCATGAGTAAGACAAACCAGAATATTTTAAAGCACTCATTAAGGAAAAAAAAACCACAACAAAACACCAACATGGAAAATGACAGCACTTACCTTCACTGTTTTTAGCAAAATTCAGCTTTATAAGTGATTTGGCATCTAGTTTCTAAAGAAAAGAAAGCATTAAAAAGATTAATCACAACAGAACGTAATCATGGAAATAAAAGGAAACTGTAACATCACTGTTAAGATTTTAATAGTACATAATTTATTAATAATATATTGCAAGTTGTCTGAATCATCAGAACCCTGGGAATTCAAGTCACAGCCCACAAAAACAAGGCTTGGAGAGTCTGAGAACTGGGATATGTTTGTTTACAGCCTGTCTTTGACACAGGACAGTGCAAACCATGGGGAATCAGCTCCAGGAGTTGCACAACTCTGAGCACAGACTGGAAGGGGAGTTTGCATGAAAAGCTAAGAGGCAAAGACCATTGCTGCTGATCAGAAAGGGCAATTCAGCAGGGACCTCTGATGAAAGTCATAAAGCCAGCAAACCATTTTGGCAATCAAATTTGATGCCTTGTCTGAAATAACTGTAATTTTCCTTTTACTCAGGAAATGTGCAGCAGAGCTCACATGACAGCCAGCAATAATAAAGAGAAACAGAGGCACAAGTTCTCTGGAGAGGCACTTGGGGTCATGAAGGGAGTCCCAGGAGGGATTTTCAGCCACTTAATCCCCAGGTAACAATTCCACTGAGCAGGGAACTGAGGTGACAGCCAAGGGTGGGATAATGTTCTCCAGTCTAGAGAGGACACTGCAAACTAAGCTGCTCCTGCTCTCCCATGCTTCATCAGAATCATGTCTATGGCATTTTTCTGGTGCCCTCTCTCTGCAAGAGTTTTCTGACAAGGGAAGAGCAGAGCTGTCAGGCTGGCAAACATTTCTGGACAATCAGGCTGCTCCTGTCCTGCAGCCTCCCCTAAGACATGGAAGCTGCGAACACACCCAAAGGGACAGTGAGCCTTCAGTGACATGCCAGGCCCCAAGTCACTTCATGGGGCCATATGTGATTTGGGTACATCACTGGCAAGACAGGGCACATCACAGCCTGGCTGACCTCACCAGCACAGCCCATTGGGATGGTCAGGGAGTGCTTTACTGTGGCACCCAGCTGGAGAAGAAAAGTCCATCCCAACAAGCTGCAAGGCTGAGTCAGGATCTGAGACTTCAAAAAACAAAGCCTTTGATTGTATCAGCTGTCAGAAACAGTTTCACTGCTAAATGGATCCTTAAAAGCACACACAGCAAGGGCCTTTTAAAAGAAACAATTGGTTCTTTTCTCAAAACACGCACCTGAAGAGATTAGGGAGGTTTTTATAACCCAGACAGCTTTTTATAAACAGCTACGAGTGGAGATCTGCCAGGCCCAACACTGCTACTTCAATCATTATGGCAAAGAGCAACAAAGAAAAATGCGAAACTAAGTTAGTGGGCTTTCTGTGCCTAATCAAAATTCATATTCTTGGTTTACAGAGTACATGTTATGACAGCTGGACTCATTCGTTTATAGGATGACACTTCTCAAATGCTCTCGACCAACTGGCAGGCTCATTTGCTGCCAGGAAGGTAACATCTCTCTAATTTATTAGCAGGAAGAGCAATGAGAGCCAGTAGGAACAAGATGGGAAGGGAAAAAGAGACCAGGTTCAGTTATACTTAGTTATGTGATAGAAGACCAGTACCACTGCTTTTCTTTAAGTGGATTCTCAAAAAAACCCACCCAAAACACTCCAATATCTGCCCACTGCCAGGGTACAAAGAAGGACAGCAAAGGCAATGGCAAGTTCTGAAATTCCTAAGTGAATGCAGAGCCTTATTTATTTATTTATTTATCTTCTTACAAGAACAAATTTATCAAAGAGGTAGTAGGGGAACTGCAGAATTGCCAAAATCAACATCTGATCCTGGACAGATCTGCTCAAGCTAAATAACTATTAACACAAAGCAGCATCCATCTGTGCACACGTTGTGCAACAGACCAAAAATTATGTTTCAAAAAAAGCTCCTTTAGAAATACAACCCCTGGAAACATTGATAATTTCACGAAAGGTCCTTAAATTATCCTCCTGGCAGACATGAGCTATGCCCAAAACATATCAGCATCAGAAAAAATGGAAACGGTTCCATAAGAAACAGTTTAGCATGATTGAAGATTCAGATTTATACCTTGACAGAAATTTCGCAGAAAAGGCAGACTAAACTGCTGTGCAGACTTTAAAGGTAGCAAAAGCTGCAGTGCACTGTTTCATCTGTCAAACGATGATGTATTGTTAGAAGTGCTGTCAAGTCCTTGGACTCTCACTCCGTGCCCAGGGAAATGGTATGGTATTTCAGGTCATACCTTTCCATAATATGGAAAAAGGTTATTTTCCAGCCTCAGTTACTCATGGTGCATCAGCTGCTCGTGCTGGGTCTGCCCCCCTCAGAGACCAGCACTTACACAGTCTTATGTCAACAGGAAATAAAAACCCAGTGATTGTCATACAGGAGTTGAAACACTGCCTGGAGTGAGAACTCTGTAGTGAAGTGCTCTATGAATATTACAAACTTTTATTGCCACAGGCTGGCCTCCTATCAGGCCTCTCTTGAAGAGGTGACCTTGGCATGTCAACTCATGCCCTTTGGAGCAGCTCTGTGCTTCAGCTTGCGTGGCGAAGCAAGAGGGGATTTAGCATTTCATCAAAGGAAATCTTTGGAGCCTCAGAACAATAAAAGCAGATGATGATGTGCTACAAAGGATTGCTCAGTGTCCAAGACCAGGCTACAGGATCTGGCAACTGCACACGGAGCAGCCGCAGAGGAGGGAGTCCACAACCAGGACTTCCAGGAGGTTCAGTTTTGAAACACTACACATTACCCAGGAAAGTGTAAAAGGACATGATAAACTGTGTAACATCATTTTTTTCCTCTCGAGTTCTTCATTTCACACATAAACAGGATTATCTGGAATGTGGGTGAATCTCCTTTTATTTATTCTCCATCAAAAGTCAAAGCTTTCCAAGCACCATCACACAATTTGTTGCCATGGAAATGACCGTTTTGCCACAAACGGGCGCTGATCTTCACAGGAAGACAGCAGGAGTGAATGAATCCTAAAATGAGTTAAAGTACTTGTTTTCGTGTATTTTTTATTATTAATAATGCTTAAGAGAGAACAAATATTGCATACATAGCTCAAGTTCAAAATTATTTTCAACCTGAGTTTCCCTGACACACACCCACCATCCAGTTAAAGCCACGCTCCAGTTAAGAAAGCAAGAGGAAAAAAAAGTGTTTATTAAAACACTTGGTCTAATTAAATTCTAAATTCCTAATGACAATGAAAAGGCCACAAGCATCTGCCACTTCCCTTAAGCAGAAATAAGAGCCACAAATTCCTTTCTAAAAATATTTTATGCAGAAATACTGGAAAGCAGACACATTCCATGGCACGTAGTGCCAGCTGCTCCCCAGCAAGGAAGGGCTAAAAAAAAAACCAAACGCGAAACCGTGCGAGCTCTTTTCTCAGCTGACTCCTCTCTCGCAGGCACACACTTCCACAAAGGCAGCCAAGGCTACTTTTGGCCATGACCTACTTTCCTGCGGCAGCGAGCAGCCCCAGCACCCCTCATGTGTCAGCTGACAGCGCTGGCTCCTGCGGGATCCCAAAGGGCAGCATCCTTTATGGACAGCCAGGCAGAGGTGGTGACGCCACGGAGGGTCAGTGGGGCACTGTGGCAGCTCGCGGACGGAACGCGCCGATTGTTTCCAATTAAACCATTCTCTGTCATCGCTGGGCGTCTCATGCAGATCTGACCTACAATCCCCACGCAGCAATTAGTTACACTGGCTGAATCGCTTCGGTCTGTGGCTGCGCGCTCTTCTTGTTAATAAGGCTCTGACCCTGCTGGATATGCACCAGCCTGAAAAGCAATCAAAAGGGGCTCCACTGATTCTCTGCCCACACATGGGCGGAGCTGGTGACGTGCAGCAAGAGCTCTGGTTAGTAAAGGGACTTTCCCACCCTACCAAGAGCAACTGAGTAAGTGTTCAAATGTTCAGCACTTGGGGATCGGACCCCCTGATGGGGCACACTGAACAGCCTCTGTCAGGAACACACAGAAATCCAGAGAAGTTGGTATTGGGGTTGTGTGGCCAGATTTTGGTAGTGGGGGGATACATGGGTGGCTTCTGTGAGAAGCTGCTGGAAGCTTCCACTGTGTCCAGCCAGCTCCAGGATGGACATGCTGCTGGCCAAGGCTGGGACAATCAGAAATGGTGGTAAGGCATCTGGGATAACGTATCTAAAAAGAAAATCTCTCCTGGCCCTTATCTCAACCCATGAACCCCCAGTGACATTCTCTCTCCCCTGTCCAGTCGTGGAGGGCAGTGACAGAGGTGCTTCAGTAGTGCCTGGGGACCAGCCAGGACCAACGCACTACCTGGGGAAAAATTAACATGCCACATCTGCACTGGCTGATAACATGAGGGCAAAAATCATTCAGAGCTGGCATGGCCATTTGATGGGTTTTCATCCCACCAAAACAGGAAACACTGAGTTACCCCAAGCAGAAGAGAAAGCCAGAACAAATACTACTATATTGAAATGCAGTGTTGCCTAACAAGTATCAAACTTAGCCCAGCAACAGCAAATGAATCTTGCATTACATTCTTTCGTTCCTTTAAAGATGAGACCTGTTACATATAACTTTACATAGAACTTCCCATTTTAAGAAGCCCTCTTACAATTTTCCCAGCAATTAAAATCTTCCCAAAGAAATGGGGACATGAGTTCAATAAATAGTACTGGAATAACTCCACATATAATGTTATTTATTTTAGATTTGGTAAATGGATTTAATGATGATAAAGGGCATTGGAAATCCTCAAGTCTACATATTAGGCTTGGCAATTGGAAACAGCAGCACTGTTTTAACAAGATAAGCCATCAATATGTAGTTTAACACTCTATGAAAAATTTGGGCTCAGCAGTCAAGAGGCCAGAGCAGTCTCAAAATTCAAGGTATCATTTCTATGTTTAATTCAACAACAAAAATGCTCAGAATTTATCACAGCTGCCTACCTAATGCTAAAAAGATATCCTCAATTCACATTCCTGGATGAAGCTGCTATTTGACTGCAGTTTTCAGGTACTGCTGAGTTAGACTGGAAATGGACACAGAAGATCCTTCATTCCACACTCCTAGACCACTGTATTTTAAACTGAGACCATATGGTCACCAAAGCCTTGTCCAGTGAACCATAAAGATATGCTTGATAATGCACATGGTTCACAGATACCAGCAAAAACGCTGCTCTATCAAAGAGCACAGAAATTACCATGAGAAAAAAATGTGTAGCTGTATTGCAAGATCAAACCTGCAGTCTTAATGCAGTCAGAAGTCTACCAATCCAGAGACCCACAGCCAAATACAGCACAGTTCAAGGAAAATAAAGCTCTGCAGAAGCACCAAAAATCCAGTCTCCAGTTTTAGTGAAAAACAGGCAAGTAAAGATCTGTGGGAAACCTCATGCTGCATCTCATTTAAGGCTAGAGCGCTTCACAGCTGCTAGTTTTTCAAGTGTCACAGTCACAAAATCCCATCCAATGTGCACACTTACACCAAAACACAGAAAAGGAAAAGAAGAGACCATCTGTTCAGTCTGTAAAACCTAGATGTAAATACTTTTTTGCTGTAAGGGACATAATGCATTAGAAATAATGGTAGGCACGTTTATCTGCCTGTGTCCAGAGGTGGGTTGCTGGATCAAACACTGCCCACCACCACCACAGTCAGCAAGGTGTGAGGGAGGAACAGCAGCTTGGTCAGTGACTCATGACACTGGAAGGTTTGAAATGTCTTTTTTGATAAAGCACTTGAACAGTAAGTAGCAAATCTCATCTTCTGTGCCCTTGCTGTTTCCCAAAGATACAGGGAATTGAAAAATAAATCCCCTTTTTAGGGCAGATAAAGGCAAACTCTTAGTAGGGCTGGGTACACTGCTGTAAGACACACAAACAACTCTGGAAAAGAATGAACCAGCTATCCATGTTTGTCAGCCACAAAGTAGAGAAGGAAATTTTCAGAAAACCCAACAAAAGGAGGAGTTATCTGTCAGGATACAACTCAGTGGGATTTTCATCCCCTTGACTGCCCCTGTGTTTTATGATCATTTCGTTATGACACATGACTTCCCAGTCATCCCTCAGGGTAGAAGTCATGTCCTCATTTGTTTCTATCCAGGGGCCTTGAAAATTTATGGCCACTAGTCAAATATTAACTCATTTAGACTGTTGACTAAAAGCTAATAATTTCTGAGGCCAATGAGGTAAGACGACACGGCTCAGCTGCTGCATATTGAAGAGTTCATCTCGTTCAAAGTGGATTTTGGCATTTGGGCAGGAGCCTATGTCTGCTGCCCCAGAAAAAAGTGCACCTGGAGAGAGATGCTGAATAACAATGGCTGTAACCACCTGTGTCTGAAAGGCTTCTATGCCCACAGAAATACAGGCAGCAACCTTCAACTAGAAACAACAAAATGAAAAGAGAAAAGGAAGAACTACTGCTCATCCTGGCTAACTCTAACTTATAAATAAGTACCTGCTTCTCAAATGACCCAGTCTACCAAAAGAAAATGCAAGAAATTCTCATTTTCTCAAAGCACCCTTCCTGCCTCAGCACATACACTGGAATGGTTTTTGGTTTTACACTATCATGTGTAATATATCAAAGATTATCAAAGTATTTCAGGAAGAGATTAGAAAATAGTCTCACCACTGTACCAGGCATTCACACAGCATTTACTGTGTATGATTAAGATTAATGCTGTTTAAAGAAGATGTATTAAAATTTAACAGATGTGGAGGAGAACTGTGACCATGTAGGGTATGGAGAACTTCAAGCATGAAGAACATCTGAGAGGAAAACACAAGTCTCAACAACAAAATGTCAAGAAAGCATTAAATTCCTCCATGCCAAATACACAGCTGTAAACACTAACAGAGAGAAGCACAATTCTGGCACCAATACAAACGAGACTAAGCTGGTCAAACCCAAAATTTACAGAAGATACGTATCAGATGAAAAACCATCAGCAGAAGCTCTGAGCAGCCACAGCAGGCAGAAAGCAAGCACTGGTTCAAAACAGAGCACGTAGTTTGCAAAGCAGACTGAGAGAGCTGAAGACCTCAGACAGTCTTCCAGTTTTCTGTTCCTGATCATTTCACTCCTCTTTCTGCAACACACAAAAACCAGGATGGATTTGTCTGAATCATTTTTCAACAACAAAGCATCCCCTGGCTTTATTTCGGTAAGCTTTGTTCTCTGCTCTGTAATAAGCTATTACTCACTCAGAACAAAACTGTATTTCCACTTCACACTGAAACTTTTCTTACAAATAAACAAGAAAAAACCCTCACTTCAAATATGTAGGAAAAATATGCTAAGTTTAAGAAAAGGGGGAAAAGGGCACAATTGACATTTAAACTTATGCACTATCTGAAGACCTGACTGAGTTGCATCAGACAAATTAAGAAATACACTTGGAATTTCAAAGCTGAAGATGTGCCGACTTCTTCTGACATGTACGTGAAAAGAGTTCTCTAGAGAAATATTAAAATTCTCATTTATACATCACTTATATTACATCCAAATGAGGCCTGAAGTTACTGATCCACCTAAATGATCACTCATTTCCAAAGCCCCAAGGAGAAAACACAGCAGCCTACTTGGATTTCAGGTGCTGTACTCTGATGTTGAAGAAAAAAATAATATGAGATGGATATGACTCACTCCTGAATTCTGCATAATGAAAATTATCTCAGCTGGTCAAACTATTTAGCTCTTAATTAGACAGTCCCAGCACTCTAGATATGGAAAACTGATGTGGACACAGCTTGCCTGTGGAAGTCTCCACAGCATTTTCCTGCTGGTATTTTGTATACAGACAAATGATGAAAACGCTCAAATTAAGCACAGCCTCTTTGGAAATAGTAAGTGAAGAAAACTTCAAGACAAAAAGATGAGAAAGCACAAGGGAAATCTGACTCCTGCTTCAATGTGCCATTTTTAGATGATCATCAGAATCGTGAGGTAACATTACCACCAGGTTACAGAAAGGTCTCAACAAACACTCTGAAATTGCATCCCACTCAACATTATCTATGGCTGTTACATTTTCCTGACAGTGAACACTGCTACACTGCCCTGAAAGAGGGCACCTTCAAACCACAGGGTTTTGTCTAATGACATCCATTATTGGCTGCTCATTATCTAGAAACACACCTGGAACAACATAATTAAAGCAGCAATCTGCAGTAAATTACCTCCCAGACCACATGAACTGAGTGAAAAGCCATTGTCACTGTTGACTTAGGCAGTAAGGGTCACATGAAATTGGAACTTGTCCTCCTCCCAGTTCAGGCCCGAGATTTGTCCCACTTGACTCAGGGTTGGATGAGTTTTGTCTGTGACTGATCTTGACACCTCTGACTCAGTAATGTGTGAAGCTCATCCAACCCACTTTCAGGAACCCATTCCTGAAACACAGGGACCTTGCACTGATTATGTGACAGAGGTGGAAAGCAATTTGTAGTGAACCAGAATGTCCTGGCTGGAACTTAAGCTGTAGTTCAACACCTGTTCCTAGTTGGTATTTCCCACATTGCTCACACATCACAGTTTCTTTATTCAGAATATTGCAGAAGTAGAAGAGAAAACACCTAAGCCCTGTTTCTCATTATGTTCACTCCCCAGGTGAAGAAACAATTATCAATGTTTTCTATTTCTATCTCTATGCTTTCAAAACACAAACATGGTAAAAACACTTTCATGTTTGAGGAAGTTTCACCTTTGCTCCAATTTCTGCATCCTTTTCAGACAGGATTTCCCTTACTTACACAGCCAAAGACTTTTTTAGTGCATTAAAAAAAAAAGCATTGTAAGGTTGTTTGTTCGCTTTTTAAGTGAAAGGGATTAACAAATCAGCAGTAAAAGAAGTAATCTTCTTCATATCCTCATCATTAAACCAGGTCAGCAAGCTTCACTGCAAAACCAGCAACTGATTTCTCTGGGACCTATGAGACTCACTGAAATCTACTTGACCAAATCGAAATCATGATTTCAACAACAAAATGAAGTAACAGTAGCCACCAGCATTTGGAAGACAAATATATTTAAGGAATGTATTTGAGAACGATTTTCCAAGTTTCGAAATAACAGATTTAGTTGCAATTTTTTTTCTTTTGTGGGTAAGAAGTTACGGGTTTTGAAAGTGCCTGTAATTATTGCGGCAAGCATCATCTTATCAACCTTACTTCAAACAAATGACTGAAAACAAGGGCACTGTTTATATTCCTAGTGAGCAGAGCTGGAGGGAGGAGGTGTCCACTGCAGGCTGTCATTGCTGCAGGGCATTGCAAGTACAAGGTCTCTGGTGCTTCCAAAGCCTGGCTCAGGCAGGCTTAGTACAGGACTCAGGCACCTGTACTGCCACAATTATTTGATCATGTTAGTCATAATTTCACCCCAAGACAGCTTTATTTGGTAAATACAGGATTAAAGAATGTGGGAGAAAAATAGCAAATATTTATATTTTACATAGAGCAAAGCTTTGTGTCCAGCTCTCTCTTTCTAAAAGGCAGATGTATCACTGGGAAAAGTCAGGGATTTTTAGCCTTCTGACTCCAAAGCTGGTTCTCATTTTCCATGTCACTGGCTCTGCCTTTTATTACTTCATCATATGCACCAGACCCCTCTTTGTGGTTATCTTCAGAGGCAGACCAAGCAGAAGGCTTTTCTAGCCTGTAAAAAACCCTCAGAATTTATAAAAAATTTCCTTCTTAACATAGTGAGAAGCTTAAACCTTGTGATGCTTAAGAAAATGCCCTCTCTGGTCGGCAGGTCTAGTTCCTAACCTTGCATGAGACAGGGCACAACACAAATTCTGTTCTGCCTCATTCAGATCAGAAAAAATAGGACTCTCATAAATCCACTCCATAGCATCTTCAGGTCTCCTAACCTGAATCATGGGCCAGGCTAAATTAATTGGACTAAATTGAATTAACTGCCTTTCCAGTGTCCAAAAGGACTAAATTCCCACAGAAAAGGGGAAAACAGGGACAAAGAGAGCAGCTACTTCTGAATCAAGGGAACAGAGATATTTGCCCAAGGTTACAGAGTCTTGGTAGGGGCTGAAAGTAGAGCCACAACAATCTGGCCTGCCCACACATAGTCAGAATGTCACTGAACCGGAGTGGAAAAAAATAGGTATTGACATCAGACACATTACAATGCACAGGAGGAAAAATAGCTCAGCCCACATAGAACATATCCATGCAACAAAATAACCCCCAACTATTTCCTTGAAATTCCTGTCAAAAGGCACGCTGATCTATCATCTGTTCATACTTGAGATTCCAACCAAGCAGACATGCTCTGGCCAATCTCACTCCTTGAATCAGGTATCCTGAGCCCAGCTGGCTGCCTCGTGTGGGCACGCTGGTCAGGCTGTCAGAACGTCACTACATGAAACATCCTGGCAAGCCTGCAACTCTCTGCAAGCCCAAGAAGCCAAAGTGCTCTTGTCAGTAAAAAGGAATGAGCCAACTATCACTTTCTGCTTTATTTTTTTGCAATTTTAGCATAAGGACAAGCCAGGGCAGTGTCCTGACAAAGCTGACAACAAAAGTGAGACAATGCCAACTGACAGACTGTAGTTCAGCTGTGAGAAATGCACTGCTTCTTGCAAAATGATTAGTGCAGCAGTAAAACAAACCAGAAACTTTTTTTACCACAATGCATTGTTAGAAAGGTGGGGGAGGAGAATAAATCTAAAGTTACTTTCTAGAATAGCTCATGGTAAATTCTAGACAAAGGTCAACAGTGATTTGCATTGCAGCATTTCTTTAAATACAAACGCTAGTCCAATAGTTTGGGATTCAGAAGAATCAGAGAAGTTCCTTGTAGATCAGTTCACAGACACCCAATTAATAGAAGACTAGAACAGTCCTATGCCCTGGAGCACAGCAAAGATAAATATATTAATGACTGCAAGGCTCTCCAGTTCTCCACTGAGGGGTCCACTTCAGAAATCAGACAGCTAGACAGAACTACTGAGTGCCAAGAGTGCACCATTAACACCCCATTTCCAAGCAGGCTATTGACTTCTCTAAAGCATCTGTCCTGTAGCAAACCACAATTAGAGAAGTACAAGCCACAAAGGGTTTCATTACTATTTTTTACTTCAAGGCAAATAAACGTAAAAATTCTCCAGAGCCTCATCACCAATATGTGCAAAGTAATTCCCTAAGTTAGTGTACACAACATGGCACTGCAGCCAATCTGGCTCAATTCCTTTCTAAATAAACCCACAGCCCTGGGTTTCTCTAAGTCACCAAAGACACTTTCTGGTTTCCATGAACAAGTTGCACAGGGAACAGAGGATGCACACACAGTGATAGATTCAGTAGAGGACAGAACAGTCCAGAGATGCACAAGCTCAATTCCTCTGCCACCTACCCTGCCTTATCTCAGCACTCCTATCCCACTCCTGCCCAATGCCACCCTCCTCTTCCAAAAACCTGAGCTACCCCTCTGGGAAACAAAGTCTAAACTACAATCCCTCTTTCAACCCCACTCTTCAACTTAGAGCTCCACAGCAGGGCTGTGTGCTATTCTGAAGAACAGATGTCTCCTTCTTCTCTCAATTGATCTGGAACACCTTAGTTCTGTGGAGGAGAGAGCTGTACAGCACCAAGAGGGGCAAGAAAGGGCTCCCCAGACAGTGATACAGAGGAAAAAGGGGAATGCACATTGAGGAGAGCTGGAAAAGCACTGCAGATCCACTACAGAGGCACAAGTCTGGTAATATAACAGGTCTCAAGGCCTGACTTCATTTAAGCATTTATGGTTCACCTAGTACATTCTGCAAGTCTCCCTCTCTCTCCATTACACAACACAGTCAGGCACATTACACTTCTTGCTTAGCATTTACTCAAAGCAATTTTAAACCGCATCATGGTTCACAGTCTGCAATGAGCTGCTCCGAGTGAAAAAAATGGATCTGGTCACACCCCAAAACTCCCAACCAATGCAGAGAGCAGCAAGGTGGTGAGAGGCTGGCAAAAACAAACAAAACAGCTGTAATTCCTTCTCAGCAACACACTGGCCTCTCCACGTGTGAAGAAAGACCTTCAATCATCTCACCATTGCACAAACACATCTGAAGGAATATAGGAAGTCTCAGAAAGGCCGTTCACGTTTAGAGTTTGGAATGTTGCATCTGTATTTAGCTTTTCCTGGTATCTGCCTGACGGGAAAATCTTTAATCAAACACGAGATATTTCAGGAGTCACAGCCCAGAGCCAGCGGTGAACGCCCCCAATCCTGGGCAAGGGCTGCCACCCAGTGCCTGGAAAAGCAACTGCACACACCGGCGGAAAAGAGAAATCTCGGTCGTTCAAGCAACAGTTTCTGCTTAAAATTTTCCTCTATACCCTCATAAACAATGCACTTTAACATATCAGGAAAAAAAGTAATTCCCAACAGGGAAATATTTCCTGTACTTCATGTTTATTCAGTGTTTTACAACTTTGTGCTGCTGCAGAAAGCGATCCCATCATTATTATTTATGCAGAAAAAGGGGGGAGAAACCCACAAAGTTTTCTCTCACAGTGAACCATCATGACAGAAACTTTCTGAAATATACTGTCAGGATAACTCAAAAGATTTTGTAGTGTAAGCTTACCATTCATAATATCATCTATTAATCTCCTTAATCTGCATGATGCCAAATATCCTTTGGGTTAGGAAACATTGCTGCAAGTTTAATCCCAGACAGAGAGGTGCCAGCCCCTTGCCCTATAGGGACCAGAATTCTGCTTATAGGAGGCAGCAGTAGAGTATTTTCCATCAGTGACCAGTCAGGCTTTCTGGGCAGCACCAGCATTGGATTTCCAAGATACCCTGAGAGTTCCTATAATTGAACCACTCACATGTGCTCTGTTCACAATTATATTTAAAAAAAATAAATATAGAGGTAATGCTCTCCTTTCTTCCACACAGCTTCAAAACTGTACTCCAATTCAACCTCTTCTGCCTTCACTAAGGCATTTTTGTTTCTCCAACACATTAAATTACAAACCGAGCACAAAGAAAGCAAAGACATGAAGTGAATCCACTCATCATTACTTACTTCTCCTGTGATTGGATTGGTCCCATATTTCTTTATCCAAGGTACAATGCTCCTGAAAAGAGAAGGGATAAAATAATTCATGACAAGCACCATCAGAAACCTCTACTGATGGCCACGACTCTTTTTGCCAACTTGTTACGACCAAATGATGATTACACAGCTGTAACCAGTTCAACACCACAAAAATGAAGCTGAGTACAGACAGGAACTTACAGGATGTCAAAGACTGTCCCATCTGGTGTGCAAACTGGGTATTCAAATGGCTGCAGAGACAAACTGGAAAAAAGAGAACACAATCTTGTTAGCAAATCCAGCTGGAAATCATCATGTAACTGGCAATCACATTCAGCATCTCCTGTTTGGGACGCTTCCATAATCCTGGCAGTTGTTAGCAAAAAGGTATGGAAGACAACTCCCTGAATTGCCCAATTTACAAGAACTTCTAACCCAGCTCTCTTCCTTCACTCCTGCACTTCAAGCAGTAAACTCTAAACAGAAATAAAATAGCAGAAATATTCTTCAATCTACCTTAATCTCTGTTTTAGCAAGGTGAGTGACTGGCCGAGCACATTCTGAGCAGGGACAAGTAGATTTGAGCCCTGGTGACAGAGATTTGAAAGACTGGGATGTACACAGCAATTGTTCTGCATTATTTCACCACCTGTGTATCCTTTCAGCCACCAACTCCAACCCCTGCAGACACTGATCACGGGTCACGCAGACTCTGCTCCAGTTCTTATTCAACTTTTCTTGCCACACTACTGCCACAGCAGGCACAAGTCAATGAAAGTAACTCCCTCAAAGGAACACGGCTTTAGTTCAGCGTCAACAGCCTGATAAACAGATCCATCATTAAATAATGAGAATGTAAATTTGTTGTCTTACCTGCAGTGATCAAACGATAAACGTCTAAAATTGGTTCGTGGAAGGTCTGTTTATGGAAAAAGAAGACCCACACAACAGATATTAATAAATAAAGGGTATTCTAGGTAACAAAGAAATATCTGAAAGTTACATATCGCTACATAAACGGTGGCAAGTTACTGATGACAAGGATAAATATCCTAAAGCTTACGAAACTGAAAGTAAAAATTCTGAACTAAAATTACACCGCCGGAAAAAGATCAAAACAGAGCTCTGACAGACGGGGAGCGCTGAGTTTAAATGCGGTCATGAACGCTCAGGCTCTGCCCCAGCAGCGGGCACAGACCCGGAGGAGGGCGGGGACGCTCCTGTGGCCAGAAACGCGACATTTCCGAGCGGAACCACGGCCCCACGCCACAGCCCGGGGCTCGCAGCTCAGCCCGCGCTGCCCCGGGGCTCTGAGGGACGGGCCCCCTCCCCCTCACCTGCTTTCTTGCCGCCGTAGAACTGCGTGTACTCGGCGCACGTGATGTACCTGCGAGACAGAGGGGTCACTGAGGCACAGCACAGACACGGCCCCGCACGGCTCTGTCCCCCCGCCCCGCGCCCCCCGCTCACATTTTGTCCTTCTGGTGCTGCCGCTTCCCCATGGCGGCGGCTCGGCCCGCGCTGCGCCTCAGGCCCGCCCGCGCCTTCCGCCGGGTGCGGCGGGGAACGGCCGCGGTGCGGAAACACCGGCGGCGGCAGCGCGTTCCGGGGCAGCGACGGCCCGGGGGGGACAAGCCGGGAAAGCCGGGGATGTTCGGGCTCCAGAGGGTCGGTGGGATCTCAGAGCAGACTTCCAGGGTTTCCTCTACGCTGAAATATGTTTTCTGCATGGAATTTAAAATCTTTGTATTCCTGGTCTGTTGGGCAGTGACAGAAACTCGCAAGAAAAAGTGGGAAAAGAGAAACCTACTTGGTGTCTTAATATGGATACAGCTCTTCACAAAAAAGCGTTTCAGTGTCTCTTCAAAGACTTAACGACAAATAATTTACTGTCCCTTACCTAATTACCTTTAAATCCCATTAAAGAGCCTTCATTACAAGACTGGTGTGGACAGCACAAGGCTGAACAGAGGATGGTCAGTCTAGATTCCTTGTCTTTAGCAGGAGCAAACAGCCAGTTGTTCTGGAATTTTCACTGATCAAACACCTCCAAATCCATTCATGCTCCCTTTTTCTTTCCTCGTTAAGCCATGACCCTGGCAGCTGCCTACAGAGGCACTGGAGTTACATCCATGGAAGTGGATAGCCAGGCTCTTGCTGACTGCACCAGGCTTTGGAGCAGGCTGCCCTTGGCCCCAGATTTTCAGCTCCTGTTTTAATCCCAGCAGTTGCTCCTTGGCTGCATCCGTGAGCACAAGGTGAGCACAACCTGCCCTGCTTGCAGGGGGTTATACTAAACGATTTCTGAAAGTCCACGATTCTATGTGGTTACAGTTCTCCTCTGAGGAACAGAATACTCGTTCCCATGACTGCAGTCTAATTGGCAACAGCAAATGAATTATTTACAGCATTACAGCCGGTTCTCACTATCAGACTTTTTGGCCACAGCAGCACAGCTACTCCTTGCCCTGGCTGAGGGCGAAGGGTATTGTTTGTTAGATGGTTGGGGAGAAACTGCTCTTTTACAAGGCTTTAAATACACTCAATCATTTCGCCTCTTACTCAAAAACACTTCAAAGCAAGGCATTGAGGCACACCCAAACAGCAGGGCCTGCAAAGAACCAACACCTTCACCTGCTCCTTTCCCAGCACCAAGTACACTCTGGGAAAAGAAAACAACTTGATTTGTTTCCAGTGGAATTCCAAAAGCTCCTTCCTCGCTGCAGTGCCCGCACTGTGGCCAGGGCTGAGTGGAGCCTGTTTGGCTCTGGCTGAGCTCAGCATTCCCACACAGCTCCTGCTCCCTGCCGAGATGGGGCTCTGGCAGCAAACGCTGTCCAGACACCACCAGATCACACTGTCAGAGGAAAGATCATCCAGACAGGATTATTTATTTCCAGACACCTTACCGTGATTCAGCCTGTGTTGACATTCCTGGGGATGCCTGTGCCCTTTGTAATAATTCGAGACCATGTTTTTGCTCTTTGTTTTTGTTTTTTTTTTAACCAATGCAATGTTCTTTTATTTTGTACTTACAAAAAGAGCCACCCCATTGTATCCCTCCCCCTCCCCCCAAAATGCCTTTTACAAACATTGAAAAATTAAAAACCTGATGATGACATGTTAAATTGGTAGAATTACTTCAAAACATAGCCTTTGAAATTAAACTCCTACAAGATGACTTTGTAGTGACAGCCTGATTATTGACCAAATAAAATTCATTATTACAAGTTAGCAAATTCTAGTACAAAAATAGTCCATGTGTTAGAACAGCCTCTTATTATTATTATATTCACAGGAAAGAGTCTATTGGCTGCATAATACCTTAATATTTATGAAATTTCTTTTTACGTGGCTCATTCATCTAATTCAATATAGTGTTGAGCCTCAATAAATCCTCAGGCAAAAACCCCTAAACAGGGTTAAATATGCTGTTCAGTGTACTCTGAAGTACTGTGCTTTTCACAGGACATCCAAGAAACCGCACAAACAGTTCTCAGCTAGTTTTAATATTAAATGAGATCCAGATCCAAAAGGATCCCCCCTGAAGTACATATCCATGACTTTCCATAGAAACAGAGGTCACAGCTTCAATGGTCAAGTTTCACTTGGGAAACTGTCGAGCTCCTCCACTCAGCATTTCCAGGAATCCGCTGGGACCTCTGCAGCACAGCCCTTCTTCAGGAGTGTCCCCACTGGCCGGGCTCTCGCTCCTCTTTTGTCTCTGGCTAATGCTGTTCAGCAGTTTCTCTCAGACCAGGCCCCACAGGGAAAATCTGGGGACATGCTACTTGTCTCTCAAGATGTCCAGCTGCTCTTGATACTCTGTGAAAAGCCTCTGGAAGCGGAGGTTCTGTCCAATAACAGGAAGAAGCTCTTTCAATAGTTCTCTCTTCCGTAAACCCTGCACAGAAAACACAACAGCATCCTCAGAATCTGTTGTTTGTTATCATTAACATGTTCCACAGAGCTCTTTAAGATTCATCCCTTTTTTCCTGCCTAGAGAGAGCTGTGTATTTTATGTTCTCACTCTGCTGCCATAATTCCCAGAATAAAAACTGTATTTATATTTACACACTCACGAAGCTGGAACAGCTTCTGCAGTTCCAGACTCCCGGCTGTGTTCTGAGAGAGAAGTCGTGTCTTTGGCATGTCCCTGTTTCAAAGCTGCTGTCTGAACAATGTGGAGAGCTGAAAATGCAACTCTCCTTCATCTCTGTGATACTCAAGACAGCACCAGGGCTCACACTGGGGCAACAAGCATTTGCCTGTGGTTTTACATGGAATAAATCTCAGTGCCACGGGAGAAAGCCTGCTTATGTGATCAGAGCAGAGTATGGAAAGGATAACACCCTGTAATTTTTATGGGAAACTCTTCCTTGTTCTTCATTAAACTGTTACCAGGACTTACCATAACTGTTGATTCCCACTGACTTCCAGCTGAGTAATGGACTGGACCCAGTAAATCCTTGCATAATTCTCGCAAACGATATTCAAACCCTGGAGATAGTCAGAAATAAAATCACATTTGACAGCATTTCACTACGTATAACCACTCCACAATGTAGCAGACAACATTCAGGGAAGAATTACAAGTATTTGGAATAAAATAAAGCTCAAAACATTGATTTCTGTAAAGTTATATTCCTATTCTTACAGCAATTCTTTGGAAATACAAGATGATTTTTAGAGCTCTGAAGCATCTTATTTAAGATTCTCAAAACCAAACCCAGTACTAAAGATGATCTACAACAGGGAGAAAAACTGAAGTCTGAAGTAATTACTCCAGCTTGTTTTAAGTGCTGCCCTGATCTCAATCTCACTCTCCCCTCCCACACAAACATACCAGCTTTTAACAAACCAAAACACCTTTAATAAAACCACACACAGTTTCCAGGCCTCCTTTATTTACCCAAAAATCAGAGGGGGGAATTCCCTTGCAAGAAACAAAGTTTATTCAAGAGTAACTTGCCAATTAACATAGAATGGATCAAGTATTTTAATGAATTATAGTTCAGTAGATTTGGAAATAATCGTAAGAATAAAGGGTCAATAATAGGACGTGCAATTCTCAAAGTTCAGCAGCTCTAGAAAACTAGTGAAGCAGCAATACACATCTGGCAAAGCAGTTTTTGTGACATCCATCCATCCATGGCAGCAACATTTGGAGGTGCCAGAGGAACCCAGTGCATGCAACAAAGGTTCTCAATTAGTGAAGGCTTTTAAAAGTACAACCATCTCTTTAACATATGACCCAAGGTGAATATTATAATTTCAGCTGGGGAAGGACAGAGAGAACCACGTGGAGTTCAACAAGCTCTCTTGTTAAATAAGGAAAGGGTCAAAAGGCAAGAATTAATGAGTTTGATTTTAATTCTGCCAACACCTATTAGGTGGTGTAACGTGAACCATTTCATTTCCCCCTGTGCAGGATAATTATGCAAGGTGAGGAGTAAGGTTGAATTAATACAAAAGAAACTAACAAATTATGAATGCAGACAGGCAGAGATACAACTGAGACCTTTAGAATCCAAAAAGTATAAAGTCAGTTGGTTAACCTTTTTTAACATAATAGCATAAAGTGTATTCAAATATCAAATAGACTCGTTTCTTTTCTCACAGAATTTAACACATGGAATTCACTAGTACGGGCAGTTGGAATTTTAGAATGTAAAAGAAGAATAAAGTGCAAGCAATACAAGCAAATTCTCTGCAATTTTATGTGCTTGGGTGCAAAGTGTACCCAAAGTCAGAGACTGATCAACCCCTCCATTTCCCATCAGGCAGCCACTGTCAGCTGGCTGAGGAGGGTTATGCATTTTACAAGGTGCTGCTGGTTTCCCTGAAACATCTGTAGCTGCTGCCAGACAATCCCTAGGATGTGCCTGACAGACCCCTGGGCTTTTTTACAATGCAATTGCCATCACTGGAGCCTGCAGATGGCACTGCTTCCCCAGATCATGGTCTGCTCCCAGCCACTGGGTGAAAACAGGATTCCTGAGGACTGAGCACTGCAGAAGCAAATGCAATTTGGTTTGGTTTTAAGCAAAGCAGAAGCCAAGTGCTAAAAGGAGGATGTTAAGGGCAATCACACAGATATCTGACATGAACAGAGTGTTTCTTAGAAGCCCATCAGAGCTGCACAGAAGAACCAGAGCCTGGCAGGTCTCACCTTCATTAACTAGGTACCGTGCATAGATAAGGAGCCAGTGGTGATATTCGTGACTGGATTGTAACATAAGTGCTGCTGCTATCTGGTTCTCCAGGTATGCAAGTGTTGTTTCTTGTTGCACTAAATGAGGCATGGAGAACAATCTTGCAGCTTGCCTTCCTGAACTGCAAAACAAAAAAGATTAACGTGCCATAAAATCAGATACAAGCTTAAGGAATACATCTTTTTGTAGCACTAGCTGTACTGCACTGATGCTTTACAGGCACACAAGATAAAAAGTTGAAGCATTTAAAGGATTTCTTGCATATAAACACATTGTCATAAGAAAGCTAATGTGAAAAACGTAGCTAGTTATTACAATTTTTTTCAAAAAGAGAATTTTTCTTTCTGTTATTGTCTCTCTCTCTCTCCAAAAGAGAGTGTTGTTTATTTCAAATGTGAAAAGTCACAACAAATTCCCTTTCCCCTCAAGAGATAAAATCATACAACTCTACACAGTTTCACTCCAGAAAAAAAAATAAACTTGGATGTGAAGGGCAGAAAAAACAAAGAAATCTGTCTGGGAAATCTAATTCAAATCTACATGAGGATGGGCTATTAAGCTACCTACAGGAATCTGCTCGGGCTCACACAATTCCTTGGTGATATTTTCACATGTTAAAAATCAGATGACTCATTAGATGACTGATATCTCAACTTTCTCAAAGACTTCATTAAACAGATTCTTTGAGGCCAACTGAACTAACTCAAAAATTGTAGGCCTACTCCAGAAAGCTGGTAAACTAAAAATTAAAACGCAAAAGGTAAAAAATACAGTTTAACTAATAAAAGTATAACAGAATTGTCCAATACCTTACCCATCCAATAAAGAGGAATCTTAAAATGATTTAGAGCATGCTTTCCTGCCTGCCAAACAATCTCCTAACAACATTGAGATATAAACTATAAACATGCAAAGGATTAAAAAAACACTGTACGAAGGACTGATCACTTCAGAGCCACTGGCATTTCAAGGAGTATCTCAGTGATTCAGGCACGTGAATGAAGGACATGACAAAACCCAAACACGCTGGTGACACAAAGGCGGCGCGTGCGTACTTTGATGTGCGTCCCTGTATGACAGCCAAGGGCCCAGAACACAGCATGGCTTCTTGGGATGGCAAACTAGTCCTGAAGTCTGCACATTGTGCTAGAGAGTCCTGTTTGTCAGAAACAAGGTTCCTGGAAAAAAAGCAAACAACCAAGAAACGAGTCTGAGGAGTGCAAACAGCAACATCAGCAGATCCGGCTCTGTTCTGCCCCAAAACCTGATTTGTGTTTTCACAGATAACCAAAAAAAAAATCACTGAAGTGGCTCAGGAATTCCAGGGACCCTGATTATTCCCACTATATGCTCAAATTCTGCTTGTGCCGTGTCCCTCCTACCCCCAAAGTTAAATATATTAATTACATAATATAATTTACCATTAGTTTGGAAGGAAATTAACTTTCTCCTTGCCATTTTACAATCTAATAAGAAGCCATGACCCAGAATGATGCCTGGAGTGAACACAGGTAACGACTTTCTCATTAAGAACTTGATTTTACCTTATGTCAGGTCTCACCCCTACCCCTGACACACACACATTGACCTTTTTTTCCATAATTACAGCTATCCCTTCATCTGGAGGGAGCTGACATTACAGCTGCCATTCCCACACCTAATTAAGGATATCATCTTCACTGGCTTGAGATGCCAGGAGAAAGAGTGGCTCAAACCAATGCTAAGTTTAGACTTCAGACAGCACAGGGGTAAAATGGCACAAATATTTAAGATACCCTTTGCTGCTTTATCATGTTTAAATTTGTATGATGACTAAAGGCATTGCTCTTTTATATATTTCCCAAGCTGTGGTACAAATTAAGAAATTGCAGCAAATTCAGAATTATGGTTGAGAGCCTGTCCTCTGCTCCTTACTCCATCAATAAAAAGAGCAAATAAGGTACTTTTCCTTTTCCAGAGGATTTGCTTTGAGTAGTTGAATAACAACAATTATTCTAAGGAGGAGTTAAAACAATAAGTCCTTTCATCCAGCAGGCTCATTACACTAATTACAACAATTATATTAGGATTACAACATGGCTTTGTTTTTTTGGGTTTTTTTTTTTTTTTTTCCTTCTTAGGAAGACAACAAAGAACCTGCTCTGGAAAGACACTGTAAATAATTTACCCATGGAAATTTTTCATAGGAACTTAGGCTTTCCCCATGGAAAGGCATATCTGATCCCCAACAAGACACAGACTCTTGTGTAGCCTTTTCTTGTGCTTAGTAATGACTCTGAGGCAGAACAATTTCTTCCCAGTAAATCAGAACACATCAGGTCCTCTGAGTTGCAAAACCAGGAAGTAATCCATGACTTACCATGTAGAAAGAGAAGGATTAAAGCAGTATGCCTTCCCATCAGACATGCTCATGACAGGAATTCCGTGCTGAGTCAGCAAGATCTGAGAGACAGTTGCATCACTTCCTGCAAGACAAATCAGACCAAAAAAAGTGGGGTTTTTTTGAGTCTTGCCTAAGGCTCATAATGGCAAAAAATGGTATCCACCATTAATTCTCAGAAAAAGGTTCAATGTTGTTTTCAAGCACTGCTAGGAAGGTCAAGACACAAGCTAATGATGGCAAACACCGGGCTCAGTGCAGCAGCATTAACATCAATTATGCAAAATACATTATCAATCTTGATGCTGCAATTTATACAGAACATGAGTTTAATCAGGAACATTCTCCTTACCTAGGGAAAATCTTCAGCAATTCTGCCATGTCTTTTGTAACTCAAGAAGCCTTTAGCTTTCCTTTTCCCATTAAGTTAAAATTATAAAACCCAGCAGATTTAGAAAAGTGTGCTCTCTACGAGCACAGTGTAAGTGGGATAGCTGGAGCTCATTTCCCAGCATATTCCAAGCCCAGGGCTTGTGCGTGTAACTTCTAATGATGACATTTGCAAACTGCTAACACAACTGCTTTCCAGTTTGGATTAGTACAGTATGGATTAACGCTAAAACAGAAGCTCATGTACTCTGAGACACTGCTTTTTTGATGATTTCTGTTGTGCCAGATATTGCAGTGATTGAAACTGAAGATTTTTAAGTAATTAATCAGAAGATAATCAGTTGTTGTTCATCACTGAGACAAAAACCATGCAAATTACAGAGAAATTACTGTAATAGCAGATTTACATTAAGTATTTATTTTGTAATCTTCACAACCCTGAACTTCTACATTCAAAAGTAAGGCAGACTATAAGCTACAGAATCTCACACAAGTTTGCTACTCACTGATATTGTTATCACTGTTATTTCAAGAACTTCCCTTTTATACACAATAATGAAGAGAAATAATTTGTTTAGGCTTTTCAGATTTCATAAAATTAGAGCATATTCATAAATGGCACTAAATGGTACAGATGGGCCCAAAGGTTAGTAATTAAAGGACTTTTTTATTACCTGAAAATATTGTTTGCAAAGACTCATCTCTAACAATAGCTATCTGCTTGTGAACATCCCTGAAAAAGACAAAAGAACAAGTCTGCAGTCAACAAACAACTGAAAACTCCAAAACCTTTTAACAAATCCACTTCTTCACTACTCATGACCAAGTGGGGGGTTGGGGAGTTTGTTTAGGGTTTTTTTTTTTTTGTTTGTTTTGACATTTTCTTCATTGCTTCGACAAAATTATTTTGGCAAACTCAAACTCCTTATGGCAAGACAGAAGTTAATAGCAGAGAACAATTTTTATGGCTCTTTACCAGGAAACCTCATTACAACAAAGCACTCAGCGAGGATCCAAATAACTCCTTTAGGAGCTCTGACTTGCCTGAGACATTAGATTGAATTCAATAACTGTAAAGGAGTTACCAGTGTTTTTATCTTGGCATCTTGAAAATGGCTGGAGTACTTTAACTCTGAAACTCGTGTGCTTCATGGTTTAAGTGTGATGGAAGATGAAAGTATCCATACTCCTCTTCCCCACTCCCCCATTCCATTCCACATGCATCACAAGCACACTTAAGCTAGAGACATCTAGCTGATTCTTTATCTTCACTCTAGAGTAAAGTTCAATATTCTGGACTGTCCTAGCACAGGAACAGCATTCTGCTGAAACAGAAACAGTCCTGCCCAGTTAACTCTGCATATTCTATTCAAAAGTGGACTTGTGTTCAGACCTGGTGTGGTTGAAGCTCCTGTCTCAACAGCAGTGCAGTGACACAACTGAAGGTACCTAGGAGCATGGCCTGAGCCAGCTGCTGCAGCCAACGTGGCCCTTACCAAACAGAGAGCGTAGCAGCAGTGGTGAGAGCCATGATGCAAGAACCTGTGCAGTGCAGGGTGGAAATGGGAGTATTCAATACGATGGGAGGGAGGAGGCGACGACCACAAGCTGAAAATACTGACAATGTTCGTTTCTCACAGGCCACGGTTACAATCTCGCTGAAAAAAAAAAGAACAAAGCAAACAAGAAACGTTTGTGTGTGTTCAAATGCAAGTAGAATTAAAACAGGCTGAATTCTTAAGCTATCCTATAACTTGGGTAAATTCCCCAATAAATAACTATTGCAGCTTTAAGAAAAAATTTTCAATACTAAGAGAAGTCATAAACCAAACCAAGGGGCATAGCTGGAAACATCAGTAAAGCTTTTGGTTATACACAAGCTCTCCCTCAAGCCTGTACTCGTATTTAGCTTTTAAATCTGCTGCTTCTTTTTCAGACCTAGACAGGGCTCAGGCTTCAGAAATACACTTTCAGTTTAAACTCTGAAGTTGGTATTAAGCAAAATTGAGAATAAATAGCAAAAGAGTCAGGAAAATACTCTGACATGACCAAACACGCCATTCCAGATTTTTCATTCATTAGTTGTTAGCACTTGAAAACCTGTCACTTATGGTTTAGTCAACTTTAATGAAGAAATTTAAAGGAGAAATGTAAAAATACAGGAAAACAGTTGTAACAGGCTAATGCAAATTGTGATGTTTTAAGACTGCATAGAGTTAATACTTGAAGCAAAACCTGAGATTACGAGTGGTGCACACTTTTATCCATAAATATTTATTATGAAATATAACTGTAAACTGTACTTTTGTACACCTAAAAGGGTCTTCTGGCCCTCAGGACCCCCTTCCTCCAAAAGATACTCTCTTACCAGCTTCCTGCTGCAGCGAGGATTCGACTGGTGAGAACTGTCTCCCACTCCTTTCCTTCTCTGTTACACTTTAACCTGCTCAACTTTGAGCCCCCCACTGTGGTCATTTCATTCTCCACTTCAAGGTACATTGATGGATCTGAACTTATCTGAAATACGAAAAATGAAAAAAATTTCCTAAGAGGAAAGAAACTACTCAAAAAAGCAGCAACTACCATCAGAACCAAAACAATGCTGTCTTTAAGAAAAGATTTAAGTATGGTGTTCTCTGTTTAATGTGGCTTCAAAAAATACCGTGGCACTTCAAAAGAAGCAGACCTCTGAAAATCAGCCTTGCCTAAAACACAAGTAATTTCTTTGTATTTGAAGCACAAACATAAGGAAAGGTTGTGCTAGTCTGTCTCTGCCTCCTAATTATGGGCAGCAGATCAAGTCTGTATGTGCCCAGTCTCCCCACAGTCTTGCAATTGGAACCAGACTACCATAGCCTGAACACACCTAAGAACTTTTTCATAAATACCTAAACCATTACTATTTGCCAGCCTGTTCAGATGCAGAGCACCTCCAGAGAGCTCTCAGCAAAGCCCTGGTTTTATTCCTCAGTGGTCTACTCCCAAGAGCACTGCAGTAACAGTGCAGCAGCCACTCCCCACAGAGATTCTTATCTCCACCACACACTTTGACTAACCAGGAGGAGGGACTGATGAACCAGAGGTGCTCACTCCTCATTGGAGTTTAGCTGGGTCAGAAGTGTCCTATTTTTAGCTGATTTGCCATTATCTTTACTCATATAGACACATTCTTAGAAGCTAAAGTGTTACCATCTTGCTTGCTTGAACAAATACAGGCATTCCAACAATCATGCATCAAAGGATGTGAATAACCTTAGGATATTTAAAAGAAAGCAGGATATTTTTGTTTGTTTTTAAAGCATTAAGGTTTCTTCCTTATAATCCACTTACTTGCAAAGTAAACGTTTTCTGTGGGATTGGGGTTGGCAGTTTAAGTGCTAATGCTGGTGCAGAGATGCAAGCAGCATCCTTCTCAGAGGCCAGTGCAGCTGGGGACTGGAAAAAAATTACAGAAATAGTTACATTTTTCTATTAAAAAAGTGAAACTGAAATATATTCTACCAAATAGACTAATTTGAAAAAGAATTTTCTTAAAATTCCAAACAATGCCAATTGCAAATGTTAGTCTTGTTCCAATTAGTTGCATGAATACAAGATTTTAATATAGCTTCTAAGAATCAAAGAAGAAGAAAAACTTGAAGTTTTGGGGGTTTTTTAAAAACACTCCTATTTCAGCTGCAACTAATTCATGAAAATTTTGGTATATTACATGGAAAATCTAAGCTCTAGATACTGAAAACACTGTATCCAAGTCACTTTCTTCTTCTTGGACCACTCTCCATCATACACCACCAAAAACTGATGGCATTTCATTTTATTCTATACAGTCATTTAGGCAGGCTAGCATTACTGAGTGTGCTGAGGCCTTTAGTAAATAGCTTCATATCTACATAAAAGATAAACACATTTGCCACACCGTGTGCACCGGCTTTTTCTAAGCCTAAATTCTAAAACCAGTAAGTTTAAAGGCATGGAAGAGGGATGGCTAAAAATTCTGAGGGATTGACACTACTTGTGTTTTCCTGAGTGGATAGAACAAGTCAACATGGGACTGACTTTATTAAGTGAACTTTGAAAGCCACAATGAATCTCACATGTTTCACCTGAACAGTTAAAGTTACTGGTACAAGTCTGGAGTCTTTCCGAGGCCTTCCTTTTTTCTTCTTTTCTACTGTTTCTCCCTCAAGTTCCAGTTTCCTTTTGGGTACACTGAGTGGTTTAACAGCTGGAATCTTCTCTTCACTGTCACTGCTGCTCTCCAGAATATCCTTGGGCTTATTGTCTTTAATTAAATTCTGATCCTTCAGTCTGTAAGAAAAAAGTCTGTAAAAAAAAGCTGATTCCAAAAGTTGCCATGTATCCTACAATCACCTTCTTGCAGATAAGATATTTCTTAGCCCCCTTTCAGTGTGTTTCAAAATGCTCAAAGGCAGGAGGAGGAAGATGAAGAGGTTTGGCAAATCCTTTCCAAAGTACAATGTGCAATATATATGTGAACCAATCAGACATATTCTCCCCTTTTAAAAAATTAACCAAACCAGCAGTTAGCCATGGGATGAAGCTGGAAATAGCAACTTTATTTTAGCATTCAGTTCCAATTACCATCAGATCTCTTTCCCTGAGCTGATACAAATAATTCAGCACTCTAAGATGCAAGAGTAGTTCATCTTTTCCCCTTCAGTGGACATTAGACTTTCTGCTTATTCATGTAGAACTTTTTGTCATTCTGTTATCTACCCCAGCAGTTGTTCTGTTCAGTTCTGACTACTGCAATGTGTGTATCTGCAAACCATGACTTCACTGCTCCAAGCTTCCATTTTATCTATGGAATCACAGAATGGTTGGAGGTGAAAGAGACCTTAAAGACATCCTGATTCCAACCCCTTGCCATGGACACCTTCCACTAGGCCAGGTTGCTCCAAGCCCCATCCCACCTGGCCTTGAACACTTCCAGAGATGAGACATCAACATTTTCTCTGGGTAACGTGTCCCAGTGTCTATCACAGTAAGGGATTTTTTGACTAATGTCTCATTTAAACCTGCCCTCTTTCAGTTTGAAGCCATTCTCCCTTGTCCTGTCACTACATGCCCCTGTGAAAAGTCCCTCTCCAGTTCTTTTGCAGCCCCTTTAGGCACTGGAAGGCTGCAATAAGGTCACCCTGCAGCCTTCTCTTCCTCAGGCTGTACAGCCCCAGCTCTCAGCCTGTCTTCACAGCAGAGCTGCTCCAGCCCTCCCATTATCTTTGTGGACTTGCTCCAACAGCTCCATGTCCCTATATAACTAAATATAATATAACTAATACAAAGTACAGTCCCTGTGAACTCTCTTGTTAACCATTATATCCTAAAATAGGTAATTTAATCACGCTCTTCCCCTTCCCTCCAATAGCTGGTTATTAACTCACACTGTTTTGCAACTTATTCCTTAACTACTTGGCTTCAGAGAAATACCTTGCACAATCCAAGCCTTTTTGGATCTGAACTATGCCAAACAATATACTTTTATCCATATTTCACTGACACATTAGAAGCAATTATGAGAGTAATTTAATACATCCTGCTTCTGCATTGCATGGTCAAGCTCTTTGACATAAAAATATTGATGCATAAAAACATATTTTACTGATAATAATTGGGATGCTACGTACTTTTTTCTCAAGATTGCTGGTTTTTTTACCATTTGGTTTGGTGGAAGAGGAATATTTATGCCATAACACTGTCACAAAACAAAATGCCTTTTTTTTAAAAAGGATCCAGAGCCAAAACCCTTTAAAATCAGAGAATCTTCTCTGCATGCCTTCAAGGCATAAAACTGAAATATAACTGTATCTATGATGAAGAGAGGTCATCTGCTGACACATATGGTAATTTATCTTGAAGTAAATCTCTCTTGTACAGAGATACAGACTGGCTATTTTTGGCTGGTTTTGTCTTCTAAGGAGCCCAGCTGCACTCAGTCACACAGGCACGTGCACACACAGCCTCTTACAACAACAGTTTTAACTTGGAATATCTTGGAGAATCTGCTTGATACCAAAATGCCAAGCACAAATGTACAAAGGGATAACACCAGCACAGGTTTTACATATCTGGAGCTGCCCCTTCCTTCCAATAGTGGAAGAAACCCGAGACAACTTCTAGAGTGTCAGCAGTGTGACATCTACACCAGAGAATTGGTGTTTCAACTCTACATTATGACCTTCCCCCCTCCCCAGGCTATGTGTTACCTGTCCACAACAGTCTGATTTGTGTTTGTTACAACAGCAGTCCCTGAGGTGGCTTTGGATCGTTCTGTGAATCGAGAATCAAACGCTTTCATAGGTTCAATCTTGGATGGAGTTGTCAACACAGAGGAAGATGATGCAGAAGGAGCAGCTGAGGCAGAGGTAGCATTTACACTGTCAAGAGAAGATTCAGCAGAAGAAGGATGGAAAAATTTAGTACTGGTAAGCTGCATTGGTCATAACAACTAGCATTCATGATACTGGCCAGAAACCATGTTGAAAAGCTTTCACTCAAGTACGTAATCAACTAAGATATTCCTTTTCCACTCTTCATGCATCAGTGTTTTGCAAGCTTTGCCTACTCTCAAAAGCTGTCTGTGAGGCACTTCAGAGCTCAGAGCTTCATGTGACCACATATCTGGATTAAAAGACCCTACTTCATGTATTGTGTATTTTAAATTCAGGAAGGAAATGATATTTTCCGTTAGTAGACTGCGAAAGGATCAGTTTTTAAAATTATCACCCCTTTTAGCCCTTGTTCAGGTTACCAAATATTTCCATTACAATGTTATATTTCACTGTTTATCAATCAAACAATTTGGGATGAAACAATTTATGCCAGCTTTAGATTTTGTTGTTGAAAAATCTAATCTGATTATCAGGCCTTTCCAAGCATAACTCTAGGGCAAAGGAATGTGTTTTCCCACAGTAAAGCATTCCGGGATCTATTCTTTCAATAGCTGTTTACTTTAGAGATTTTTTCAATTCATTCAGAGAATGAATGGCTCTAAAATAACTGATGCTTGTACTAAAAAGCTGCTAGAAGTACAATGTACAAAGAAAAGGATACTTAGTAGTTTCATCTGCCAATCATTTCTCATAGTCCACCTGCTCATTTTTAAATCTGTGGCCAATTTCAACTGAATTTGATTGAGAAGTAGAGGTTTCAATGGCACTATGCTGCTACAAATGCTACAAAAACACACTGAGAAGAAGTCAGGCCACTAAGAGAAATAAAAGTACAATTCAGTTGTTCTGTAATTAATTTGAAAGACACACTGGCCCATCAGCACATGTGCACTGACAAGTCAATGTCACTGTGCTCTGATGGGATTGTTATACAGGAAAGAAGGATCACCATGTCTGAAGAGAGGACACAGGTCAGGATTTGATGTAAAGTAGGTTTCATTACTTACACTACTGGAACACCTTCTATTGTTTACTAATGGCAACCCACCAACCCATAAGCAAGTCATTTTGTAAAGCAATCAGCTGTGTACTTCATTGCAATGAAGATCACTACCAGAACTATGCACACAGATTTACTCATTCCTGATTTATCAATATTTAAAGTAACCAAACACTAATAAAATCTCAATGTTTTCAGGAAGGTTAGATTCTTGGTGTTTTGCAGTAAGGAAACCACTTCAATAATTTCTTCATTATAAAACTATAAACAGGAATTTAAAACTAAACAGACTCACTTAAGTGAAAAACAAACCAACAAATACTGACCCATCTTTATTGGCTGCATCGTCTGTTGGTTTTATACTGGCTGCTGTTGGCTCTACAGAAGGCTTTGAAGTATTAAGGGAATTTGCTGCGTTGGAATCTAGTGACATGAGCTGCTGGTTACTTTGAGAAGACATCATTGAGCCAGACAGAGTTCCAGATATTGGGATGCTATTGAAAAATGCTGTAGAAAAATCCCTAAACAAAAAGCCAAACAACAAATACATTTCTCAACACCACTCTAAAGATAATTCAAAAATAGTAATTTTAGCTAAAATATTTATTCCATTCTTTCTTTTTTCACATGTGGATATTCCTATACAACCTAAATAAATCCCCAATTACTTTCCAGAGTAATTTATCATGTCCAAAGGATATGAAAGCTGGTACTAATATAGATATGAATCAACAATACATTACAGAATTGTTCATCTGTAACAGTAAATAACAAGAATTAGCCTGATCTATCAGAAGTGAGATCTTATGGCCAAAGAACACTGGTTGAAACTGTATTTCAGTTATTTCCAGTAAGTGCTTTACAATGCCCTAAGATGGAATGCCAAGTTTGGAATCAGAAAAAAAACCCCAAAAATAAGATAAGAAGCCAAAGAATGATTTTAAAGATGACTTTCAAACATACCCAGTGTCCAGTTGAGCTATGCACAGAGGTGTGATCCTTCTCCGACCATCTGCTGTTCGCGTTTCAACTTGTTTTTTTAAGAGATTCTGTCAGGAAATACAATTTTATAATAATTTTATAATAATTTCTGAAAAATGGGAAATGCTGTTTTAATTTTTTTTTTCAAACTGACAAGAGCAGATATATTGGAAGAGGTGCCTCAAGTAAAAATCTGTTAGTAGAGACTTTTTCCCATAAACACAAACACTTCCAATTTTCAATCTATCCATCTGTAGAAAAGGCATTTGTGGAGAATGTAATCTGCTCTCCACTTTAGAATCAAGTCTCAAACATTGTGCAGATCAAATCTTTAATTAAACATTGTGTTCTACGTTTAGGACAGAATTAAATAATGCTTTCAGCCTCTGCCATTGAGAAACTGAAACGGTTCTACAGCTTCTCTGTCATTAGTTACTCTTGGTTTCCTTTCTGCACACCAAGAATTTTGCACCCATCACAGAAACATCCACAAGCCTGCTTCCACATAGCCTTACTTCTGCTTAAAAGCATTTAACTTTTAACAAGTCCCAGTAAATGACCCACTAAGTTGATCAGCTGGGCCATATAAAGGCTGAAAGGTGCCATTCAGCACAAATGAGGGCACAGAAATTGGTTCTTTCCTATCAGTTTGGTGTTTAGTGACTCAGTATTTGACAGTGCCCAAGAGCACCTACCTTTCTAATGTCCTCCAGACTCTCCCCATTAACCATGCTCGCCACTTTGGGAGCTGTGGAGTTCCCAGAGCCGTCCCGAATTGAGGCGTTCTTCTGATCCCCCTGCTGCTGCTGCCTCTGCTGGTACTTGAGCATCTCTGGATTCTCAATAATGGTGGTGGACAACTGAGCTTCAGTCATGATAGCCAGGCTTTTGCCATAGGTGGACTGGTGAATGTTGCTCTGTGGGTGTGAAAGACGTGAGTGACTACAAGTGCTACCATGACATCACTGATATAACACAAGGGAACCACACAAATCTAATGGAATTCATCAAATGCCCTCTGTATCATTTGTACACCAGATTTTTTTTTTCTTTGTGTTTTCAACTAACACTAAATCAATATGTAAAATAAATGGAATTCAAAGCTCTAGTTGCTAATAGCAATGAGAGGAAAACCAGCCAAAAGCAATCAATCAGTTTAAAAAGACTTGCATATGTGCAAGTGAAAGAGTAATTTTATAGTGTTTTGAAGCACCCACTTCTTGCTTCCTTGGCCAAATAATTACTTCAGATGTATAATGATGTGTAAGCAAGTGGATGTTTTCCAAATTCTTTCTTTCCAGAACAGAAACTAATACCACAAATTCTCTTCTTGATTACTCTTTTTTAATGATTTGTAAAGCAGACAAGAGCAACGCATTTTCCGTAATATGGAAATCAGTTACTACATACTTCTATAAACAGGCCACTATTTTAATTGAATCAATACATCCCTGAAATATGATCAAAGGTTCTCTGAGTGCTTACTGTACCTTTTCCTCCTCGCTGAGTGGATCTCCAAGTTCATCCTGGGAAAAGTCCAGAAATGCCACTGATCCATCCATGGAACACACCAGGATTCCAAGTCCATTAAGGGTCCTGAGGGAAATAAAGGTCCCGCTTTGTTTTTAGTCTCTTTCACTCATGCAAAGTAACAATCTGATGGATTGTTCAATAAAAATCTCAGCTTAAGATTTATTATCACAGCAATAAGTCATGGAACCAAAGAAGTGGGACAGTGAGGACACAGGATGACAGGCAGCAGAGTCCCTGTGCCAGCGCTCCTTTGCAGACTGCAAAAGGATGAAAATGCACCTGCCCATGGCATGAGCAGCACCATGAAAACTTTCCTGAAGGGCTAAACCAGAACAGTGTTCACAATGAACAGTGAGAGAAAATTAGAAATGCATTTCCTTCGACAGATGAACAAAATTTTTGTGCTAATGGAAGTGGGTGAAGAAAGGGGCCCTCAGCTGACAAGTAGGCCAAAAATCTTGGTACTAGGCAAGAATACAGGTTTGATTTTGTTATTGTTCAATATTTGGGTTTTTAAGCAAACTGCACATGTGATTATTTGTAGGGATAGATAGTAACCCTCTTCTGGAGGTCAGGTTTTCTTAGCAAAAAGAGAGACGAAAAGCTATACCTTCTCTTTTAATAGAATTATCATCTTGCATATGTAACCTATGATTGCACATTTGAAAAAAATACTTGATGAATTTTGACTTCTACCCCAGACACTTTCAAGTACAAAGCCACAGAGACAGAGACACAGTGGCTTACAGATTAATTGTTACACAGAAGGGAAGAGGAAAGGAAAGGTGGCACAACTCTAAAGTCCTATCCAAGTTATTAAAGATCTATTACAAGTACCACAGCTACAGGCATTTGGAAACCCCCATTTTTGTGGCAGCTGGCACCCTCATAGCATCACATCCAGAGAAATCAGCCTGAGCACCATGAAACAAGGCAAACCAACAGCATACCAAGTTAGGAAACAGTAAAATCATGTTCAGAGTTTTCTGCTTGCTTAGCAGAGAAAACTGCTGAGCTCCTTTTGACCTCTGGATCCAAGCAATTGTTCCGTGAAAACATAGTCATTTGCAGATATTATGTTGATAGATCCAAGTCTAAAATTCTAAACCAGAAATTATACAGATATAACAATATAAAAGTATCAGGTTTCTCAGAATTTACTCAGTCTGTTTTCAGAATGGAGCACGTTTCTGGGAACACCCCATATTATTGACATTTTAGCTATCCATTTCATATATAAAATATTAAAGTAATGACTATAATTCTTATTTTATATGGATATAAAATATCAAGCTGCCTGATGATCCTTTGTCTCTCAAATATCCCATAAAACCACTTCCTCAGAAACTGCACAATGTTAACCAGCTATTATTCCCAATGACTTCATGCCATGAAAAATGTGCAAATTGCAGATGGAGAAATAAAAAACACTACAGGAAAACTAAAGTATTCAAAGCTATTGTACTATAACAATAGCAGCACTTCTCATGAAATATTCCACTTGCTGGCTTTCTAGTCTTATTCTGTTAATGAAAGAAAAATGTTTTGGTTTTGGAAACTTTTTATTGTGGTTCACTGAGCTTCATGGCAAAATCCACATGGCACATAGAAATCAGGAAGTTACACAATTGTAAGCTTTAAAATTCACAGTACAAACCCACCAAGAGATTGTTGTAACTATTAAGAGAGAGTTTCAGAAGTGAGGAAGTGATAGAATTAAGACAACCTATGTCAGAGAATCATAACAAGTAGGAACTCATTCCACAGCTATTTTACTGTGTCTTGTTCTAAATACATTACTATTTGCTCAGTTAATAATCTCAAGTGACCACGTGCTAGTTGCTCATATTACTACCAAAGATGCTGCAGCAGCAACAAAACCTTCAGCAACCAATTACTTGTGTTCCAACAACATCAATCTGTACTGTTTTAAGGTATTTCCACCAAGTAAGTGGAAGCTAAAGTTGGTAACAATGCTTTGAATTCCGTAACAAACAGCAGAAATCAACTTACCAGGAGATGTCCATGATTGACTTGTCAAACAGCTCATGTATGACAACTAAAGGTCGCTTCAGACACGTGAGCTTAAGAAAACAAGAGACAACACTCAGAAATGTAGAAGTTCTACAGTACCACAGATAGTACCACATTAACACTCTCCCAAAGCCTCACAACATGCACCAAAGCAGATCTGGCCTAGGAACAGCTGCGTGCCTGGTGGTGCATCTGAAGCACCAAGCCACCTGTTCCACTGCTGGGACAGAAAAGCTCTAAAGAAGAACAGCTGACATTCACCTTTCCTTTCTGAAACACAGCCTGAATTTCTTAATCAACTCTGCCTTCGCACCACAATCATAAAACATTCTCTGCCACTCCAAAAACAATTCCACAGATGCAAAAGACAGCTTCTAAGCTGTACTGAGACAAGGATGCTGCAAACTTCCAGCACAAGAAGACAGAAAACAGATTAGGTTTCCATGTCCTCACTCGAACTATTTGTCTGATGCTCTTGATGAAACCCCTCAAGAGCAGTGGGAATTTGAGTCACAGCTACTCTTAGAGAGGATTCCTCTGCACTTAAGAATCAGCTTAGTAATAAAGAACTGAGTATGAAAATTCCAATAACCTGCTCTAAATTGGACATTCTAAGCTCTTTAATGTCAAACCAATGGACTTAATATCTCTAGTGTATAGTACAACTGAAATGAAGCAGAGGTTCATTCAGACATGGTCAAGGAGGTTTATGCTCACAGATTCACAGATGCAATGTCACTGCCATCTTCAGCAGGTATTTATGCTTCCATAGGTCTGTGCTCTATATATGTTTATTAAGCTCCTCAGGGCAAAGACAACCCATAACTGCATCTCTGTACTACCTTCTGTCACTTCAACAGCCACACCAAATGAAATCTTCATAATATAAACAGAAAGTAAAATACACTGAGTGATACTTTGATACGGGTTTGCACTGCTAGCCATTACTAGGAGCAGATTTAGTTATGCATCCAGAAATTGATGGATAAATATCACACTGGAATCTATAAATAGTAGATTGCAGTTAGCAATTGGTGTGTTCTGGCATGAGTTCTCATCACAAAGCTTTGCAAATCACTTAAATTGATTCCCTGTATTTTCCAGTTGCATTTAAAAATGTGAAAATAGCTACTCTTCTCTTAGCTACAATAAAAATTTTAGTGTAGATTTTAAAGTAAAACCCAAACTAGATATCAAACACTTGAAAGAATACTTAAAAAGCTCATTCACTTTCACATCCCTTTCCTTTACAAAGACAGAAGACAAGTAAAAGGAAGAAAATAAGGTTACATTTATTAACTGTGGTAAAATGTTTTACCCCCTAACAGCTGCTCCCCCTTACCAGGGCATACTCTGGCACTGGCTTCTAACTGCTCTTGCCTTTAAAGAAATGAACTAATACCAATCCACTTCCTTCCCCCCCAGCTAAACCTGTAACAAGAGAGACAAAAAAAACCCTAAAAGCAAAACTAAATATAAAACCTAATGCTGTACACGTGACCTTTGTGCTAAACCCCCAAGTTATCCAATGACCACATCAGTTCAAAGGCAGCAAAGAAACCACTTACCCAGACAGAAAGAGATCGATCTTTGCTACCCACAGCACAACAGCAGTAGGGACAACTTGACTTGGTGGAGCTCCCATTCTTTTGTTTCTTTTTGAAGATTTTTGGATTGAATTTCTAAACAAATGAGATGCCCAAATTTCATCAGAGTAATTACATTTTAGCAGGAGTTCTGTTTTCAAAGCAAATTTTCCACTTAAGAGTGAAAAATCATATTCATAGAAATAAAATCCTGAACCAGACTCTCTAAGAGCACCAACAAAAGCTGCAGAGGCTTTCTGAATGCCTTCACAGGAAAGGCAAACAATATTAATTTTACTAGGGATCAGAAACCCACTAGAAACCTAAATTATTTTAATCAAGTCACTGAACAGCCAACAAAGCTGATGTTTGACATTCCTAACATGCTCCTGTATTCCCCCTTGTCTCGTTCATCTACGCTCCGTTCTCTTATCACAAGAGCAACCTGATTGCTTCCAACATGTAAAGTTGACATTTTTTAATCACAACCATCCATTTGCTTTACTAATCTTGACACTCATCTTCACCTCTAGTCCCATTTAGACATAAAATTATCAAAAAGCACATACAAGTTTTAACTTCAGAGATAAATTACTATCACTCACTCACCACTACTGTAACTGCCTTCCGGTGCCCTACAAAATCCATGTTGGTTTTCCATCCATCCCTCTCAATGATCTGAGCAGTGGGTCCAGAATTATTCATGGCATGAGCAGAAACAAGATAGTGACCATCAGGTGACCAGCTAAGGCGCAACACATGAGTCGTCCCTCCACACTGCCGAAAAAAAATAAACCAGCATACCAGAGTTGTAAAAGTGTTTGGCAAACAGAGAGGTTGCAATAAAAAGTATTTAAATTTCAGATTTAGGGAATATGATTACAAAGTAAGTTTTCTGTGAATATAAAAGAATGACCTCACACACAATTCTCGGCACTTGGCTATGTTTACACAGGTGATGTAGTGTAACTGCAGAAACCCTGTCAAAAGGAGGGAAAGGAATAGAGAACTTTTTTAAAGGAAACATAAATGTTACATCTTTTTGGATACTGTTTCCTCAGTATTTCTCACAGTCCCAGTTAGTAAAAAGGGCTGCAACACAGCAACCACTAATGATGAGACTTCAGCTTGCCACACCAGCTCCCAGGTGAATTGAAGCAGACAAGGTCCATCACAAAGAGCAATTGCACTAATCACAATACCCTCAGATCACTGCAGAACACTCCACTCACCAAGCATCAGCTTCTGTCCCCAGAAACTTGAGCTCTTCATCAAAGCCATCCCCTAACAACCTTATGATGCCAGACCAAAGATCCCTCCTAAGTACTTACCTGATTTCTGATAATGGCCAATAGAAGATGCATAGGGAAGAATGTCAGACTATTGTGATCAGTGTGCCAACACTTCCCCAGAATAACCACTACATTTCCAGAAGTTTACTTAATTGTTTACATAACCCATGTAAACCTTTGGCATCCACAATAAAAAAATGGCAATAAGAGTCTCTAGCCAATCATATTTTTATGAGAAAGTAATTTTTCCCCTCTTTTGAAGCTCCTGAGAGCTTCATTTGATTCAGCACTGTTCAATTAATTCATGTTTGTGCAGAATCAGAGTTATTCTTCTAGTTTTCATTCATTCTAAGGGAATTCACTCTGAACAGTCACATTCTGAAGTACCTCATCAAAGGGTTTTGTGATGCTGGTTTCCAGCTGCCAGTCCATGGTCCGCCACACCTTTAAACTTCGATCATCAGCCTGAGAGGCGATGTATTTTCCAACAGGATCCCAGGTCAGCCCTTTCACCAAGCCAGAATGCCCCTTCAAAGTGGCAAGAATTTCTGTGCACACAAAAATTGAGAATAGAGAGTAGTCACCACTATCTCCTTTAGGGCAGAGTGCTGAGAAAATGTACATCTTTTGGAAAGAAGGTATTACATATAACTTCCTTTAGTGTTATTAAGTATAACCTCCTTTAGTGTAGAAACAACATATCAACCAAACTGGAACCTGTACTTATGAAAAATTGATATAAAAAAGTGATAAGGAGAATTCTGGCCAGAATAAGAGGTGCAAAACTCTTTAGAAGACACGTCAAAGCAGGAAGAGCAGCAGGGTTCCATTGCTTCAGAGTGGCACTTTGAAGCTGTGGAAAGCAGCACTTGAACTGGAATTTCAGTTAAACATTCACCCTTTCCTCCACACCCAAAGATTATCACAACTAATCCAGCTTTGTGCAGCAAGTGTGAACCAAGGCAAAGTTGTGACTCAACAGACACACAAGGCTGGCAGACCTGGTAACCTACTTTCAGTCACACTCTTGCTTATCAGCCTGTGGGAGGAGAGGCTGAGAGGGTGCACAATTAGCTTCAAAGTCTAAAAGCTCTGCTATCAATATTGGAAGCCAGCTTAAAATAAATGGCATGTAAATAAACACACACAATCATGACTTTCATGTAAAATCAGCAGCACAGCCTGAATGCAGCTGTTGCCTGCAGCAGTGTGGAATCCCCTGCTCATTGCCAACCACACCTGGAAGGACTGACCTGCCAGACTGCAGGTGTGGCACACACAACCCATTCCCTCCCAGAGATTTGAAAAGTCAGTGAAATAAATCCAAGGGGAGAAGACTGACACAAAGCTTTACATGCTGGCACATCTTTAGAGCTCTCACCTGGGAATTTGACAGCATTCCAGATGACAACAGTGTTATCAACACTACAGGATGCCAGCCAGGCATCATGTGGAGACCACGCTACATCCATCACATCTGTTTGGGAAAAGGAAGTTTCCATTTAAGAGATTGATGGTCATCAGAAAATCAAAAATCTTTTTACAAAGAACTTGTGTTCTCTGCAGCAATATTCTGCTATCACTGAGAAATGATTATCACCCCACTAAAGTGGAAGGTAAGAAAGCAACACTCAATGGGGGTGAGACTCCCCAACTTCCAATGTTCAATGGGGGTCAAGGAAAAAAACAAAAGGGAAAAAATGCAAAGTTTAGTGATTGTAGGAAGTACTAATGCCTGCACAAAGAACTTGGTCTTGTTTTGAATGAAAAAGTAACAGAAGCCATTACAATGCACTCACTTTGTTCCAACACACGTGGAGTGATCAAAGTGATTTCCATCTTGATTTTAATCACAGCTCATGTCAGCAGATGCAAAATGCATTTGAAATTATTTATTTATTCAACTTTTGTATTGCTCTTTAGATATTTTTCTCCTAAATAAATACTGATATTCTTTGGTTTACAAAAACATGGTCTTTTGCCAATCTGATTATTCAATGCTAGTGTGAACATTTAATTAAAGACACAGTTTAGCTTTCTTTGTTCAGATTCATTTTTAAGCTAGAAAATAGCAAAATAGAAGTTTCTTAGTTGTTATTTTTTTCTCCTACACACCACACTTGCCAGAAGTTTTGTATGAAAATTGCATTTCATTAAAAATTATATTTTTTTTACATTTTCATTGTTGCTCTTAAAATTAATTACTGACTTGTCACCAAATATATGTATTTCAAACAAGAAACTGTGATACTGGAAAGCAATTTCTTTCCAAATACATGCAAATGATGTTCATTCAACACCTTTAAACTTACCCCCTGAATGGCTTCTGAGAATTGACACACACCTCCACTGCTCAACATTAGTAAGTTTGCTACTAGAACCAAACACAGTGCTAGGTCCAATGTACCTAATTAAAATAGAAACAGTTATAAAAAGAACCACCACAAGCTCTTCACATTTTTAAAGAAAATCAGTTGCACAGTACAGCTCTATTTTATAGTGAGTTATTCCTACAATACAGAAGGGGGGGAAAAAAAAAGTACTTTTTTAGAGAGAGTAATTCCAGTTATTAAAAAATTAGCTTCAATAAAATGTGGAATTTCCACAGATGGCATTAAAAAAATAACATTTAAGGTGATTCTTCAAATCTCACCAGGAAGCTTTCTTCAAGGACAGAAGAAAATGTCTCAGCTCCCCTAGAGGAGAGAGCCTGCCCAGGCAGACACCAAAGGACAGCAGGCCACATCTCCAAGCCCAGCGCTTTGGTGTCCCAGCTTTCAGCTCCTTCCACAGCAGGTGGAGCACTGAGCTTACCAAAGGCCAGCACAGGGAGGCAGCACTAAGACGTCCCCGAGTAACCCACTTGGGATGAAATGTAAAGCTGAAGGAAGAACATGCTTACGCAGCTCGTTTCCACACCATAATCAACTTGTCATCTCCCCCCGAGGCCAAGTAAACTCCATTGTTTGACCACCGCACACAGTTCACACAAGCTGAAACGCAGAAAAGAAAGTTTGCAAGATGAAATAATGTCAATAAGTGCTTCTGGACTGCAGACAGGATTTATAATACAAATAAGCAAAACTTGACAGGAGACATTTAGGATTTAAGTGGGCTTTTTCCACTCAAAGCAGTTATTCTGTCTGCTTTAGATAAATGAATTGGTACTTATCTTTCAGTAGCAGCTGAGGAATTTCTTACCTAGAAAACCTTATTCCTTATCTAAAAAAGCTTCACCAAAAGAGGCTTGAAGGAAGAAAGATTAATATTCCTCTGATGAAGGAAACTTATTCTGGTAAATAAAGTGGGATTAAGAGGGCAAAGAAGGAAAGGTATATTTTGAAGAAAAGAAGGGACAACTTGTCAGGTGACCATACTAATTTCAAATGTAATGACTTATAATGTAATAAATGTAATAATTTATAACTATAACCAATATACTTCATGTGATGTATCTTTTACACTTACTTATTCTCCTGTCCTTTCCTTCAGAGCTCCCCAGTTTCTCAGAATGTGTATTATCAAATACTTCATTACCACAGCTGAAAAAAGCTTATAGGGAGGAGATTTCCAAAGGTATCTACAGTCCTCTGCACATTTCCTCACATTTTAACAACATTTTCTGCTGAATATCTTGAAAAGTACACAGCCAAAGTATGAGACTACTCTGCTGTGTTTTATTGATTCTTCTCCACGGGAGGGGCGTGATTTTTGCAATTACAGACATGTAAGCCTTAAGCTTTGGCAAATTACCGATAGTCAGTAACGAAAAAACCCAACCAACCAACTGTGTTACCTAAGTGATTGTCCATCTGACAAAGCATCTTGGGGATATTTTCATTCTTTTCATCTTCCTCTTTCAGGACTGGAGCCATATTCCAGATCACAACTTTGCCAGAATCTTGACCTGTAAGAGACCAAAAAGCCCCGCTCTTCTAAATACACGCAAAAAAGCTTTTCAAATTTATCTCAGTTCCAGAACAGATGTGAAAATGTAGGCATGACTGGAGTGGGGACTTTGGAAACATCTGAATACAGATGTGGCTTTGATATAATTAGACCAATTCAAAAAGTGCTTTATTTTTCTTGAAGCCATTAAAAATAAATTTATACAGCCTTGTACAAAAGTCATACTGTACATAATTGATACCAACTAAAAGGACAACTACTTGTAATAAAATTGTATTTTAAAAGAGAAAAGATACATATTTAAATACTAAATTGCAATTATTGTAGCCCACGTAAAATTATTCACTATTGTGAACCAAATAATATTTTTGCATATATTTCTTAAGCTATTCTATTTATATAATTGGATTTTCCTGTCCCAATAGCTCTACTATTTAGCAACTGAAAAAGCTCAACTGCACATTCAGTTCCTCTTCAAATGAAAAGGAAATTTGGCCCATATGGCCACAACTCAACCACTGATACCAGGTGCTATCTCAAAGACGTCCAAGGGGATGAGGACATCAAAAAATGTAACCCTGCCTTCTGCAGGAGCAGAAGCACTTCCCAGTACGTTTCAATAGCTTACATAATTATCTGTTTCTTAGAGATAAAAGTGATGTCTTTTTAAAAGGATCAAACCACTTCAAGTGCTGTGGAGGCACAAGATAATAATTATTATTACCCAAAATTCTGCCTCCTATCAGTACACAGACTTACCTTGTCCTCCTGTTGCAAACTTGGTCCCATCTGGGTGAATGTCCACTGAAAATATTGGCTTTCCTGGAATTAGAGAACAAGCAGCAACACATTGAATTGTTTTACATTCAAGGGAATGCAGTAGCACCAGAGCCACCATAACTCTTCTGGCTGGCAAGTGACTTTCTTTTTTTAAAGTCTCGAGTTGTAAGAATTACAGCTGACTACAAGAGCTGAGGGCAGCTTGCTGACAGAAATGGCAGCCTATTAAAAGCCTGTTTGGAAGTTATCATGCCACAAAAACCAGAGATAACCAGGGACACTTAATCCAGCAGGATATGCCAAATACCTCAAAGCAAAATAATACCACAAAGCAAGTGCCAACAAGGCAAAACTGTATCTGAGTATGGAATCTCTTCCAGGTTTCTACAGTTCATTAGCTGATGACCTGCAGCAAGTCTTCTTTTGGTTTCTGGTTTTGTTTTTTTTTTTAAATCCTTGCCAGTCTGAGGCTGCATCTGCTGGTCACACAATTACCCGTCTCAAATTTCAATTCTCTTAATGAAACTCTTCTACCCAAAGACTAGTTTTGATTTTATAGTTTCCATATAGAAAGAGGAGGACTAACCAACAGTAGTATTACTCTGAAATCCTTCAATTCTCCATATGCAACATCTTTCAGAAGAAAGCTAATAATTTTACTAGAATGTAAACTCTGTAACAAATAACATAGCTGGGGAACAGCTTTGGAAACCAGAAAGCCCTCACTCCCAACATGTTCTGCTCTTACCACTGGCTCAGATCCACTCTCTATATCTCCACAGTTGTTTTAACCTTTGCAGAGGAAAAGGAAGAGGGGAGCAGCAAGCTTCCTGCCTTTCAGTGATGCTCAAAGAGCCACCACTAAGGATTATCTGAAAGAACACGCATGCGATTTCCACATCCAAAGAATTTCTGGCAGCACTTCCAACCCTTTCAAACTGGAAAGCCTCTGCAAGCAAGATCACATATATGCCACTATAAAATAAGGCAATTTATCAAACAGCCAAAAGTACCAGTACCCACACACCAAGATTACTTGATAAATTTCCCATGAGTGTCAATCTTGTGCTGTATCTTCATGAGATGTTAAGACATTAAAAAAACATATAAAACCTGATAAAACCTGAAGATCTTATCCAACAGCAAGTTTTATGTCCAGCTGTAGAAACTGAAACCTTGACAGTAAACTCCTAATAAAATCCTCCTCCAAATACCCACTACTTCTTACTTTTTGAGGGATACACGTTCAGCTTCATTTTGACTTTCGTATCCTTTATGTTGACTTGTTTTAAGGTTTGTTTTATTTGGATTCATACTGCAACTCTGACGTGTGACTTCCCTTAACATTTTTACAGGCAGCCAAGCAAAGACCTTAAGCACAGAAAGATGGCACTCAGCTTACATTCCTTCCAAGTCCTTCAGACCACATAGCACACATGAGCTAAGACACACATGAGCTGTGGTTTTTCTTCAGCTCGTTGTGCCTGATTCCCTCTTTTATTCTATTAACTCAAATGCAACATTCAGGGCTAAGCTGAACATTTAGAGAAGCACGAGCAACAAACAAACATCTATTTTACCCTCTCCAAAATGTGGAAGTTCCCTTAAATTAAACCAGTGCATCATTTGAAATAGTTGAGTCCACTGACACTGAGAAGGTCATTCTGGAGACCTTAGAGGTGGAAGAGGTGACCTTTTCAATCTGCATTAAGTCTTGGGCAGGAAGAACTTTGATATTTGCCATTAGATGTGTAGGGGAGAGTGGTAAGCCAGCTATCAAAGACCTCTGAATTCTAATAACCTGGCTCATTTTGCCCCTGCAAAACCTGCAAATCAGAAAGAACAGCAACCTCTACCATTGCTATTCAGGCAAAGCAGATATGTTACACATTGAAAAAAAAATTGTCATTGCACCCATTGCCTTGCAAAAATTACTGACATGATATAATTTTCCACTCCTTTACTACATGTTTAAAACTACCACAGCCTCTCCAATTTCTGCCTTATCTTAAGAGCACAACTCTACAGAAGCAGTAACATCAGCTCTTTCCCTTCTCTTGGGCAGATCTACATATGGGGTTGAAAAAACTCAGCAAATTACTTTGCTTAAAGAGCCAGAGGTAACTTAGCTACAAATTCACCATAAAAGCTTAAAATACCAGGGAAAATAGCCACCAAGGCCAGTACTCTGTGTTCAGAAACCAGCACAAGTCCCTAGGGATCTGTACAATGGTAAGCACACAATGCTTCTTCCTAAGATAATCCAACTCCAAAGAAATTACAGTTCTGACTTCTTAAATCAGAGGCCCTCAATGGACTTTCTTCTACAAATTCAATCAGCCATTTCTCAGATCCTTAATTATGATCAACAGCCCCTACAGAAAGAGATCCACTGCTCAGCCATGGACTCTGGGAGGATCCTCCTACTCCATGGATCTGCACCAGCTATTTGTTACTTTAACACAATTAATTCTTGTACAGAAGAGCAGTGAATGAAAATCACTCAACGCTGATCCCTTTTCTGCCACTCACAACTGTGCTCATCACATCCCCAGCCCAATGATCCCACTCCTTGCCCAAAGAGTCCTACTCTACTTCCTTGTTCCTTGAACTAAGGGTGTCCCACACTTCTGATCATTCTGGTCACTCCAAGCCACTTTCAGCTCTCCTCCTTTTTATGACATGAATGGAAACTAGCATTGAGGATCACAAGTCCAAACACAAACTATCCATATATTTGCACAGCAGGATAACATTTTATTTTTAGGTTTTCCCTAGCATAATTTGGGGTTCAATCAAATAAGCACTGAGCAGGTTTTCATAAACTGTTATAATCCTAAAAACTCAGACCTCAGTGAAAGTTGTCAGGTCATGGGGCATTATTTTATACGTGAAGTTTAAAGAGGGTATGGACTTTGCACCCAGGAAAGGCAGCAGTAATAAACGAAGCCCTGGACAACAAAGTTTCCTACACAGCTCAACTCTGATCCAGGAAGGGATCTTATTCCACAGGCAACTAATGATACACAATGATCTGCCCAGTACTCAATGTCCAATTACTAATTTAAAAAAAAAGAACAGATAAACTGATCACAGGACAGAAAGTCAGCATGACAAAATCATTGCCAGGGTGGTCCTTCCTCCAGGGTACCACAACCAAGAGAATGCCATCTACAGTGCTGGATAACTGCAACAGCTTAAAGCCATAAGACTTGCTCCATACTATTTGTGGTTACAAATTGAGCACAGATAGTGGGTTTTCTTCACTTCCTTTGATTTCTCAAAATAATGAAGACAGAGCCATTATTTGATAACAATCACCTTCTTCCCTGGGTTCATGTCTTTATCAGATTATGTTGTTGGTTCCTGTTGAAACAAGCCAAAAGGCACAAGGTCCCTGCTTCAAAGTGACCAAAGTTTTCCATGCTCCTAATTGGAGATGTGTCAAGTTTCCCAACAGTAATGATGCACCAAAACAAAATGTGATATTTAAGCAGCAACACTAAAACCTAACACAGTGTGTTTTAAGACATTCTGACCTCTCGCAATAACTTCTAAAAAAAGATAAGCTTAAATTATTGAAGCTCCCAGAATCACATTGCAGGAGGAGGCAAAACAGGTTCATTAAAAACAGAACACCTTATGATGTACCAGATGTCCTGTGGGCTTATTTGTTTAAAGAACCCAAATATACATTATGTAGTTAAAGAAATACTGATAATGAAACAAGCCGGGAACAAAAAGATCTAAGTAAGATAATTGAAATCCAAGGAGAAGGTCCCATCTTTAAAAAAAATATACCAGTGAAGAATAAAAGCGATTTCAAATATTGCATCATTTTTGCTTGTTTATACAATAATCATAATAATAATGTTTTATACAATAATCAATGAAATAGAAGAACAGTTTTAGGTGAATTTCTACCTCAAAATGAATGACTTTCTATTCAATTTGCTTCCAGCCCACCTAATATGTAACACTCAACGTGACTCAGAAATCAATTCAAATATTTACATTCCACCATTACAGCTTGGAGAGATAAACCCCATGTCTATATTTAAACAACAGCAGGCTCCAGTTTCCACAAGCTGTTATACATGAGCAGCACCTTGGGGCTTGCAAGGGTTTCTTGGAACAGCAAGGGACTTCCTTCCCCACAGGGATCAGTGTTTGCCTGCATGAGTTGTCTTTAAGCACCTGGGCTCTCAAAACCCTGAGTATGTAAAGGCAGCTGCTGGATGCATGATGCATCTGTACAGAGGCACTGAATGCAACACTGGGAAGGAGAAGCCAAGAACAGCGTTTGTATCTTACAGTCATCCGATCCCGCCCCCACCATTAGACTGCACTTTTGAATATTCTTCCTTGCCCTAAGTCAAAGACACATGGAAGAGGAGAGCACAACAATAATGAGAATTTCATGCAAAATCTGATAAACCCACATTAAGTGCATGAAAAGCTTATAGAAAATGCGTCTGAGCAAGAAATCATTTCAATGAGCACTCAGAAAAAGTGACGTGAAGAACTCCATGGCAAAACGCTGTAGAGCCAAAATGTGCTGAAGTGCTTTTACCATGAGGCTGTGGAGCACACAATTCCCAGGTGTGCTGGATTTCCTGGCTACAACACTCACTTCTAGTGTCTATTATCTCCTGGAGAATGTATGCCTGGAAGCATCATTCTAGTCCATTCAGTAAAACAAACCTCCCAAATCTGAGTGGGAAGAGGATGAGGCTGAAGTGACAGCAGCTGGATCTGGTGTGTGGAAGAGCCAGCCCTGCCATCAGGACTCACTCACAAATGAGAACAGCCCCGTGTGCCCGTGCAGAAATCAAAGGAACAAGAATTATCACAGAGTCTGCAGCACACACAGTGTAAATTCTCTTCCCCCTGTTTCTGGAGAGGTTTCAGAGGCAGGAGAGGCCCATTAGGAGTGATGGAGACTCCTCACACGCAGCAGTGCCTGGAGGAACCCGGGAACGTTACAAGAGGCTGACTAAACTCACCGGTTTGTGTGCTGCACTCCCTGCCCCAAGGACAGGAATGTGTGACTGTCACACAGCCCTGCACACCTCTGCAGCCCTGACAGCACCTCACAAACGGAGCTGGTGCCAAAGATCTGGTTTGCATGTGGCAAAATTACGACAAAGTGCCTTGGCCAAACTCATCCCAAAAGGTCAGCACAGAAACAGGAGTGAAAGTCAGGACTATCAAGGCCCTGTGCAGTGCATTATCCATTATCACAGGGCTCTACAAATGAAGCCCTGCTTGGCTGAAGCCTGTGCTCTGCAATGGTTGGATGTCTTCTAAATTGCTACAGGTTTCAAATACATACCCACACCAAAAGGTGCACCCGTTAAAAAATAAGGAAAGCAGTTACAGATCTAGATCTCTGTGATCTAGCAAGGATTAGGCTGAAAGTCTTTATTCAGCTGCTCCTGTGCTCCCACTGAAGATACACAGAGGCACAGGACAGCCTGACCACAGGCAGCCAGAGATTAAGATGTAAATGCTACATTTGTTTAGAGTAACCGAGCAGAAATGTAAAAAACATCTCAAATAAAGCACTTCCACATTTTTTTCAGTTCACTACAACCTTTGGTTACAAGGTTGAGTCCATCTGCTGCCTGTAGAGTCCCTGGAGAGCAGGCCAAGTAAAGATGAACATGAAAGGCAACTCGAGGCTTAAACTGTTATGAAAATCTGCAGCATGAACAGAAAGAACACAACACATGCAGAAAGGCAGCTGTAAAGTTGTACCTGGGGTTTTTAACTCAAAGCACGCTTTTCCAGCTTGAATAACCTGGTCTTAGTTTTATTCTAGATACCAATCAGCTACACGAGCTCAGCTAATGACATTTATACATTGACAGAGTACAAAATTTGCAGTTGAAATAAAGCTGTACCCATGAATCTGAGGGCAAAACTTGCATAAACAGAAGAGAGCTTTTCATGCTAGATTTCTTCTCACTGCTTCACCAGGACCAGTACAGATATTAATATGGAAATTCATCCTAAGCAGTGTAAACACGACATAAACACTGATGCTGTCCTGTATTAGACACACAAAGAAAGTACAGAGCCTTCTGTCAGTATCAACACTTCACTCTAAGCTGTTTTAACTCACACATCTCTCAAACATCACCAGAGGACTGGCAGACAGGATACTACATAAATTTAGAGAGCTGTTTTGAAAGAACTGTTGGAAGAAACTTTTCCCTCCATGCAGAACGACAGCACAACTTAGTGCACTTGAGGACCTTTACCAGCGTACTTGTCTCAGCAATGTGAGCCCTCAACCTGCCTGGACACTCATCCCGAGGGGACCCTGACCTCTGCACGGGCTATACTCGAGTCTAACTATCCCCCCGCGCTTTCTCAAGCACGCAGTGGCTCAGCGGCCGTGCCCGGCCGGCGGAAGCAGCTCAGCGTTCCCTCAGAGCCTCTCTGCAGAGCCCGGGCGCAGCCGTGCCCGGCTGTCCCCTCCGAACGCGCCGTGCCAGGCGGGCCGGGTCCCAGGGGCAGCCGGGCACGGCCCCTCCTGCGGGACGAGCTCTCCCCACGCCGCCCTCCACAGAAAGGGGCTCCGCTCCCGTCCGCCGGGACAGCGGGGCTGCGGACTTGTTGCTGTCGCTGCCCCCGCCCGCCCCCGCCGTTCCCGGGGCGGCGGAGCTCCGGCACCCGCGGCCGCCCGGGGAGCGCCCGGCACGGCCCGAGGCTCCGCCCGCCCCGCGCCCCCCGCGTGTGCCGCCCGCCCGTTCCCCCGCCGCACCTGCCCGGCCGGCCCGCGGCACCTGCTGCCCGGCCGGCCCGCGGCACCTGCTGCCCGGCCGGCCCTCACCATTGTGGTTGACCCAGGTCGGCTTCAGCAGCTTCATTGTTCCCCGCCCGGGGCCCCCGCCGGCCTCCGCCCTCGGGACCCCAGGGCGGCTCCGCCCGGGCTGCCTCCGCGGCCGCGGCGCTCAGCGGCCGCCGGCCACCATGGGCCCGCGCCCGGCGCCGCAGTGCCCGCGCCCCCGGCCGGCCCGAGCCGCCTCAGCGCCGCTCCATGTCCCGGTGCCGCCGCCGCCCCGCCGCATCCCCCGCCCGGCGCCGCCGGCGATCCGGCACCGCCGGAACTCGGCGCCTGGCAACCGCCAAACCGGCCCGGCGGGAAACAGCACCCCCGACCCCGCCGTTCCCCCGCCAGGCACCGCCCCCCTACAGCGCGGGCGGGCGCCCCCTGCCGGGCGGAGCGGGACGGTGCCGGCGGGGCGGGAGCTCCGCGCTGGGCGCCCGCCGGAACGTTTGTGCGCCGGAACGGGGGACGCGGGCTCGGGGCGCGGGCGGCCGGAGAGCGGCGCGGCGCGGGGCCATGTGGGCGGCGGCGGCTCGGGGGCTCCGCGGGGCCCGGCTCAGGTAGGGCTGGGACCGCGCTCCGGGACTGGGTCTGCGGCTGCCCCGCCCCAGGACCCCGGGGAGGGAGCCTGGGAAGCCCCTTAACCGCGGTGCCTGCCCATCCCGCTTCTGCCCGTTCCCGGGGCTGGTCCCCGCCCGGGCTCCCGCGGCGGGCTGGGCCTGCGCTTGCTTACCGCACCTGGAGAAGTCGGTGCCTTGGCACCTGGGCCCGTTCGTCCTCCCGTGACACCCGCCGAGATACGCCAGTCGGCATCGCTCTCCTAATCTGAACGGCGGTGATCTGACCTCTCCTGTACCAGCTCCTCCAAGGGGTCATTGTCAGAGCTTAAAAATAAAACTGCTATAACCTATCCAAAAACTGCATCTGTTTCACCCCTCAATGTCGTGTGGGCTCACACCGACCAGTCCATATTGGGGTCGGTTACCTGGTTCAAGAGCTCGAGGCCATCTCTGGGCAAACGCTGTATCCTGCCGTGAATGAAGTGGCCGAGGATGGTTCAAAACTCATCACTGTAACATAGGGATAACAAATAGCTCTTGTGCACCATCAATGACACCAGAGTCACTTTCTCCTCATGCTTTGTTACTTTTCCTCCTGCAGCTCCTGGCTGCCCCAGAGGGTCCCGCTCCGAGGCAGTCACTGGCAGAGCTCATTGTTGGAGTTGAGGACATCCCTCCCTGTGAGGTGAGTGCAGCTTTCTTGGAGCTACACTGAAGTATTCTCATCCTTGTGTTGTGGGATAACACAAATTTTCCCAAGTCCAAATGTAACCTTTAACTGTACATGTTTAAGTCTCTATATGCCAAAACACTTAGGAACTGTTGGCCTCTTGTGGAGAGCTCAGAGGTGATACAATTATCATTTTGTGCTTGTGGGTAGCACCACCAAACACAGCTGGAAAT
>VZSR01003800.1:761528-771676 GCA_013398615.1 Brachypodius melanocephalos
GAAAGCCTGGCTGAACCAGAAATGCTTTGCTGTGAAGGCAGAGGCAGCCCACGTGTATTTCTGTGCCTCATTTCAGTGTCTGGTTTTGTTTTGGTGCAGCTTGATTTAAAATACCCAGGTAGCTCTTAGGTACTGTTGGAGAGGGACTTTCATGCCACAAATGGTGTTTGTTCAGTCTGCCAGGCAGGAATGAGGGTTAATTCGTGTTTGTGGAGTGTGCAATGATATCTTGGCTCTGCATGGAGAAGTAACATCTACAGTCTGAACTTCTCCAAATGCAGAAATTTTAGAAGCATGTATAAAACCACCTGCAGTCTTCTTTAATGTGAAATAACAGGAATATTTGTTCAAGGCCAGGTTGGATGGGGCTTGGGCCAACCTGGTCTAGTGAAAGGTTTCCCTGCCCATGGCAGGGGGTAAGAAAGAACCCTTTGAGGCTTAAGGTCCTTTCCAACACAAGCCACTTGGATGAGAAACCTGCTATGCTGCACTCTGAGCCAGTTAAAACAATTCTAATTCAATTCTTGAGGAACTTCCTCAGGTCATTCTGATGTTCAGCACAAAATTGCTTTTCCCAGGCAGTTACAGCTCTCTGCAGAAAATCTCAGCAGACATGTCACTGGCTCCTAGAAATTGCATTACTTGAATAAAGCTATTGGTTGGAAATTGTGTCAGGGACAAAATTAAGCAATGGAAAAGAAAATGGAAGTTGCTGGTGTTGAATTAAAGGACAAAGTATCTTCTTTCATTAATTATTTCCATTGTAGAGCACAACCAAAGAAGAAAAAGAAAGTGGATGTGAAGAAAGAGCAAGCGCAGAAGGACCGCATGAAGAAAAAGCTTAAAAAGTTGGAAAAAGCTGCCCCAGAACTGATTCCAATTGAGGATTTTATACCACCACTTAAGTACTCAGACAGCAGCAGGTCAGTAGGTCTGTCTTACACCATGCACCTGCACTCCCAGTGAATTTCTTTCTCTGAACAGCTGCAGCATAGTATCAGCCTTGGTACAAAACCTTACCCACTTCCATCAGGACAAAAATGTGGAAAGGAAATATTATTTGTTCTTGCTAAAAATAATAAAAAACAGCACATTTCCTGTAAGATTGACTGGAAAACCTCACAGACTGATTAAATTATTAGTGAATTCCATGTATTCTCTGAGTTTGCTGGGACTTTTTTTGCCTGGTGGTGGGATTTTTTGGTTTTGGCATTTTTTCTTAGTTTGGTCTTTGGAGTCAGGCTCTTCCTCTGTTACAGTGTTATCCTTCTTCTCATCAGGGTGCGAAGTCTTCCCGCTCTTTCTCCTGAAGAGTCTGAAAGAAGAGTGTTACTTTTGAAGAAGTGGTCTGTGTTTAAGCAGAAACAAGATGAGGCAGAAAAGAACGCAATTAAGTGCCTTGTAGAATCCCAGCAAGAGGCCCTGAAGGAACTGCGCCTGGAATCCGAGGAGCTCTATGAGGCAGCGATCCGGAGGGATGAGGGGCTCTTCCCCTTCCAGAGGGACGGACCCAGTTACACTCCGCCCCTTCCTGGCTACGATCCCCCCGAAGGGAAGTGCATCGACATCACCAAGGTGTACACGCAGTGACGGAGAGCTCCTGCTCCAGCTGCCAGGAGGTGCTCGGCCGACGGAAGGAACAAAGATTGGAATAAGAATAAACTATTTTTCCTGCAGGTTACAACACTGCAGGATGTGACTGTAAAAGAATAAATTAAGTATCTCTGTGTTTTGATGACTATCCAGGTCATTAGCAAAGCTACACAACCCTACATAATGGCAAAGCCAGTTTTTTTGTTTTATTGCCATGTAACTGTTGTAACTAAGTTTCCATGGGTTTGCCTTAATACAAACCAGATCTCTCTCTAAATTCATTTAAACCTTTATTTTTTGGTAGTTTTGAATACTGCCACAACACACACCACCCTTTGAGAGCAGTTCCAGGCTGTGCAGCTCCCAGGTGAAAAGCTCTTCAACCACCACAATCCTAATTCTGGGAAATGTCTTTTAAATTACAGTGTTTGGGATTGTCCTGAGCTGGCAAGAAAAGTCCCAGCCTGTTTTTTTTTTTTTTTTTTCCATCTGGCAGGCCTGGGGTGGGTACCTTGTTCCAAAGTGCTCAATGCCAGCTGGTAGGGCAAAAAGCCCTCAGAGCTACAGCATGTATACATTAATTTGGAAGGTGCCTGCTGAGATGAAATCCTGAAGTGGAAGACAGCAGTGAAAGACCACAGTCAAATTAAGCACCTCAATTTTCCCTTTAAAAATACTCTGTGTTTAAATAAAATTTCAGTATTTTTCAGTGAGTGCTAAAGTATTGCAGGGCAGAGCTACAGTTGTGTAACTTCAAGATGATGTGGAAGGAAAAAAAAAAAAAGCCAGCATAATTCTGAATTGTGTATTATTTTACTGACCAAACACAGAAAACAGTTTTGTTAATTTGATTTGTCATGGTCAAGTGGTAGATACCAGTCAGGTGGTGGGCTCTTCCTGAGCTTCCACACTGGAGCATATTTCTGTTTTTCCATCACTCGAGCTCTTTCACTCTTGCACAAAGCTTCCTGAAATACAGGAAAAATAATATTACCATAACAGTGTTGGATGTTCCAGTCATACAGAGATGATTTCCTGCCGTGAATACTTGAGATAAAAGAAAAAAAATTAAAATTTATCATGCTTAAGCAGAAGTGCTAAATGTTATCCAAGGAAGCCAGAATACAAGTTTTTAACTAAGTCAGATTTATATTTTGCCTCTGGCTCCTAAGTAACGAAGGAAACTCCCACTGCTGCGGGACCCTCCCCAGCAGAAGCTGTCCTGGCTGGCGGAGGGAGGAGTTAACGCTGTGCTGGTGTCCTCCGGTGTCCGCGGGGCTGCAGCCAGGGGCGTTTCCAGACACCCCAGGAGCGCCTTTTCCCTGTAACGCGGCGGCTTTTCCTATTAGGAAGGAAATGTCAGAGTAACAGAAATCAAGAGCTTTAACAGCTGAAAACTGAAAACGCTCCCTGGATCTTTCACTGGATTTTAAGACAATCCTACCCATCTCTGCTACGAGCCGGCGCCTGCTTTTCCAACCCCTCCCGAAGCCCCGTGGTTGCGGGCTTTCTGTCCCAGCAGGAGCGGGGCCGGTACCTGCGCGGCGGCGGCGCGGTCCCTCTCCCAGGCGCGGCAGGCCTCGTAGTCCTCCCGCCAGCGGCCGCAATCCGGCAGCTCCCCGTGCGCGTAGTAGTGGTGGAAGGCGTGGCGCAGCCCGCGGCAATGCTTCCACTCCCCCCAGTAGTCCTCGCACGACCGCGGCGGCTGCGGACGGACACGGCCGGGCTGAACCGAGTCCCGCCGCCCGCCCCAGCCCGGCCCCGGCCCCGGCCCCGGCCCCGGCCCCGCGCCCGCTCACCCGCCAGGAGCCGTCCGCGCTCGCCATGCTGCGCCGCCACCAATGGCAACCGCGCTTACGGCGGCACCCGCTGCGGCGGCCAATGGCGAAAGGCGGCACAAAGCGGCCCCGGCCCGGCAGCCAATGGCTGCGCGGCGGACTGCACGTGACGAGCGCAGCCCGCGGGGCGCTGCCGGAGGAGGCGCTGGGGACCCGCAGCCGCCGCCCCTGGTCTGACCAAAAGCACCACACAGGCACAGAGCTGGGTACCAGCAGCGTTTACTCGGGCTCTCAGCACACCGCAGGGTCACCCGGGTACGCTCGCCGGCACACGCCAGGGCGCACAGGATACACTCGCATCGGGCAGTGCAGCTGGCTCTCTCCTCTCCCTACACGTGCCAAGAGGTTGCTACACTACTTCATAGTATCTGAACTATTAAAAGGCGTTGTTATTAATTATAAATATAAAAAGCAGTTACAGGGGGTTTGCTTCGAATGATTAATAACCCAACACCTGAAGCTAAGCTCAAAGAGACTCCCTGCACTAAAATCCTAAACACCAAACTCACCCTTCATTTGCACCACACCAAAAAGCTGACCTGAAATTGTGGCAAAATATATATATAAAGTGAGGAAAATACCAAGCACAGAGCAACATGAGATCATCATTACTCAGGAGATGTGGGGAGGATGCAGTCTAAGAACAGGACCCTTAGTAAGGTAGAGCTTGTTAGTTTTGCTTCTTGGGTTTATCACAGATCTACATTCCCCTCTTTAAAACACATACGAAAAGCTTCTTCCAAATTCCCAGAAGTTAATTTTCACTTGAAAATTCAGTCTGACAGCTCCAGCTCTAAACATGACACCGAACCCAAAACACCCATTAAGTGTTCCTGTGTTGCAAAACGATCTCTCAACTGCATTTACTAAGATCCAAGATGCTGCAACTGTTATTTTATTTTCCGCCTAACTAGCTAAGGTACCACAACTTAGGGCTTTCTTCCTTTCTTGCGCAGGGACTGGCCTTCTCCTGAAAAGGCAATGAACCGGCTTCCAGATTCATCCTGGAAAAAAGAAACAGGGGAAAAAGGTTTTACCTCTTTGCTCACTGCCTGTGTGTGATGAAAGCTGAACGACTGTAGGCAAGAATACTCCATCAGAGCAGCCACTGACTGCAGACACTTCACATCCTTAACCTAGATAAAAAACACTTTCTTCCTGGAAATACAATAGCAACATTTTGGTGACCTTTCAGCCAACCGGCTTAACAAACTGACACCAGGCCAACCTTTTTCCATCAGTGACAAGGACATCAGAGGTTGCTTCATGTAACTCAAGCCATTCTAAACTACTACTGCTTTTTAACGGAACCATGCTGTAAAAAAAATCAAGGGGAAAGGGGCCACAAACTTGGATCTTAGTTCTCATGTGCTAATTCTGTGCAAAACTGAGGAGGATTCAGCTTTATTTACCTCTTCCACTTTCTTGACCAGTGGACGTGAATTCCTAATGAATGTGATTCTACCGATCTTGAAGTCATAGTTGGGAATTCCTCTGGAAAAGAAGCATAGAAATATGATGAACTAAGTTTTATACCTACCACTGAATTGAACACAGAGAGACCTATTCTGTGCCTGTCAGTGTAATACCAACATGGACTGCACATTTTCATTTCTAAATAATTCCAGACTTAAACTACTGAATTATTTTCTGAAGGTAGGCATAGATTGTAGAAGTAGATAATCAGATACTGGAGTTGTGGTGGAAGCTTGGCCACAGGCATGTTTCCACTAGCCTGTGGGTAAAAATGACTATTTATTTTCTAAAGGCAAACTCATGATTAAATTAGTTTGTTTATATTGCAGGAGCAAGGAAAAAAACCTAAAACTCTGCTCAAACACTGAATGACACAGACATACCTTCGGATGTCTCCTGGTTTGATTGGTGAGGGACTGGGCTCCACACCTTTCTTCTTGCCATCCAACCTGTTCCCAGATCCAGAGAAAGCCTGTGGATTCATAATGAATTTTAACTCCTGGCATTTGAAAGCACACTTGCACAAGAACAATATATTCTGTAAAACCTTTCAGCAGTTTTTATTTAGTTATTCAATTCAGCATGTTTCTTTTTGGTACATATAAGCTGATGAATTGTGGGTGTAGGGGTCTGTTTCAGCCTCCCATCTGCTCTTTGCAGAGAGCAAGTCATGGCTGTGATCACACAAAACATCCACAGGCACTTGCCAGTTAAATAGCAAGCATCTCTAAGAACAGGTACCAATATTTTGCAGTTGTTCAAGACAACTTTCCCTCACCGCTTTACAGCATTCAGAAACCAGCAGAAATAGGGGACTTACACGAAATCCTATGTCACTCACATACCCACTGTGGTCTGCTTCCACATCCTGCAAGCAAAAACACAAATTCTTTTCGTTCCTGTTCTGACATGCACATGACATGAAAACAGTTCCAAGTATTTCTGACCAAACAAAACTTCAGAACAATCCCTTTCCCAAAGCAACAGTTGGTAAGCAACAGTCTCCTAAGTAACACATGCAAAAGTTTCTGGTAAGTAAAATTCACCCCTAAGAACTTGTTTAAATAAAAAAAAAATTATGTTGGCATTCACTGCTCCCCCCACAATCAATGTTGACTTCTAGGGAATGCATTTTGGAAGAACAAAAGCTTAACCTACTGTGGTCTCTTCATGTTGTGCACTTCTTTCTGGTTCTTTGTATCCCAAAGGAGCATCAAAATCCACCTATTTACACAAAAAGCATTAAAAACCCCATGATTAATATTTTTCTTTAATTCATAAACTTTATACTACTATTCCTCAAAACTCCATGAAATATTATCACTACACTTGATCTAAAATGAACTAAGGTTTGCTTGTTAAACATTTTAACTGAGAACTAAAAAAAGACCAAGCCTTCTAGGAATGAGCCTTGGCATAAAATGGAAACAGAGCAGTAAAACAGCTCCACAATATCACTGAAACATGAGTCAAGACAAGGCTATTAAATAAAACTCAGATAAAACATGCTGAAGTTAAACATTAAATTCTAGGCACTGCAGTCACCTGATGGTACATGAAGAGCTAATCAGGATCACAGATGGGGTTACAAAGGCACATAAGTACTCCCAAGTGAGTCACCTTCCCTTCCCCATTGGCTGCACCTTTCTTGCAGCATCAGCCAGGCTGTGTGTGCAGAGCTATCACTGCACAAGTGCTCTCTCCTCTTGAGAGGACACAGTCAGGGCAGACTTTCTCCTTCAGCTTTAACTTACGTTCATGTCACACTCTATGATGGACACAGCCTTATCTGGTTTGGTCTCCATCACCCGAAGCTCATAGATCTGAAACAGTCATAGATATTTCAACATTGCATTATGTGTAAGGAAAGCATTTCTAAACCTTTCCCTCCAGCCAGCTTGAAGGAAACTGAAGTAGGTACTCTTTAGGTTGAGGACTAGATACTGCACGGTCTCCACAGAACTTAAAAGCTAAAGTTTTTAACTTAGAAGCCAGAGAACCCATTACTGTACCTTGCTGCACTCTTTTTAATCTGCCTTTTTGAAAACAAATTCTGAATTTAGGATAAATTCTTTCCCTTGATTTGTAAAACCCTCAACAGCACAAACACTTATTTTCTTGTGAGTCCAAAAAAGTTTAAACAGCAGCTCAGAAAAAGACTTAGCTGACTCCTTTAAAACCAATAGAAAACCAACTGTGAAATCTGCCATGTGGGATTACTCTTCCAAAACACTGCACAGCTCTGGGTTAATTGTTTCAGTACCAACATCCAACAACTGAACTCAGTCTATAACCCTCAACCCTGAACTGTACCTTTTCATTGTAGTTGATGGCAATAACATCCCCAGTAGTTAGACAGGCAAAATTTCTCAATGCATTTTCCAGTCTTTGGAGTATGTTAAGATGAAATATTTGTTTTCAGTGAAACATCAAAGCCTCAAAGTTACCATACTGTAGATCTCTGATCCTTAGTTTCTCAAACATGGTTTTAAAGTTATTAGTACTGCAGATAGGATTTTAGTAAATATTAGGATGTACAAGTTCTTCAAAGGGACACTCAGAACTCACTGGATTTTAAGCCAACACTTCTCCTTCTTTACCCTTTGTTCCACCAGTTGACCACCTCTCTGTACATAGCTCTCCATCCCTTTTGTTTTCAGAAGGAGCAGCAGTGGCCATGCGCTACTGGAAGTGTATGAGCCACACCTGAAAAGCTAGCTCTGTTTGATCATTTCAATTTGGAAGCAAAATTATTTCCCCTTATTCCATAATTGAATAGGAAGGATACACAGCTTTGGGATTGGTGATGTCAAGAAAATCTGGGCTCTGTGGCTGAAATTTTGAGTAAGTAGCAACTTGCAGATTCACACTCTCCACTTGCACCAGGCCTCCTTCTTCCAGCAGCAAATTCTGCATCATCTGCAAGAATGGAAACAAACACACAAATCAATGTGTCTGATGTTTTCAAATCTCTCCCCTGTGTTTATCAGTTCTTGTGAATATTCAATTTCAGGAAGAACACTCAGGTGCACATTAAAAGCCATCTGCTTTGCTTAGTTAAACTTTTGGGGAGGGAAGCCTGAGCCAGAACTGACGGCTGTTGTAGAGACCAGCAGAGACAGGCACTGTCAGGAAACGTTCCACCTCCTTAATATTAAACTTGGCAACTGGCTAATCCTACTTTTCAGGTTCTGACAGTCCAGCATGAGGCAACGCACCCAGTGTGGAAGGTAACAGATGCCCTCATCAGCCACAAACTCCAGCACCCCACAGTGCGTCATTCGGTCGGAGTTTTTGTTGGTCAGCTTGAACAGCATGGGGTAAGTGATATTAAGGCGGCCTGGTGAGAAGAGAGAAAAGAAGTTTTCTTTGTTAAAAGCCCCTAGAAAACTTCTGAAGTTTTCAGAGCTCAAATATCACTAAGAGAATGGGCCAGACTATAGGAGAGGATTCCCTCCACACCATTATTCCAGCTGCTCACAACTACAGAGGAAGCAGATACACGGATACAGCGTTGGCATCACACTCAGAACTTTAAATGCTCAGGGAGCCCAACACTTCAGATGTCTGTACTTGAAGGCAGACAAGCCCCATTAATTCTGACAGAAAAAATACTTTCAAAATACATTTTTAAACTAATTCTCTCCCAGTGTCTATTCAAGACTTAAACAGATAACTAAAATACTGTGGTATTTGCCTACACGTTTGCTCCTATTTGTAATGTTGTTATTCCAGAATAAAGTATTCACTTACTGAGTTGATCCAAAGCCGATGGTGGCATAATTACTGCAGAGATGAATAAAAATATAAAATTAGGAAAAGTACATCTGTATGAGAGTACATAACACAATATTATCCTTTCTTTCTCTAAAATCTCTTTTTTTTTCAAAAAAGGGCAGATTCTAAAATCTGCATATTCATTTTTAGACAAAGACTTCAATAGAATCAGTCAAGACAAATATCCCTGCTATGTGGGGATTTCAGAATTATAATCAGAAAAAAAAATAAAAGAGAAGACAAGGCTTTACAACACTACTCCTTAAGAAAAATTTTCCCAAATCTAATTTTATTTATTTGTTGCTTTCATACCAACTCAAAACAACATAGCATTAGTCTGACAGCATGAAAATAAAGTTGGCCAATCTATTACTTCCTTTATACAGATTAAATGAAGTACAACACGGTGAGGGGAGAAACTCCTTAATCGTAAACTTCCATGGCTCACACTAGATACAAGATTGTAACAAGAAACTTTATAAAAGAAGACTGTCTCCTTCTAACGCTCATAAATCGCCACTCACTTGGTAAATATTTTAATTACCGAGTAATGCAATGGAAGATGACCCCTCCTCCTTCCACAAAGCCCCACCCAGGGTGCTCAGCACTCTGTCACCGTGTTTTCAATGTTCCTGCTGCCTTGGCCAAAAGCTGCATTACTTGACACTATTCACAAACACTCTTCCAACAGGTTTATTAGTCGAAATAAAACATGCACATACTCTTCCCGCCTTTCTCCACATCTGACCTGTCATTAGGTCCGGCAAGCATGGATACCGAGAAGCAGCGGTACTGGGTAGAGAAACGGTTCTGGAACACCCGGGGGATGGGGTGGTCAAACATATTAAAAGAGAACTAGAGGGGGAAAAAAACAACACACAGAGAAGAACGCAATCATCAGTATCTACAGCACACAAAGCGTCACAGCACCCACTGAGCGCTCCTGAAGTGTCGCCACCGTGACGCGGCCCCTCCCCGGCCGCCCCCCGGCCTCACCATGGCGGCAGCGGCGGCGGCGGGCGCTCCCTCAGGGCCGCCGGGCCGGGCCGGGCCAGGGCCGCTCGTTCGCCTCACGGGCTGTGCCGGGCCCCGCCCACGGCCCCGCCCCTCCCAGCGAGCCGCGCGGCACCGCCCACTCGGGCGGCCATTGCGGGTGAGGGCGGAAAGCGGCCCTCGCATCCTCCGAGGCGGCCATCGCCGGCAGCTCCCCCTGCCCGCTCGGCTCCTCTTCTGTCACCGGGTGTTGGTGTAGCCCTGCTGCCCCTTCGCCGGGCTCACGTCAATGGCAAAGCAAACAACTCGCCCGCAGCAAAGATGTCGGATGCGGCGACAAGACCCGGCAGGGCGCTTCCGGCCGAGCTCTTCTCGGGATTGGCCAGCAGCGTGCATCGTCAGCGCCTTCTCGGCATCCCATTGGCGAAGCCCCGGAAAGGATTGGACAGCTCGCCCTGCAGGGGTGGGGTG
>VZSR01003800.1:781669-860687 GCA_013398615.1 Brachypodius melanocephalos
TTAAATTTAGCAGCCAAACCAAGCATGGTGTTGATGAGACACTCAGGCAGTGAAATCAGCCTATCTTGCACGTGCTTAAAAAAGAGACAGGCTTTTTTTACAATATCTAGTTATCCATGCATGTTGAACATACACAGAAATATTCTTAGATTTAAGAAGTGCCTGCTCTGTTGTGGAGTGAGCACCTACAAATTAGTTTGTTTATTTTGTGCCCTAAACATTAGCAAACTCTGTCCTTCGCATTTTGTCCAAATAGCTTCTCCTTCTTAAGAGTGTGTAAGAATATAACTTGGTATACTCAGGCTTATTGTTCTTCAGGTGTGACATCTGGTATATCTTTCAGTTATTTGCATCCTGTAATAAAATATTTCATATTTTAGTAATTGAATTGAAAACAGAAGATCGGAGCAAATTTCTGGATGCACTCATTTCTCTCTTGTCTTAAAGGTAAGACACTATAAGGATTAATTTAAAAATTATTACAAATCAAGTAACCCGCTACTATCTGTAGATTATTTTTTAAAATGTGGCAACTTTTAGTGAAAATATAAATTGCAGCTAAGAGTTTCTTACAAAGACAATTGTTTTCCCTTGGAGGAGGAGGCAGCAGACAATATAGAAGCAAATTTTTTTCCTTCCTAAGAGATTTATTTAAGTTTCATCATCCATGAGCTTCTCTTTCATTGTTCTTAACTTTATGTGGCTTTTTAACTTAGGGTGGAAAAGGAACATCTGTTTGAGTTGTGAGAGAAATGGCAATATTAGCTAATTGTAGCTGTTACTGACATTTAATTCTGATGGCTTGAGGTTTGAGCTCAGGATGGAATTTTGGCCACAGCAGTGCCACTGGCTTTGATATTAATGCAGAATTTGCATTTTTCTTTCCCAGTGTTAGAGTTATAGCCTAGGTTGATGTGTAGTTTTTACTTGGAACAGAGATGGGGATATAAGACTTTATTTGTGATTGTGACAAGTAGCTTCACACTAGTCCAGAGCTGCTTGTTGGACAGAGGCATGCACGGCTTACAGGATTTCTACATCCATTTCTTTCCTTACACTTTAACTACTGATTGTTTTGTCTTCTGCTTTTGTTATGCAGTGGTGCCTTTTGGCTCCTTGTGCTGGAAGCTGAGGATGAGACCCTCTGAAATTATTCTGGCTGTTCCAAAGTTCATGGTGCTGCAGTTCTGGGGTCTCTTAGGTACCTGTACAGGCCTGGACTGGTGTTTTTCTGCCTTTTGGGAGGTCAAAAGGATTTTGATCTCAGCACAGAGATATTGAACTCTTCTTTTTCTAAACATCCCACCCTGGTAATGGCAAAAGCTGTCACCTGGTATTTGTGCATTGGATTTCTACATATCAAGCCTGCTTTTATTAATAGACATATTCTTGTGATGTTGTTGACTGATAACAAAAAATACGTTTTGAAGTTCCATATTTATATTACTATTCAAATGTGCTTTTAAAATTGTCTTTAATGATTTTTATTTTCTTTACTCAAACTGTTTGAAACTCCTTGAAGTTCTAGAATGTTGAAAATTAGAATCATCAGATTGAAGTGTTGTGGTTTAATTGAAAGACTTGTTTTGTGAGAGGAGTTTTAGGATTTTAGGATTTTAAAAATCCAAATACTGACTAACTGCCAAATACCAAATGAAAAATCCAGGGAATGCCATAAAGCCTTTTTAATCATGCACTGTGATATTTTATTGTCACTTGTAGCTTGACTCTGGCAATAATTTTCCTGGAAGGAGGCTGAAGCGCTACGATAATTCTGTGTAGCCTGTAGCACTATAAACATTGACAGAGTAGCTTATCCTGTTCCATAGCAGATTTCATCTTACTTTGGTCACATGAAATGGCTCGTTGGCCTTCCCCTGCTGTGCATTGGTGGCTGTATATATGTGTACATGTGGAATGCTCTTCTACTTGAAGTGTTTGCTTGAATTCCCTGTGACTTCAATGTTTTCATGTATTATAACGGCTACGACGAGGTTATGTGTCATTACGTCATTCTCTGTACATATTTTAATACAGATTAATTTAATATGAAATGTGATTTAAATGTAGCCAACAGAAACCTAATTAAACTATCTATTTTTATTCAAAAAAAAAAGTTGGTTTGGGTTTTTAAAATTTTTTATATGTTGTCATCTTATCTGAATAAAAATCTCTGTGCCAAGCTGAGATGGCCAAAAAATTGTGTTTCCTAAGATAAAGCAATGCTGCCTCTCGGTTTTGCATGCTTTCTAGGTAATATTGGCAATAAATTATATTGCCCCTTACCAGCACAGTTTGGGTTTTACACAACATACAGAAATTTTATCACTTTTCTAAAGTACCTTGCTGGGCTTTAGATCTCTAGAAATGGAAACACAGAAGTTTCTGCTGTCTTGTGAACAAGAAGTGCCAGGCCAATTAATATGTAAAAGGTAGGAGTGGTTAGTGACACTGAAGTGCACTTCTAAACATTTTCACTTTATCTTTCAGTTGCAGACTGCTGAGTGAGTTAAGTTTAAGATAAATGTAGTAAATTAATTTATTTATCACAAAAGAATCAGTGCCACTTCCACAGCATTCAATGACTAACCAGTTCAATCTATCACAGATTTGTACTTACCAATGTCAAGGTTGCACAGTGGGTAAGAGTTCATTTGTACCTCTTTTCCTATTTCTTTAGGGAAAAAAAAAAAAAAAAGAAAATTAAGGGATGTTACAACTTCCTTATATGAAAGGCCTACCCAGTCTGTGCCAGTTTAATTGTGGCAATAACAGCCACAGGGGGAGGCCAGTGGGCTTTGGTCAGTTTTTGGTTTCTCTAATGTCAGGAGCAGGTACTAGGGAAGGGTAGAGAAACAAAACAATTGCATTTGATGCTTCCTTCCAGACACAACCAAGTGCTGTCCCAGTCCTTGTGCTCAAGGCATGCTGAGCCAGGTGTGGTTTCTGTGTGTTTGGTCACTGTCAGGCATTATCTGGGAATCTGGATTCGCTTCCTCCCAGATCATTGCAAAATTCTAGCCTGTGAAGTATTTTGTGGTGAGTAGATCTGCAGCATAGCTAGATTTTGTATGAAAAACTACAACCCTGTGGAACAGTGTAATAGTGCTGATTGTTCTTATTACTGGAAGTTAAAATCTCTACAGTGATTTCTAAGCAAATTATTTTGCAAAGATTCATTATTTTTCCTTGTTATTATAAAACCTTTTATTTTAAAGGACAGAAAATATTCCTGCGTTGAATATTGGGAGATATTGAGGGGTTTTGCCTTGATCTACAGGAGTATATATGTTTATCATCAGACTTTCATGCTTTGGTACTTGGATGAAAATACAGTTGGTCCTACAACAACAGGAGCTGTAGTTCATGAGCCATATCAAATTTAGCTACAGTATCTGCTATTTCTTCCCACTCTTCCCTGTGACCACTCTCCTGGAGCCTACTGCTCTGCTTTTGTGGCAGAAGCAATAAATCAGAGGTGTTTCAGGATCTGATGGTGTTAGCTGCTCTCAGCAATCTGAGTTTACAATAGTAAATAGCAATCATCACTTGTAGACCTGACAGGAGCTGAAAGAGCCACTGCAGCCTTAAAATGCTGAATGGTTTGCAGGAGAGCTGGTTGATTAAATCCTATGTACTCTAGAGAACTCAAGTAGGAAAAGTACCTTAGAATTGTCATGTTTGACCATCTTTTATGCTTCAGTTTCACTTTTTCCACTCCCATTTTCAGGACATTTCCAGTGCTCACCTGTCCAGAAATACAAGAGAAATAAAACTTTACATCTCTCTAATCCCTAGTCTGGAGTACCCCAGTTGTAAAATCCAGAAAAAGGAAGTTTTAAAATCAGTCTCTTTTGTGCAGGAGTTCTTTGAAGATGGTTTTGTTGAGTTGAATTGGCCTCTCAGGGTGTGCTAACTTGTAAAGAGAGGAGCAGTACAGAGCAGTACTTATTAAAGGGGAAATGTAGTAATCACAAGTGAGGAGGAATCAAAACATAAAACACCAGGACTGTTCTCAGGGCAAAAAACGGCATCATTTTTGATTTTATGTGTACATCTGCCAATCGATGGTTTTGACTCCCTCATAGAAGCAATATTCTTGAAAACATTCCTCTGAAATTTCCTTTGTGAGTAAGTCGGACTTGAGGGAAAGAAAGCAGTGAAATGTTTGTTTCTTTAAATGGAAAAATTGAAATCCCTCTTGGCACTCATGTACCATTGTTGGCTTCAAGGTGGTACTAAAAGTTCCCTTGGAGCAGATTCAAGAAGTGAAAAATGTGCTGCCCAGGGTGGAGCTCAAAAATGCCACCTTTATGTACAAACATTTGGGTTATAAACACACACTTAGCAGGAAATACTGCAGAACATTCACTAGGGAAAGAAAATCGTGGGAGCTTTTTATTTCAGACTGGATGCCATTCTTTTAAAGCATTTGAGTTTGGATTTCTGTCATTTAGAAGGTGGCAGAATTAGAGAAGAAATGCAAAGGTCAAACATCTTGAAAATAGACAAGAAATCCCTAACTTCATGATACCCAAACTCATGACAGCTCTGGGGCTGACAGAGCAGAGAATCTGGGTTTCCCAGTCACTGCTGCTGTGTGGTAGAATAATTTTGACTTCCTCTGCCCCCCTCAAGGCAGTGGTGGCTGCTGGGTTACCCTGGCAGGGGTTACCTTGACTGCTGTCTGCTCCCATGGTCTGTGTCTGGGCAATACATGAAGATAAGGACTTGTCTGGTAATTTGATGTCACAACAAGCCTTTAGCAGAGTTGCTGATGCATGCTATTCTCAATGAGCTGAAGGCTCTCAAGTCATTCTTAAATCAGAATTAGAACCAATCCCATAGGAATTTATATATTCATCATATCTCATGAACTAAACTAAGGCAAAATGTACCCATAAGCTGTATCACAACATAGTTCCTTCCAGTGCTGGATCTGGGTTTATTTTATTAAGAGATCTGGGGATTTTTTTTTATTCCTTGGTTCAACAACATCCTTCCCTGAAGCCTTTGGCACTTGGTTAAGGACACTTGCTTCTCTGGGTGTTCCTTCATGTTAATGACTAGGTTGCCTGGTTTAGACAAGTACCATGACATTCTGGGTCCTTTGTTTTCTTTTCAAAACCAGTTTTAATTGAGAGGATTCCTTTCTGGCCCTTGCTAAAGAGATAATACTCCCTTACAAGAAAAGGATGCTGTCTTTTATAGCACTTAGAGTCGCCTTTATCTCATTGCTGCAGCTTGTCTGTGTTTCCAGTCCCTGTGGTGTTGGTGTCTCTTTCCACTGTTTAGCTCAGTGGAATTTACTTTCATTTAATCATTCATTTGCAGCATGGCAGTGGAAAATCGGAGGTACCTGCCACTGAATTGGAAAGAATTCACAGGGACATGCAGCTCTTAGGATGTTTTTATTTTCTGAAAGGAGTCACTAAGGAGCTCTCAAAATAAATATGCCAATGATCTACTGTCTGATCTGAAAGTCTGACTGGATCAGTAGCCTAGAAGGAAGGGGCATGTAAAATGGTGCTTTCTTTAAACACTGCTGTGGTCAGTGTAGTAACTCAGAACTCAGGAATACAGCATGCCCTGGATCAAGCATGCCCTGAGGTCTGAGATTACCTTCTTGGGCCCTGGCCAAGTTCCTCTTCTGAGACCATGCACTGACCAAAATGTCCCCTCCCTGTTGTACAGGATGGCATTCATCTTTTAAAAAATTAGCATTATAAATTTTTTTCCTGAGGCTGCTGTGCTTCTTTCAGGTAGGTCTCTTAACTGGAAATGGCTTTGTTACATCATATGGAAGCTGTTCAAATTAATAAATTAAAACTTTTTAAAAAAGAGATGCTCTCCAAACAGTTCTGGGCTTTTCCAGTGGTAACTGCCAAGTTCAAAGAAACTCAGAAGAATCTTTGGCTATGTCCAGCTAATTACTCCTGCGGGGGCAGACTGTCTTGGGAGGTTTTTTTTACAGGATCTCAAATTTGAAAAGTTGTTGCCCTACAATGGAAACAAGATCTCAACAGCTGCAGAAGTAATTACTAACTGTAATACAATTCTGCAACCTGATCCTCTAGCTGAGAACTGTGGTGTTTCACGGTGCCATTTGGTATGTGCCACACTGCTCAAATAATTGCTTTCTAAACAGAGCCAGGGCTTGTTTAGTGTTTAATTTACGCTGTCCATGTTTGCCTCAATTACACAGTCATTGCTTACTAGGTTAAATTAATATCCAGTTTTCAGATATATCCAGACTTCTAGAAATCCAATTTTGTCTATAATTGAGAGTTCAGATAACTATCTAGTACCAGAGCAGATTGCCACCCAACACTGATTGTGATATTTTCCTTGGGAAGTTTAAGATGTTGTCTGTCATCTCAAGCTTTACTTTCTCACTTGCCAAAATCTTCAGAGCTGAAAAAAATTTCTGCTTTAAAAATATAAAACCTGGTGCGCTCTTCATTATTTATAGCTCTTGTCAGTAAAATGTATTACCCTCCAGGGTTAATGGCCCTGCAAGTGTGTGCTATCAGAACAGCACCATTTCTGGACTGTGTAAAAGTTACATTTTGAAAAATTAAGCACAATCCTTTAAAGACCTGTGTGCACACATTGTAAAGCACTTGTGGAATTTCTCAGATGTGTCTGTTCTAGGGAGGGAAATGCTGTCCCCCTAAAACATTCTGATGAAAAGCCAAACAGTTTTTCCCTCTCTGCCTGCCTGTTTTCACTCCCTGTGAGATTTTTCTGCCTCTGTTATCTGCCTCTAATGTTAAGCAAAACTGCCTCCCATTCTTCCTACCAAAGGATTGAATCTCCCTCCAATGTTTAGGTTTCTTTATCCTGTTATTGGGCTGCAGTTTGTTCACACCCACAAAAACAGCATACATGGGTGTTGGATTTGGTTACCTGCTTTGCAAATCCAGTCTGTGCTGTTTCATGAAGAAGGGGAAGAGTATTGTTGTTTCAGCTGGTTCCACTTGCTGTGCAGCCACGTAAGTAGATTAGCTGATATCACTGTTAAGGACAGAGTAATTAAAACAATAACCTAATGAACATATCCTTTTTATGAGACTTTTTCCTTGCAAAAGCTACTGAATTCTGACTCATTTTTCTGGCTCATACTGAATTGCTGGCTCCTGTTGTAGAATATCCCTTTAAAAAAGTCCCTGAGCGTAGCACGCTGTGTCAAAGGGACAGAGCTTTCCAATTGTTGCACACAAAACTGAGAAGGGGACCTGAAAAGGACTGAAAATGACAGGGTGAAGTACAAAAATAGAAAATAAAGGACTAAGAGGAAAAGAGGAACGGAGGAACAATAGAGGGTAAGCAGTAAATCCGGTTTGCCTTTCTAGCTTAGGAAGGTGTCTCGGAATCCGTGTTTCAGGGCACCCACTGGGTGGTCACCAGAGCTCTTTGAGTGTGTGAAATGGAATGGAAAACAATAGCGCAGCAGCAATTGCTTTTCTCCCTCTGATGAGGTTCTCCTTGAATTGCCAGCACGACTCCTGCTTGATTTAGCAGTGAATACAGCCAGGCATTTCCTGAAACGACAGCGCTACACTGTGCTGTTAGAAATGCTAAGTGAAAGGTTCTGCTGTGAATAACGAGGGAAAGGGAATAGGACAGGGGAGTGTGTCCCACTAAACTGTCTGTGCAACAAAAGAGAGAATGAAATGTAGCACAGCTGCACAGGGGTCATCTACCCAGTCTGAAAACCCTCATCTCATTCCATAAATAGGTGATAGCAGCCAACAAGGTCTGTTTGGAAGATATACATCTTTTTGGAATGGTTAGAAGCCAAAGCCAGCATTGTTGTCTTACTAACTTGTCTTCTTTTTATTTTAATTCATATTATCTAATAAACTCCCAACTATCTCAATTCTCATGGGGAATTCTTGCCAGTAAATGTAGATATTGTTTGTGTTCTAGGTCAATATCCCATTCTGACAAGTCTCCATGTATGTATATATCTGCTTACTCATCTGATCCCTTATCTCCAAATAACCAGTAAATGATTCTTTTCAGAGAGGATATCTTCTCTGAGCCTTTCAAAGATACAAATACAGTGTTGGCTCCGAGAGTACTGCACTGACTTGGCAGAAACTATTTGAGAATCACTCCTCCCTGATTACAGCCCTTAGGAAAGAAATGTGATGAGCCCTCATTTTTTTGTTATTCAGCACATTTTTGCGGTCTTTTCTTTTATTAAACTTTATATTTCCTCTTTGCCTCACCTTCTTCCTTCATCAAGATGGATATTAGAGAGTCTCATGCAAATGCACAGGGAGACCCAAAAGGACATTACTCTGACAGATTAATTAGTTATTAGCCAAGCAGTATCTAGTCTCGTGCCTTTATATTTAGTCACTTGTGCTGGTTTTTATCCAGTATCCAATCACTCATATTAGTTCTCTCCTTTTGTTTTTAGAATAAAAAAACTTGTACATTACTGAGATCAGTTTTAAACCCTCCCACTGTCCAGGGCTTTCACCACCTCACCTACACATGTGTTTTGTGTACTATTTTCTAGTCTGTTAAAAAAAAATCCGTTCCTATTATACTTTCAACTTGGGTACAATCTGAAACAAAGTTAATTATAGTTCTCCATCTACATTTTACGTTAATTGAGCTCTTTAGTTTTTGCTTCTGCCCTGGATATGTTCATTTGCAGGCTGTCATTCCTGTTCACTGTTTATCAGTGTGCAGTGTCCGTGTTTTCACCTCACACACTCAGTTTGGTGCCCACAGCAGTGTGGGGTCTTACCTCACTTTGCTCATTATAAAGCAATATGTCTTTCCTTTTTCTTCCTCTGAGTCAAGACCCTTCTGTCTGACTCAAACTTCCTTGCAAGGTCACAAAGTGAAGTTTCACAGCAGTTTAAGAGCTCCTGCATCCTGCCTGCCCATGTTATGAGGCCAGACAGACCTAAGACATTTTGGTTTAGGAGAAGGATTGCAGTTTGCCCTTTCCATCACAATCTGAATTGCTGTGTAGCAACAGGTGCTAAAACTGAAATTCTCAATTTCTTATTGTGACATGGCTCAGATTTCAGTAACTCTATTAAGGGGATAAAACTTGGTCTCACAATTTAGCACCCCCTCCCACCCTGTCTTTGAAGTGGGCTTGTTTTCTCCACACCAGTGGAGTTCAATACTTGCACTGCAATCTGCCAGAGGCCATTTCTGCAAGGCTGTGAATACATCTCACCAGAAGGCAAAAAAAAGTCTGCAACCTTGTGAGAGAGGCAGGAGAAAAATGGATTGCTCTTCCTACCAGCAGTGGTCAACCTTTAGGACAGATGTCAGTAACAGCTTCAGAGTGTGAAATGAGCCCATACAGCATCCAGGTATGAAAGTCAGGATTGCTGTACTGAACTAAAAGTGCAGGTTCTAAAGAATGTAATCAGCTCTGCAGGAATCTGGGCAGGATGCCATGGATAATAGCTTTCCTTTTAGGAGGGACACTATAACGATGATATGGATGTCTTAAATAGTTCTGGTCATTAATAACCTCAGGTAGACAAAAAGTCTCTTTTAATATTATCCAAACAACAGCATTTTACCCCTAGAGTCTCAGGATGATGTTGGCTTTTGGAATATCCCCTATCTATAGTTGCAGAATAACTGCTTTAATGATGTCTTTGTTTAGTTTCTTCCTAATGGAATTCCCCCTCAATGGAACTCTCTCCAAACTGCAGGCCAATCCACAATGTTACAGTAGACAAAGGTTGTATTTGTAATGATTTATAAACTAGTTCCATAGGCCTGAAAAGGGACATTACTGTATCTTATACCTTTCTGAAAAACTGAAACTCTTCTTCCATGGCACAAGCTGTGGGAGTTAAGACTTTATAAAATTGACAGGTATTTGGGTACATAGATAGTCTCAATTGGTCAAGACATGAAAATCGTGAGAAAATGGGACAGCCTAAAAATAATTAAAGGATTCAAGAACATAATGGAACTCAAGTAGATGATAAATTTTTAAAACTTGCCTTGTACGTCAACATTTTGAAATGTCAACATTATAACAAAAATAAAGTAGATGTAAACAGTGAAATGTATTATGTTGCTTGAATCTTGGCAGTCACTTCCAATGAAATAATAGCAGGAAATTATAGAGGGAAAAAAATGGTGAAATCATTCTGTAGTCATTGGGTATTCATGTGAGTCTTCTGTGTCGAGATAACACTTGGGTTTATTTGTATTATAGAATGAAAGATTGCTGTTATAATTGGAAACTGTTAAAGGTTTTGTAGCTCAGGCTAAAGGTTATCCAGGCTGCTGCAGCAGATATCCTAATTCTAGCAAAAGATATACAGTAAGGACAGAACATTATAGCTGGAAGAGTAATTTAAAAATATACATAGTGCAAGAATTCTGCCGTGCTAGGCACTTGTTAGAGCTGATAGGAATTGGTGATTGTTGTTTTTTGTCCCAATCCTTCAAATATGTGAAGGTATATTGAAACTGAATCCTACCATTTTGAGATTTCACATATGTTCTTGTCAAGCAGTGCCTATTTTTCTTTCCTGAGTGATCTTTTTGTGCCCAGGCCCAAATTCTCTTGAGGTTTAACCTTCTGAGGAAGTGTTCTGATAACAAACACAGTTAATGCTAATGAGTTAAGTATGAGTGTAACAGAGGGGAATCAATTCAGCTCAGAATGTGTTTGAGAGTGGGAACAAAGCCCAGAGGCACCCACATATGGTTAGATGAATTGTCAGAGTACCTGGCACGGGATCAAGAGGAATATCACTCAGAGCTCTGCCAGTTAACCTGCTCCGTTGGAACTTTAGGAACATACACAACTAAAACCCAACAGTGCAAACTATTTTTGCTACCAGATTAAAATTGTTGTTGTGAGATCTGGTTTCATGCATCTCCTAGCTTTTAGTGCATTTGTTCAACCCATAAAAATCTTCTGCTTATCTTAAAAAACCTCAAAATGTTCCACACCTGGTGCTAAAGATCTAAAATGTGCACATATGTAATTTACCTCCTTTTAGGACGTAGCCAGCAATGGGAGATGCACAGGATGATACAACTGGCACAGGGTTCACAGCTTGCTCACTGGATCAGAGTCATTTTGGAAGGGTTATCTGTTGTTTGCCTGGAAAAACCAGCTATTTTAAACATTTATTTTTGTTCTCCACTGTAAATAAACATGAACAGGCTTCATGTCATCTGTTTTGTTTGTGTACACCAGAGCACCTCCCTGGGCCATGCAAACCCTCTGCCTGGCTGGTGCAGCCTGGAGGATCCACCAGAAGGGAACATCCCTGGATTTGGAGCTGAGGTGTAGTAAGGAATGGATCCACTGCTATTGCTGTACATAGTAGCACTGAGGCTAACATCAAGCCTAAACTAAGGCTATTTTTTCCAAAAGAAGGAGTAACTTGTGTGGATGATATATCAACTGGGCTTCAGGAACACCTTGTACCTGCTAGGAGTACCCTGCCAGCTGCCGCCAGGGCTTCAGTCAATGTGAGTGCCTTTTGCCATCCAAGATGCTCTAAGCAGGATCAGAGTAAAAGATGCAGCTTATTTTATTTTCTGCCTGGTCTTCTAGATGGTCAAAGTCCTTCTGTGCTGGGTAGCAGAGGTGATCTTGTCATTTACTGTCTTATTAATATGAGATTTATGTGCCTTGTTGAAAAGGCTGTGGCTTGTGGAGTAAGGTGTGTTTTCCTTTCTTTTTCCTTTTGTAGCCTGAGACCGAAACAGCTGGATAGTAGTCTCAAGGCTCATTCTTTTGCTTTAATCAGTGCTGTATGTACAGCACCCCATGCTTCTATGATTCTATTGTTCTCAAATCAAAAAGCTGAAGCCAGTAGTTCAGTTGATGCACCAGTTAATTCTTGTCAGGATGGCTGACATCCAGACTCATTCATATATTCATTTTCCTGAATCACTTTTAAAGCAGACTCTGATGCTGATGAGTATTTCCACAGTTTAAGTGGTAAAGTTTGTGTGATTTGATCCCCCATTATCCTGAGCTTATTTGGGTATGGCAACCAGCAACCCAAACCATAGGTGCCAGTTTCAGAGAGGCAAAGCTCTCCCTCAGGGCAGTGGATGAGTGGCCAGGGTGCAGCTGGGCTCAAGCCTGATGAGAAGATTGGCATGAGCCCTGGGCAATGCCTTCAGCACAACACTTGTGTTTCCATGCTGAGTCCTACTCCTCCTTACCTTTCTCAGTCCGATTTTGGGCGGAATCCACATGGTGAGCTATGGAAGGAAGAGAAACTCAGTGTTGTAAACAAAATCCCCAAATGCCACAGACAAAGGACACTGCTAAATTGATTCATGATGTCTCAATCTGTGTTTAAGAAAAAGGTGAAGCAAGTCTTGTGTATCCAAGCAACTGCAAAGCCTTCACTGTTGCTGTGGGAGGTTTTGTCAGTGATGCAGTGGTTGAAGTTTTCCTTTTCTTCTAGCTGAGAATTGTAATAGATAGAGGAAGGACGTTTCTAGACAGAGAGCTTATTGCTGCAGAGTCAGCAAGGAACAGTCTGGAGCAGTCACACACAGACACAGGCAAAGGTCTGATCAAAATAAAAATGATAGGAGTCAGTCACATCCGAAATATAACTATAAGAACTTCTTGAAGCTTTGTTTTTTGAATGATTTGTCTTATCACAATCAGCTTACAAGTAAAATAAATGCAGTATTTGACTTGAAAAGAGAATTCACCTGCTCTCACCCAATTAATCTAATAGAGCAGGAATATTTGTTATGTCTTACCAAGCAGACTTACAAAAGCAAATCCTCAAACACATGTACTTAATGAATGATTTTCTTCTTCGGTGCACACACTAAAAGAGAAGCATTGTGGGTACCCTGATGCTGAATACTGCATTAATATATTGTCCAATATATACGTGAATATGGCACTTACATGTGGCATATGGCTCCTGACAGGCAGGGCTATCTTTTAGCATTACAGATCTGTGGATGAGTTGGAGGAGACCTGCATTTGGGGGTTGAAAGGTGGCCAAGGAAGAAGTACAAATTCCTTGCATAATATTCAATCAGAGAATAGATTTTAAAGTTACACTGCTTTCTCACTTTGACAGTAAAATGTTTTGTGTGTTTCAAAGAGCAGATGCTCAACAAACATCTTTGTGCAGGAAAAGGAAATATTTCCTTAAACATCCTGCAGCAAACGTGACTGATTGAGCTTCCTTTTCCCTCTGCCTGGTGCATTTCCCTTCTTTGCACAGACAGGATCTAACCAGATTTGCAGGGTATGAACTGCAGGTTACTTTCAAATTCATAACTATGAAATGGTTCGTTTAGCAGGACAAAGGCCAAGCCGACAGATACCCTTTTTCCAGCTCAGCATGTGCATAGCAATGGGAGGGTGGCAAGGAGCTTTTGTTAATCTCAACCGAGCTGGCAAGTATGCTGCAAAATGAAAGCTTTGAAGATGTTTTTTTCTTCATTTTTAAAGCAACAGTTTGTTAGAACAAAGCTTGAAAATCTTGAAAAAAAATCTGCAAAATATTGAATGTCCTCCCTGGCAGTTATACAACTTAGGCAAATTTCTCCTCTAGCAATTAGTCTGTATAGTTTACTTTACCAGTCTTTATTGGTTTGGGGGGATTTTTTTTAGGGTCTGTTCTGCTGCATCTGTGAAAATGTTTTTCTCCAGCTTGAATGCACTTTTGAAAAAAAGAGAAATGGTTGGCAGAAAGAATTAGGGTATCAGATCAGGTTGGAGCTGATCCAAGCAGCAGGATTTTTTTCTTTTTAGTTTCAATGTGTAGAAATTGAAAGCCTTAAAAGCTTCATGCTTAGATTTGTTCCCAAAATAGCTGGGACTCACACTCCACTTCCTAATGGGCTCACATCACAAGACCAACTGCTGCTACTTGCTCTCTTTTGTCTGAGGCTCCGGTGGAGAGCTGAGATGCTGCCTGCTCTGCTCTGCTCAGCAAGGCAGCAGCCCTTCCTTCTTCTCCGGAGATGACCCAGCTCTCCTCCCCAAAAGCAGCCCAGGTAATTTCCCTCTGGGCACCAATATCACACCCCCACCTTCCTGAGCCCAAACAATCCAGTGTCTTTCACAAAACACATTGACTCTGCTCAGGGATTGGTTTACATGTTTTTATTTTTATGAGAAATCATAAATACAAAATAAAAATAGTAAACAAGTGCTATAGATTTATCTTCTCATTGGGATGAGGTTCATGCCTGATCCTGAGCACTTCCAAGGTTTTAAGTTCAGGACTAGGGGTCTTTGTTCTTAGAAAACAAATCATAGCAAAAACCAACTTAGACTTTTACCCTGAAGCCAGTGACATCAGTAACAGTGTTCTCTCAGGTTATCTTTTAAAGCACAGCAAAAACTAAGGATACTGAAGGATGAGATTAAACATAAAAATATTTTTTTTAAATGGGCCCCACTTCCTGCAAGTATTGTTGAGTGCTGCCCCACTGATCTCAGTTTTAGGACGATGATGCTGAGTTTAGTAGCACATGCACAGTTAGCATGGGCTTCTTCCAAGAGGTCTTTCTGTGTCATTTTTTCAGATTTTGGTTATAAGAGGATTCAGCCCTGCCTCGATACAAGAAATGTAGCTTGTTAAAATTCCCTTCTAAGGCATGGATTTCCCTCCCTCTCCCAAAGACACCAGTTCTGATTTGAAACGCTAGCAAGTGCATTGTCCAGAAAGATTTCATCTTTTGGTCAGACCCCAAATTCTGCAGCACTTCTGAAGGCTCTGCTGGTCACAGACATGGAGACATTTTTGTCAGTGGGGTTTAGTTCTTTAGCTTGAGACAAAAGAGAGTGAGGTCCAGGATTTGGGCTAATACCTGTGGACTCATTTGCTAGACACCAGAGAGCCGAGTGACAAATACAGTTGGATGTTACAATTTAAAATAAAGCAGTCATGAAACAAAGGCACCAAACCCTATAGAAAGCCAACTTTGGTAGATTTCTTGCAAAATATATGCATTTGAAGACATTTACAGTTTACAAGGTTACACTGTTTTTAAAAAGTTGCAATGATGAAATACAGAATATTTCACTCTTGTACCAAAACTACATATCACATCATAGAAACAATATTACAGCTTTTATTTAAACAGAGACAGTATTAGAACTGCACCTCCATAAAGAGCAGTAGATGTAGACATATTGCTCTGCTTTTGTATTCTCTGATGAGCTCAGACCCTGCTATTTATGTGTTTAAAAAACAAAAGCAGTTGTCTTCAAAAGGGTAAATCCTGTGCTCAATATTCAACATCAAAATTTGCAGGGGCAAGGCTTTAGTCTCTTATTCCAGTTTATTAATTGCTGATACGTCCAGGGTTTTAAGTTTGCTAAGCAAGGCAAGAACAGAGTCAATGTAAATCTGTCAGACCCAGAGTTATTGTTTGTCCATCAGTTTGGTGTTATCAGAAAGCTGTGAGTTAATGCTCAGGTCAGGTGTGCACTGTATTGCTGTGACTGTGAGGTCCTGTGAGGTGGTAGCATTGCTCTCTGAGGAGTATAAACAGCACATTTCCTCCCTAACTCTTGGCAGAAATCTCCTTATGGCAATGCAGATGCTGCCACAGTCAGGAGCATAATCCTGTGTAGATCTACAAGTAATTAGATTGGAGAAGGATCACACCATCCCCTTAAGCCCTTCCCTTAACAAAGTTTGTCTCTGCAGTATAAAATGAAAAAGTGTAAGCTAATATTTCAGAATGTGGTGAAGTTCAGGAGGTGTTGACCTCAGGAAAATTAGAGTTATGTTGCCCAAACCATCTTCCTTCCAGTCCGCAGAGTGTTACCAGGGCAATGCAGAGGAGCTGAGGGCTGTGAGAATCATGACTTCACAACAGATCACCTGGCATAAAGTCTCAGCCAAGATATTTTTGGTAAAATTCTTCTATCATTTTTTTGCTTAATTTGGTAAATGAAGGAAAGCACGTGTTAACAAAACCACGGTGGGGAGCCAACCAAACCTGTGTCCAACTGAACACACATTTCAAAACTGGCAGCAAGCAGAGCTTGGCAAGAAGGCCACAAAGACATCATTCCCCCCAGCCACCAGTATCTGGGGCAATTTTTAAGTTTCCAGTCTCCTATAGTGCAGATGAGAGGAGCAGAGGCCCTGCTGGATCAGGACAAACAGTGATCTCCTAGACTTCTTAATCTAGTCCTCAGATGATTCTGGCAATGAGTTCATATTCAAGTAAAAACAGAGCATAAGCTGAGGAAGAAGAGATGAGGAACCTCAAGAGACAACCCAGTGTTATCTGATTTGTACTCCACTAAAGGACAGCAACGATCTGAAATGTCTTTCAAGGTTTCAAATACACACAGACCAATATACTTCTCTGAGGGACTGAAACAACTGAAGAAAGTCAAATAACTTTCTCCAAAGTTACTGTCTGTGGAATTAAGGACCAAGGTTAGTGTCATGCTTTGGACAGGATCCTATTTTAATTGCCCAAATAGATCAAACCCCCCTTATCAGTCCGAGCAGAAACTGCCAGATGCAGCCTTTGAGAGACATAAGAAGATGGAAAGCTGCTCCTCGGCTACGGCGCGCACCGACGCCCGGTCCCAGCAGCCAGGCGGTGCCCGGGGTCACCGGCAGTGCCAGCGGGCGGTAGAAGTACTCACAAGTGTCCCGGTAACGCCGGGGAAGGGCCGGGGCCCGCGGCAGGAGCCGGGCGGGCAAGCGGCGGCGACCAAGCCCGGACGGGGCGTCCCGGTAAAGGCTGCCGTGACTCGCCCGGGATCTTCGGTTCCCCCGGCCGCCCCGGGCCGGGGAGACGCTGGTTCGCTTGCTCTGGGCGGCCGCGGAGAGCTTTGCTGGGCCGGCAGCGCGGTCGGTCAGTACCGGGAGCGCGGCGCTGCCCGCAGCGGAGCGGCCGGACCCGCCGGGGAGCCGGGCTGGAGGGCAGCGGGGCGCTGCCCTGCCTAGGGCCGCCGCTTCACGGGGGTCCCCGTTAAGAAAAGCCTCCAGGCAGGGGAGCGCTGGAGCTCCCCGCAGACGCTCCCGGCCCCTAGCCGTCTGTCCGTGCCCCGCGGGGCCGCGGAGCGGGCCAGCCCCGCTCAGACGTAGTTCTTCTTGTCGTACTCGCCGTTGGACGTGGGCCGCCGCGGCGCCGAGTACTTGACGGGGAAGGAGCTCTCGTCGCGCTGGGAGCAGGAGCAACAGCAGATGAGGCAGCCCCCGAAGAGCAGCAGGGCCGTGGCCGCCCAGCCGATGTAGAGCGCGGCCCCCATCTCCCGCTTCTGGGACGACGGCACGGTGGGGTCGTAGAAGTCGCTGATGACGATGTTGGCGAACCAGCAGAGCGGAATGAGGACCAGGACCCCGCAGAGGATGTAGATGGCCCCGCCGGCGATCACGATGCGGGACTTCATCTTGCCGGGCCGGATGCAGTTGGTGCACTGCGCGCCCACCACGGTCACCATCAGCGCCACCAGCCCCAGCAGTGCCACGATGACCGTGAGCGCCCGGCCCGCCTGCACCTCGGGCGGCAGCGCCAGGATGGAGTCGTACACCTTGCACTGCATCTGCCCCGTGCTCTGCACCACGCAGTTCATCCACAGCCCTTCCCAGATGGTCTGCGCCACCACGATGTTCACGTCGATGAAGGCCGACACCTGCCACATGGGCAACCCGCAGGCCAGGATCACCCCCACCCAGCCCAGGATGCCCAGTCCCAGCCCCAAAATTTCCACCGCCGCCGAAGTCATGCTGCTGCCGGCGCTGTCCCACGGGCTCCGCAGGAAGGAAGGCGCGGCCGGTCTGCTCCGCTGCCCCGAGCGGCTGCTGAGCCGGTGTGAGCGCTGTTGCCGCGGGCAGTGCTATATGAGGAGCCGCAGGGCCCCCGCCCTCCTCGCCCCGCCCGGACCGGCCCGGCAGCAGCACCGCCCGCTCGGGCCGGGAGAGGGGCCGGGGGCGGGTGTCCCGCCCTCCCTCTCTCCTGTTCGGGGGGTCCCTTCGCTCTGCTCTCCCCGGCACCCTGTTCCGGGAGGAGCTCGCAGGCTCGCTGTCCCTGATCATTCCCAGTTAAGCGTGGGGCGAGAGGCATCTCGTCTCGAATTTCGGCTGCTCAAATTCCTTTTAGTGCCGTTATCTGTGTATTTCCTATTTACTGATAAAGTCCGCAGCCAGACTTTCGGAGAGGTCTTGCCAGTACAGGCACCCAGCAGTGTGGAAGTCCTGGTTATTGTAGTCTAATTGATCATTTTTCAGAAGACTAAGCACTGATAGACAGGCACAGCTCTCTCCTGCACATTGTGTCAGGCAAATGTTAAAAAAAAAAAAAAGTCAAATACTTAGGAACTATCCAGAAAATAGAAGAGCCTTGGATATGGGATCTGCATGTCACTTGTCAGTACCAGCAGACAGATTCTTAGATTGATCCAGGAAGAATGACTGCTCTTAGCTTACACCACGCATGAAACTGTTTTCTCTGATCCTGGAGCCAAGAGCAAGGCATACAATTTAAATGTCTTCAAAAAGATTTCAAACTTGACTTTACTGTTTTAATTGTTTGAGTACATTTTGGATCTTTATGGTATGTTAAGGAATTAAATGCCCATGTCAAAAATGCTGTTTTTACAAGAGGTCTTGTCATCAGGCTGGGCAGACATTGTAATTGCTACAGTCTCTTTGTGGATCATTGGTATCCTGGATTGTTCTTACAAGGTAGCCTTGGTTCAGCCCCTGCAGCCAGCAGCAGATCTCAGCCCCCAAGGCTGGCAGATGCAGGGAGTGTTTGTGCTGTGAATGCTGCAGTTACAGCAGCTGGAGAAAGAGAACAGACCTCAGCAACTCCCTCACAGCACCCACACGGAGCTCTGCCCAGTGGCTTTGCACTGGGTGTCCTGAGAAAGGCTTGTTTTGATTGCAAAAGATTCAAATGTTTTAGACAAAATTGAAAGTTATATTCACAGTGACATTTGAATTGGTTTGACTAGATGTAGTTTCAGTCAGCCCAAAGTGTCCTTCCAGTGTGGAGATCACAGAGTTGAAAAGAACACATTTCCTGCCCCTATATAAGCGGTTTTCTCTGTTGTACAAAAATGCACAGCACGTGAGGTGGCATGAAGAGGTTTGTGATCCAAATCTTAACTCTGATATGAATGCAGCATGAATGGAAAAGTGCACATGTGAAGCAGAAGCAGCAGAAGAAAGAACAAGGAAAGGTCAAAGGAACAAAATGGATTGAGAGCTGAGGATGTAACTGCTGAGGTAACAAGGAGCAATGCCCTGTGCACATCCTGACAGGTGACTTCAGCAGAGGAACCCAGTGTAGTAACAGGAGGATGACAGCAAGGTCACAGCACACTGAATACGGCCTTTCACTTCCTTTTTTTTAACAACTAGAGGACGAACTTTAGCCACAAGACACCCAAACAGCCACAAGACACCCAAAAAAAGAAATACAAGAACATCAGGAGCTTGTGGACCGTCATGGAGTTGGACATGCTGACTGACATATGATGACTCAGCCTTTTGACTATCTCTGCCTGAGAAGCTGTAAACAATTCTAGCATGGAAAATGTCTTCCTAACAAAGACTGCCTGTTAAACAGAGTACAGAGGATTTATCTCCTCTTCCAGTTGTATATGAAATACATAGAGTTTACTTCAATTATTCAAAACTGTAAATTCCAGCACGCAAGTCCAGGAGGAATGTGTGACTGGGGCTGTGCAGTTTGTCAAACTGGGGCTGCTTACAATCACTCAGAAGAGTCCCTGGTGTCAGGGAGAGGAGAATGTGCAAAAAAGCCATCCACAGAGACAGAGATATCTCAGAGGTGAACAGGAAGAAACCCAGAACACAGGCTGAAACTGAATACATCTGTATTTATGATGATAATAATGATTATATAGAAAACAGCACAGAAAAACAATTAAGAAAGGGGGGAGAAATGCCAGTTATCTTAGCCCATAAGCACAGGAAAGCCCCACCCTTGCCACTTGCCCGGGAGCATGGAACTCTGAGTTTCCTCCCATACACGGCCTGTGTGTGCTCCTGTGCTGGCAGGGAGGCACTCATGGGGCCAGCACAACTGCCTGGGTCTTTAGGCTGAGAAGGGAAACCAGCCCATGGCTTGTTTTACCTCTGCAACCCTCACCCCACCTTCCCTTGCTACCTGTAACCCAGCAACAGAGTCCTACAAATCACTTAATCCAAGGCAATTATTTCTCTGGGGAAATACATGCTTAATAATCACAGGGCAACAGAACCTTTCTGCTTAGAGGCATTTCCATTCCTGGTATTTCACTTTTGTCTGTTTCTTTGCATTATCCCAGATATTAGCTTTTATCCTGGTTACTGGCAACAACCTCCATTTTTAATTACTCTGTTCCCTGACCCTAAAAGCTTGTTGCACAGACTACCTTTAATGAGACCACTGGTGCAAGGTGCTCAGAGGTTTGCTTATTTGACTTACTGCTACCTTGACTGACACAGCTGCTGGGGGGCCGTGAGGACATCATCAGCTTCAGCATGTTGTGGTTTCTTATGTGTTAATGTCAAAACACTGGAAATTAAACTCCCAAAACACTGGGAAGTGTTAATGTCAAAACACTGGAAATTAAACTCCCAGAAATGAAAAGGTTCTACTTTCTCAAAAGGAAGTACAAATCAGCATGATGGTTTTTTTGGGGTGTTAAGTAAAGAAAATCCTTCCTTGTAAGTTAAATCCTTGCTGGAAAAGTCTGGATTCCTTTAAACTCCAAGGCACGATGTTCTTACAGCAAAGTAGCTCTTTAACAAATGACCATTCCTGTCATTACATCCATTTCTGCTTCAGCTATGTATTAATTAAATCATTCTAAGGGGATACACGGGGGGCTTTACAGCCTGTGAAAATGGGCGGAAGTGGTATTCAAGCTGAGAACAATTGCACAGGAGCCAGACTATAGCAAGAGGGGCTCTGGGATTAGAGGTGATTGTGGTTTTGCTCCTTTCCTGGCAATCAGGACAAACACCAAGCACAGTTACTGGGAGGGCTATTGATGGGGGGTCCAGGCTCTCACCAGCACTGCTTGTCCTGGTGTATGAACCCTGTCCCTGTGCCTGGCTCTCCAGCCTTGCCAGGGCTTTGCTCAGCCCCAAGGCTTCCCACCAGCAATGTTTGGATAGATTTGCCTTTGTGGACCTGAGATGTAGTGTGCAGAGCACACTTGGTTTATAATTTGTGGAGTGTCCCTTACTTAAGGGCTTCAGCTCTTTCTAGTCCCTAAAATATTAAGCATCTGGAAGACAGGGGCGAAAATGACATTTGGGATCAATCTTACGCACAAACCTTGTATTGTTTGTGTGTATAAGATGGAGAATGAGTCAAAAGATTAATTAAATCCCAATGATCTCAAGGCAGCTTACCATAACTTTTGGATCAGACATAAGCAAAGGTGAAGAATTAGGAATCCTATTAGAGGTAGATTTTGTGCCATATTTTGTATTCTAATTAGTGCTGAAATAAAGGCAGGGAGATTTACAAACACAGAGGGGTTAGGCAAAGGCCGTTTTTTATTTAGAAAGCCTGAGGTTTCTCTGTGAAGATTATTTCTTTCTGAATTTTCTGTTAAAATGCAATCCTTTTCCCAACAGAAGAGATTCCATACTAGGATAGGACTCCAGGATGTTCTTGTGTGTCAGCAGTGCCAGTGTGTCTTCAGTGTGACACATCAGAAGACTGGCACATAGGAAATGAGTTCTTGTCAAATGAGCAGGTTATTACAAAATGAAACTGCTCAATTTCACCACAGGATTGATTTCACGATCATTTAATTTTGGAAACAAGCTGAAGTGGTTAATGTGAAATTGTCACTTCTCTTAGATCATCCTTTGAGCAAAGAGAAAACCAGACCAGAATTTTGCAAGAACAACTAGTGATCTCAGTGACTGGTGCTAATGATGTGGAATCCAACACTTTTTTTAGTATGAGTGCTGCTGCTCTCCCTCAGGATTGAGAAATGAATGCCCTGTTCCCTCTCAGTGCTGATATGACTAGACTCAGGTAAAAGAAAGGAAGGAAATGGATATATGTAGCTGGAAAAACACTGAAAGAAGTTATAAATGTGCTTCTAGCCTTCATATATTTGCTGCTGTAGATGCCTTTCCAGACAAAATGGCCCTAGCCCTGTATCAGTCTCTGCTCTTTACACACACCCTCTGCCTGGGTGCAGCCAGGGGAATGCTGAGACAGTGTTCCAGGTGCTGTCCTCACTGAATGAGAAAATAATAATGGTAAACCATCATTTGAACTAAGTTCCACATTCCCTCTCTTGAATTTCTTTGCACACAAACTTCTGGAGCAGCATTTGAAAGTTCCCAGTGTTGGGATTGATCTTCATGTCTCTGTGTCAAAGCTCACCCTACTGAGAACATTTCCAGTCACCCCAGTCAGGACCAGACGGGCTGCACTGGTGAGCTGCTGTGCACCCAACCCTTCAGCACCTTGTTTTCTGGATTTAGCTTTGCAGAGAACACTATGGTGTCACTGGACAGCCATAATCCCATGTTAATGGTGTTCCAGGGCAGTTAATATGGGCAATGAAGGCCCTTCCCAAAGTTTAGAATGTCATGTAGATGAGTTTGATCATCCCACTCATCAGAAGATCACACTGGATATATGCTTAGGCCATGCCACTTCAAATACTTCTCTTTATTGCTATGGACAAATCTTAAGAATATAACATATTAAAGCTTGGATAGGCAGGATGGGGGGAAGCTATAGGAAATACACATTGTTTCATACCTAATGGTCCATTCTACATCATGCTTCCTTCAGAACAACTATAGTTTAATTTTGTCCTCTTGCAGAGTTAGCCTCCTTCCACAGATTGTGGTGTACCAGGATCCTGGTAGATCTCTTTCCCATGTAATTCTTGGGAAATCACATAAGGTGTCAGTTTGTAAAGAGCAGCGTCAGCAAAGACAAATGCCATTGTTTTAAATATGCATTACAGATGTTGAAAGTAATTAGTAAAGACATGACCATGAAGTTACTGAAAACTACTCAGGGTAAGTGATGGGAAATATGCTACATTTATCTCATGTCTCAAGAAATGTGCATTGCTGAGAAGATGTGGGAGGTTTGAGACACCCCTTCTCGGCAGTGCAGCCCCTACGTGTCTCAGACAAGCTCTGCTTTTGGGAATAACACACATCTGTTTGGTCAATCCTGATTTTCTTCTTAAAAGGGAACTTTGTTTCCAGTAAGAAGAAACAAAAAGAGGAAAGTGGCTGTTGGTGAAAAGATGCAAAATGTCTCTTATTCTGCAGAATAGTTACATGCTTTTCTAATTGCTTCTTGACATAAGTAGCATCTTGAAAAGGAGGGCTTGTATGCGCTTGTAAATGCAAAAGAAACACTTCTGTTCCTCTGAGACTACTATAAATCAAATATAATCTTCATTTCCTGTAGTGTGTCATGAAAACGAGGCTTGGGCGTTTTTTGCAGCAAGGGAAAACACTTATCTGTTGCAGATTTTCTTGTAAAGTAGCTTGTGTCAGTAAATCCTGGTGTGTGCACGGAGTGGCTTCCTGCTTGTCCTCTGCCCAGGATCCAGCTCTGAGCTGCAGCTCTCAGAAGGGCTCAGTGAGACCAGCTTTCCGTGGACCTGACATCTCTGATTCCTGATGCAGCATGGCTGCAAAAACGAGGGAATTTGAGATGTTAGAATGGTTCTCCCCGTTGGTGATTCCGTAAATAAAGCCGTACACAAAAGAGTATTTTGATTAGATCAATGGGAACTTCACCCTCAATTTTCTGTCTTTCAGCACACCCAAATCCTACAAATTAACCCAAAGAATATCTAAATTACTTTATTTGACATTGCCACTAGCTACATTCAAAGTACTTTTTTCTCCGATAATCCTTTAAAAGAGGATGTCACCCACAGATACTTTGAATCAAACACAAACTGAAATCTCATGGAAATGAAAAGGATTTATGTATATGATTAAGTTGTTTATTCAGCCCTCGGGCAATTTTATCTCCAGAGAGGATTGGGAGAGTTCAAGGTGCTCAGTGTCTTACAGTTCTCAGTCAACATCTCCATGAACTGCTTTTATAGTGCAGCCATTACAGAAATCACACAGAATTTTAGGCTCAAAACCAAACATTCATCTATGTGAGGAAAAGACTGCACTGAAAGAAAATCGAGTCAAAAGGGATCTCACAACTGAAAAAAACAAAAACAAAACCAGTTTTCAGCAGCATATCTTAAGGAAAGTAATGCCAAGGAATGGGAAGTTGGTTTGTCTACTAAAACTCAGTTTAACTTTTAGTTTATGGTTGTATTTATTTCATTATAATCAGTTTCACCATTTTCTCTGGTAAGAACTGGAACAAAAGACACACATAATGTCTTTTGCTGAATGTATGAGGTATTTCTCACTTACTGAGATGTGACTCCACACAAAGCTGAGATTTGAATTCAAGGAAGGACTTTTGTGCTTTTGATAATGTAAACCGTGATGTATCAGGAACTTTAAGAAAAAGCATTGGAACTTCCAAAGGAAAAACGAAACAAAATTCTTTCAAAAATAATTCTGGGAATGAGTGATTCACAGTCAGGCTGCTGTTCACAGCATGAACATATCTAGACTATTTAACCAGTGTTCTTCAGTACCTCTTCTGTTTGCACCTCTGCTAATACTGGTGTGAGAAATACACATGCAGCATGTGTTTGGGGGGCTGCATTTGCTGTAGGTGTGTGCAGTGCAACACTGCTCAGTCACACACCCCAAACTGTTCCTGTGAACACTTCTGTGAACTGCAGTTTCATAACGAGTCTCATAACACGTTTCAAAAGTAACAAAAGTACATTTTCATCAAGTGAGTAACACACTGTATCACTCATTGTCACAGGATGCTCTTTAATGCCAGAAGCTGGGATGGGTTCAAAAAGCAAGAAGAAAAATTCATGGAAGAGAGAACTATCAAGATAAAACTTCTGGCTCAGGAAGCTGCTGAGCTCCAGATTGTCGGAAGCTGGGAGCACACACAGGCACCGCACTGCTTTTATCTTTTCCTAAGCATCTGCTCCTGGGCACTGCATGGGCCAGGGCTGCTCTTACCCCAAGTGCCCTCCCTTACATCACTTTCTGGCCTAATGAGACTCTTTTGGAAGGATTGTGGCTTCCCTGAATGTTTTGTGTGACAATTGGTCAGTGATCTGATTCAGCCATGACTTGGGAAAATTATTGGTATGCCTCAAGAACGAAGGATTTGAAATTTCTGGAGACTCTTTCACCCCCCCTTGCACTAAATCCTGCCAAAGGAAAGGAGTGACAGTCATGGTACAGCACTATCTTCCACCCATCTCTGTGTTAATGACATTGTCTGTGCCAATCTCTTATCATTTCTTCTAACACTAAGCAGTTGTTTGTAATAACAGTGCATGTGTGCAGAATCTTGTGTCCATCACAGTGTTCTAACCTAGTGAAAGAAAAACTGCCACAGTTGTTCCTCTGCTGATAGGACAAAACACCTGTATGGAAATCCATGGAATAATTTAAAATAAAACCTTAATTTCTAAGGAAGACTGAAATGCCATCTTTTAACTTCTCCAGGAAGGAAGTGTGTTTCAGAACTCTGAGTTGTAACATCACATTTTGTCCTAGGAAATAGAACTTGCTTGTGCTTTCACTGGCTTTTATCTTGTTCTTACTCAGATCCCATCAATGCTCAGTTGATAATACGAGCACAATGTGAATTGCAAATAACACCAGTCTGCATTCAACAGCATTTGTTTCACTTCCACATTTTCCTATTGTGAGCTGCAACCCTGTTTGCTTAATGGATGGGAATACAGACGTAAGAGAAATGTGTTCCTTGGTATTCAGAATTTTAAGTCAAAAGATTTGCTGCTAGGTCACACATAGAAGCTGCCCTCTCAAAATGTGTGGATGGATGTCTAGGAGCCTTTCTGCATACAGTTCTTGTGGCTGGAAAGTTGGAATCCAGTACTTCTGCTAACAGGTGTTTTAGTTTGGACAGTGTTGCATTGAGAGTTTGGGCTATGTTACACTGTTTCATCTGAGGAAGTGATCTGTTTCTGTACCTGTAGGTATCATTTACACTCCACGTTTGCCTGCTGGAGCCCCCGATACCTCAGAGAACTGGCAGCGAGAGCCCTGCTCGGCCCTTCAGCGCTGACAGCGACCACGGCTCACAGAACCAGAGGGAAAGCCGTGAGGGGAGAGAACGGTCTAAGTAAAACAAGTACCTTGGATCTTTCGTACAATGTTCAGGACACGAATTTGCTTCATGTATGAATGAGCATCTGCAAACCACCATCCTGGTGGTACATACCGCATTACTGTCAAACGGCTCAAAGTTTAAGCTCGATTTCCGCCCGGTTATCACACCAGCCAGCTTTTCCACTGAGGAGTATCGCTAAAACGCGGTGTAAGTGGAGAAATCCCAAAACACAACGACGTTTGGTTAGGAAACAGAAACCAAACTATCAAGTGTAGATGTGGCACTTCTGAACACGGTTTGGCGAAGGCGGTGGCCCTCGCCCGGAGGCCGCCATGGCCGCGCCCGACGGGGGGGGCGAGGGACGCTCTGTCCCTCCTCTCGCTGCTCCCGGAGCCGCCTCTCGCTGCTGTCTCCGGCAGGGGCCGAACCATAGAGTGGCGCGGGGTAGGCGGGCGCTCCGCCGCGGTGCCTGGTGGGATGCGGGAGGGCTGTGGGGCGGAGCGGTGGATCGCGGCCTGGCGGCGGGAGCGGCCGCTGCCTCAGGTGAGCGCCGGGAAGGGGCCGCGTCCCCCGCGGCGGCGGCGCCTCCGCCCCCACAGCTCTTCAGGGGCTCCCCCGTGCGGGACACGGGCTTGGCCCTGCCTCCCCCGCCGCTTGCGGGGAGATTTGTGCAGCCGCTGTGTGGGGACGGGAGAAGCGCACCGGGGCAGGAGCCCCGGGACGCCGCGGTCGGGCCGTTTCGCGCACACCTTGATTTGTTTTTAAAGCGAGGCGAGGATTAATTTGAGATGTGGACAAGGCCGCGGTGCTGGGGTAGCCGGAGATGCGAGGAGAGGATGGAGCAGGAAGTGCTGTCTCCACTAAGCATTCCTCGGATGCTTTTAAAATCGCAGCGGCCACCATGGGACTGCGGCTGCCGGGAGCCGGGGATGCGGCGGGGGATGCACAGAGCGACGCGTACCTGCCCTGGCAACAGACCGAACCCGGGCTTCACCTTTTTTTTTTTTTTTTTTTTTTTTTTTTTTTTTTTTTTTTTTTTTTTTTTTTTTTTTTTTTTTTTTTTTTGTGACTTTAATTATTGTTCACGTGTAGGTCAGAGACTTCGTGGTATCATGAGATTTAAGCATGACTTGGAAATAATTTAGATACAAACTTACCAGTTTGCTGTGCGTTGGCAGTCTGTACACAATTATACTGAAACTCTGTGGGTGTAAGGAACAAGCTGCCTGTTTCCTGATGAGCGATCGTGGCTAATGTGTTGATCTTTTTTAATTTTAATAAGCCCCTATTTTTCACAATTATAGGTCCGTTTAACAGTGTTTTTTTGACACAGTAACTTGGCAAAAATACTGTCAAAAGCTGCTTGCATAGAAGCAACATCATCCCTAAAACTGATCATTTACAAGAACGGTATCACTGCCTCCTTTGTGTGTTTCAAGTAACTGTATTCATTGAAAAAAACACTATGAAAGGAAGTTGTTTAGAGTCATATGTTAGATTGAAATGGAACTTCAAATAAAATATTTAGGATTAGAGCTTTAGGTTCCTGCATTGCTTTTTCTTGACCTTTTAAGAATAGGGCTCATACAGCTGGTTGAACTCTTGCTCAGTCCTTGTCCCTTTTGCTGTGTGTATGTGTGCTGTAGAGTCACAGGCATATTCCAAATTTTGCTGCATTCCCAGCAGCGATCCCTGTACAGTTTCCTTGGTTCAAATGCAATACCAGAAGGAAGCCTGTAGAACTTAAGAGCTCTGAACATCAGTTCCAAGGCAGGGCAATGGCTCACGCTTAGCGTGGTCTGTCTGCAAGGGTCACAGCTGGGGTGTTGCATTTTCTCTAAATTCCGTGTTTGGTGGAAGTGATAGAGTCATTTTCCTGAATAAGAGTAAAGCAGAATTGTTAGTGTGTAAAAGAGCATTCATATTTCTAATGAGGAAAAATGAAATCACCTGGGATTGTTGATCTAGGGGGAGTGAGGGGAGGGGGTTTCCCACAGTGGAGGTGAGGACGTGCCAGGAACAAAGCATGGTACACAGCAGAGGCTGTGCTGGACACACTTCTTAGAACTCTGATTCACAGAATCATGCAATTTTTTCTATTATTATTGATGTGACTCAGTATTTGACATTCCTTCCTTGGGTTTTATAATTCTTTTGGTGAGAAACCACAAATAGTACTGTTTTACTGACTTATCTTGGTGTTCCTGTCTGCTTTATTTCTGAAAAGTTCAGAATGCTGATGTTGAGACCATTTCCAGCACTGGGAAACCTGTTTAAGTCTTTACTCCTGTCTGTGGCTATTAAATACTGCCAGAAAAATTATCTGAGTTCTGTAGCCTCTGATGGAAAGAAAGAAGCCGCATTTGAGAAATCAGGAGGGCTGTTCTGCTTGTCAAGGTGGTTGTAAGGTCACTCTGAAGTGATTATTTGAAAATGTTGTTTGATATCCTTATATGGACACGCTCTTTGTGCATGTTCAGTAGGGCTTTCTTTGTGCTGGTTCCTATTAAGAAGCTCCCAGTCTGCCTGCTCCTCACAGTTTACTTCTTGCATCCTGACAGGAACAAAGGAAATGACCCATTTTCCTTCCCCTCTCTTTCTGTCTCACTGGAATACTGCTCTTAGCAGAGGACGGTGGGATGGCACGTTCCAGCTGCAGCTGAACTTGGTGGCATTTTGCTCCTTTACATTGCCAACATCATCTTGTTCAGGATAGGAATTTACTGGAATCCAAAATGAAACTTCGTAATGTTATCCACTGTTCAAACCCAGATTTGGACATTTCTGTGCTGTAGCACAGTGTCCCCTTTTTTCTGCTAGGCCTGCTAAGTAGGGCCCAGCGTTATTTACAGATGAAGTTTCACTGCTTTTTGCAAGTTGTTGCAAATGTATCTTATCTATTCCTTTCTCCTTGAACTGTTTTGTATGCTCTGTTTTGCTTATCTCATACTGACTGAAAGAGTACTTTGAAAACCTAAAAAACCCAGAACAGATACAGTTCTTGCTCTGGTTTGCCTTAGTTGAGGGGGGTTTTTATACATTTTGTTCTGGACAATTGATAAGAAATTAGATGTTACGATTTCCAGGTGTGGGAACCACCAAGAGTGTTGTCAGAAACTCAGTTTCATGTTGTTTTGGTGTTTGAGCCAGCTGTGTGCAGACAGAGCTGTGCCTTTCTGTGGGCACTGATGCGCGGCAGGGACTGGTCCAGTGCCAAGCTCTCGCTTGTGAGCAGTGCTGACAGTGCTGTGGTTGTTTGGTGCTGTGAGAAGATTTAACGTTTTGTTAATTCCAAGGTTTTGATTTGTACTGTGTGATAGAGCTTCGGGAAGGCAGCACATGGTCATCCGGGGAAGTTGTTTGGTGGAATGATTTTCGAGGAAACCTCATGGGGGCAGTATTAGGAATTCAAAATGTCAAGGCTGAGCAACTGAGCTCACAAATGAACCCCGAGGCCTTAAGTGTTGTAGAACACCAGGTGTTTCTGTGGGTTTTTTTTTTGTTGTTATTGAGGTAAATATTAGCTAGCACATTTCTGTTCTAACAAAAGACATTGGGGAATTACTAACTGGAAGTGTGAGCTACAGTCATGATGTGATCAGAGCAGCTGGGTTGCTGCTTTGGCTACAGCAGCTTTTCAGTCAGAGTAAGACACAAGGTGATGTGGTTTGTCTTGTAGGAAACAGGTTTTGTAAGCTGTGTCTGTGGAACAGATGATTTTATGAAAAAAAATGTTCTTCATGAGATGACAGACTAATTTTGAAGCTGAATGTGTCATAATCAGTTGGCAACAATTTTGACTCTCCTGCTTTTTAATCAAGTAACTTGAGTAATGCTACAGTGGATGTGACTGTACTGTCAGTTTAAAGTAGAAGTAGAGAGTTTGCCATGCATATTGAAACTTGAATCATTCCCCTATCTCTCCTTTATCTGTAGACAGTGAGCCTGGGTGACTTCTCTGGCATTACTGTGAGAAATGGGTCAGGTATATCTACATCAGCACTCAGTAACTAGGAGCTTTTCTAAACTCTTGAACTATGTTACTAATTTTATTGACAAGGTGACAACAGAGGTTTCCAAACTTAGAAACAAGATGTCAACAGAGCAGTGAGTTACTTCTGTCAGTGGGATTGTGAGTGTCTTTAAGGATCTGTGACAATGGTTGGCTGAAGGCTGGAAGGAGCCTTTGCATATTGGTCAAAGGAAAATAAGCTCTGGTTTTCAGAACCATTCTTAAGAGATGTTTTCCAGAATGTTTTGAGGAATACACAATTAGATGCTGACAGAAGATGATTAGAATCAGGACCTCCCTATTTTCCAGGCAATGGATGCACTGGGCTTTCATTAGTAAGCAAATGAGCTGGGTATGGGGGAAAAGTAGTTGGAGGGGGAAAAAAACAACTTTCATTGCTCATAGGGTAGCTGGTACCTGTATAGCTGCCAGGATTTTAAATGCCTGCTGCAGGGCAAATGAAATACCATGGGAGCTGAAGATGTGTTTTCTTTAAAACTCCAAGCACCAATTACTCTAAGTCCGACTTTTCCTTCAGTCCAGAGCTTGGTGTGTCTCTGCCAGGATTTGACTGTCAAACTGCCAGTGTCAGAAACTGGACTGTATCCTGCTAGAATGACTCCTGGTACCCAACAGGAAAGTCTGAACACACAGGTGCCTGCATAGGTCACTTCCCTGCTTTCCCAGGCCAAGAGCTGCATTGTCAACAAAGCAAGCTGTGAAGTGCTCCTGCCGCTTCTGTGTTTCCTGTCCCTGCTCTGGAGCTGCTCGAAATGAAAGGGCCTTGCTATTGCCCTGATAACTAATCTATAGCACAGCTAACATCCTTGAGTCGAAGATAAGGGCTTGCCAAAGTCCAGCTGTTCTGGGTGTCTGAAACTGAGGAACAAATCTCTTTTGATAGTCCTTCACACTGGCATGGATTTTTGTGTCCAGCACGGGTTAGCCAAGTGGAGTGTCCTATCCAGCAACAGCACTTTGAAGTCACTGAAAAGAATGTGTTCTGACCCTTACCTGGGAATCATGTAGGTGTCCTGTTCTCATGAGAATTTTTGGACATGGTAATAATTCTCAGATGTAATGTTTGGACAGCATTTGCATTACACTCACCTATCTGTGAACCATCCTTCTATAAAGACGGGATGAGTGAAAGTTTGTTATGATACTAAATTTTAATATTTTGCGTTTTAAAGGAATATTTCTCTTTTGAAATTTTTAAGTATTTAAATTAAGTACTCCTGTGATTTATTTCAGAAGGAAGGCATTTTGATTATGGCTTGTTTGTTCTGTTAATCCTTAAGTATGTGACATTTCATTCTACTAGAACAAAATGTGATTATTACATGCGATTGATCAGTTCAAAATTAAAAGTAATGTAATCTTCAAGTCAGCTAACATGCACTATGGCTTTTTTCCTTCCAGTGTCTGAAACTTGAAGTGAAGAAACATGTCTCAGTCAGGTGAAAAAGTAAAGGTAAAGAGATGGCTATATAGCCAAAATTTTGTCGAGAATCTGTTCAACTTCTGAAAACATTTGTAATTTTACTGAAGTGCTAAAATTGTGAATGAATGATACCTTATTGCTTCAGATGTGTTTCTTAGAAGGAACTGCTTAGTAGAAACAGAGATTGTATGTGATCCTAGTGATAGACTTTCTGGTGTTCACCAGACATTCAGTCTCTGCTTACAAAGTTTAAATGGTACCTTCACCTCAGGAAATTTCATACAACAAACCTTCATTTCTAATGTTTTTGCCCACCTGGATGGGCTTTAAAAGGATTGTTAGCAGATAAATAATTACCTTTTAAGTGATTTCCCTTGTGCCCCCCCCATGCCACTGGAAGTGTATGGCATTGTAAAAAGCCTGTTCTTGTCATAAACTCATCTGTGAAGATGACATCTGGTTCCAGGAACCCATAGGTCCCTGAATCAGGTGGCTGCTGTCTTTATTTAGGCTCCTGTTAGGTTTTCAGTCAATGGGTAACAGATGGTGGAGCAGCCTGCCCTGTTTATAGCCCTATCTCTTTGATAAGTTTTTCAGGCATGTTTTGCTTTCCTGCTTTTGTGTTGGAAGTTAAAGATTGTGAAGATAGGTGATCAACTTAACAAGCAAAAGTCCATCTCTGTGTGATTGTATCTCAGTAATCCCCCCATTAGTACAATGTTCTTGTTTTTGACCTGTAAGCATATGCATTATTTTTATAGAGGTTAATAGCAGTAGACACCAAATTTGAACAGATTTTTTTTGGTTTGAGCTGTATTTATTTCTTAAGATTAATAATAGTGTGTTCTTACAAGCTTGCAGATTTTTATTTTATCTGAGGGGAGACTTTTGTTTGTGTAGCTCAAGGTACTTACCTGATTTCTATTTATATCAGCCCGCTTGGTAAATGAGCCTTTTCAAAGTCTGTTTTGCTATTCCAGCAAAAATTCTTTCAATCTCTATTCTTCCTTGTGCTTTATATACCCCTGCACCTTATTGTGTAGAAACAAGTAAACTGTTTTTCAGCTTTTTAGGGGCAAAGGGATCTCATTTATGTTCAACCTTTGTTTTCTTGTCAGTTTTCCGACTCGGCAGGCTATGTGGGATTTGCTAATCTGCCCAACCAGGTTCACAGGAAATCTGTGAAGAAGGGCTTTGAATTCACACTCATGGTGGTTGGTGAGTTCTTTAAGTATTTTTGACTGTTATACAACAACAACAACATTTCTTTCACATAGGTGCATACATCTTCCTACTTAGTAATTGACCTACACAATAGAAAAAGCTTTGAACCGCCATACACTTCATAATTACATCTGTTACTGTTTTGTCATGTTTAGTAGGAGGGAGTATTTATAGTGAATAAAGATGATGACTTGGAGCCAACAGGACATTTTTGCATTCCCAATTCATGGTCAGATGACAGGAGTAGTTGTTTAATCTTTCTTTCACTCTTGTTTCCCCATTGAAGGCATGACTGCACATGGTGAGTGTCTTTCTGTTGAAATGGTGATGCTGACTCACTCTGGTGTCAGAGATAAACCTGTAATTTGCCTGTTCTGTCAATGAGCACCTCTGAGTCTCTTTGATGCAGAGTCTTTTAGGCACAAAGCTCTTCCAAGTGTTGAATTATGTTTACATTAAATCAGTTTAATGGTGTGCATGTGTAAAAGGAGTCCACAGTACTGTCACCCTTTTGTGGCAGTTGGTGAAAAATGAAAACGTGCTCTGTAGTACCATTTGGGATTACTTGGTGACAGTATTCAGCAGTGTTTGTAAGATAAATAGGTAATTTGTGGTAATTGTAGAGTTCTTGTGTCATGTAGTTTGTGATGAGAAATACTGAGAACTTTTTCATCTAACATCAAGTTAGTAGCATCTAAAATAATACAGCCAATTGGTCTAAATGCTGACTCCTTTGATTCCTTGAGTTAGGAAACAAGTGAGTTTTTTGAAACTCAGATTTAGTAGTTAAATTTACATGTTTAACTTCATTACTTAGATATAGGACAGAATTTGTATTATTTGAAATTACAGAATTATGAAACTTCTCAGGTGAATTTTGAATAATTTGCTTTGTGATTTTCGGTTTCATAGAACCTGTATGGGCTTAACTGTAAGGGTGTAAAACTTGACTATTAGTTTGGGACTGCATTACTCATTCGTCTTCCCAGCAGTGTTCCAGGTTCAATTTCTAGCTTAGGAAAACCTCAAAGTCTCAGAAATTTTCAGCAGGAGAGTTACGGCTCCTGATTTTGTAAGTTTAAATGAAAAAAAGCTGTAATTTTCCTCAAGTAACTGAACGATCTCTAGATCTATAGTCCAAGTTCTGTATGACCTTTCAGCTTTTATTGTGACATCTGTTACAGTAAACTTACAATTTCATGTAGCATTTATGAAAACACTGGAGACTTGTTTTTCCGGTGTTTTCAAAGTGCTTAGCTGAACCTTTGATGTCTTTATATCAAAAGCTAGGGTGGATCCTGATGAACAAATTATTTTTCCTTCATAATGTGGGCTTGGAGAAAGATAAGGTGCTTTAAAAATCGTGGAGTAAAAAGTGTATATGCCTAATAACCTGAATTATTTTGTTTGTAGGTGAGTCTGGCTTAGGAAAATCCACTTTAATTAACAGTCTGTTCCTGACTGATCTTTATCCAGAACGTTATATTCCTGGAGCTGCAGGTAAATGTGATTTTGCAGTTCCTCCAGCGCACTCCACCCTGTAAAATTTCATGTTCTTTCAGTTAATATTGCTTCATTCTTCACCCATTACACCACTTTGTCATGCTGTATTTAAATTTTCTAAATTATGTTTTGTTGAGCTGTCATTTTCTTATTTAGATTTCCTTTCAAAGACAGCTTTTGTTTCTTTATCAGTTGCTATTATAAAAACAGTTCCCAAACCCTTTAGGTATCAATATACCTAAATGTGGTTTTGCTCTAATCCCCCTTTCTTCTTACTGCTTTTTGTCTGTAGTGCCTTAAATCCTATTTAGAGGTGTAAATAACATTTTGACAAAGAATCTGTTGGGCTTTTGAATATTATGATTTTATTTTTGCAAATTGTCATAAGTAAACCCATGGTTTAGTTCATTGTTTCTTGTTCACTTACAAAAACGTGGCGTTAAATTCTGCTTACTACTTTGTGTCTTTTGATAAAATATTTTATGTCATGCAGATTACAACACACTTGAGCTTGCAGTTCCTCCTCTATTGCTCTCTCCTGTGGGGTCTCAGCAGGAACTGATAGGCAAATAACAATCCAAATGTTCCTTTATTTTAGAGAAAATAGAGAGGACAGTTCAAATCGAAGCCTCTACAGTAGAGATAGAGGAGCGAGGGGTGAAGCTGCGTTTAACTGTAGTTGACACACCAGGATATGGAGATGCCATTAACAGCCAGGACTGGTATGTGTGTAAATCCTGCTTTGTTCATGAAGTGTGTGTCTGACACAAACACTATTGTAGTGGGTCTGGTACTTTCTACAATTTCCAGTTTCAATTTTCTATCCACTTTTGATGTTTTTTAAAAGTTTTGTAGGCTGTGTCTGTGATTCTGCCTCAAAATTAACAGCCTCTCCTTTAAAAGGTTTCTCTGAGCACTGCAGTCAGCTTTTTGTCTCTATGGCCATTCCAACAGGACAAAATCATGGTGGAGGGAAGCTTTTTGTCTTTTGCTTTCTGTGTCTCTGGCCCATCCAATTTCCATGTTTTTAAGACAGTTCTTTTCATTCCCTGTCCTCTATATGTACTACCAGCACTTTGGGTAGAACTGGTGGTTTTTTTTGTGATGAAGTTATCACTTGGCTCTCTGGCCTAAATTCCACTGACAATCTTTAATGGATACACAGGAAAGCTGATGATTTTTTTTCAAATAAAGATGAGATATCCTTACTGGGATGCTTCTAGTTTCAGTGGATTAAAAGTTTGAATTTTCACATGGTTGTCTTTTAAGAAATGCTAACAATATTTATTTTACTTAGTTGTTAAGTTTTTTGACACTTCATTCGTGGTAGTGGTAATCCCAAGGCAAACAAGGATCACTGTGCAGAGAAATGGAGCATAAAGTTAATACAGGTTGATTTGAGTCCTTCGCTATAAATTAAAGACCAGGAAAGAGACAAATAACAGATAAACTAAACATATATAATGCTCATAGAATGTTTTGCAGTCTTTCATTGACACAGTGATGTATCTGCAATGTTCCTATTATCAGAAGGTTTTTCTCCTTTCTGTGATGTAGGTGTAGGAACGCAGCAGAAGCGAAGGCAGTGAAGTTCTATAATACGCTAGATAAAAGTCTGAAAGTGAAGCTCTAGTGAGATTTTTATTTTCCTCTCACTTTTCCTACTTTAGTAAGTTTTAAAAATTGATCTTCTGGAATAACACAAAGGCATCTTTCTGGGCTGCATCGTGGTCCTGCTTATTTTGTGCACTGTTGACTAGAGCTTCCTTCCGCTGGAGCTGAGAGCTCTGCAGCCTGTGCATTGTGTTAGAGAGAGCTCTTCCTGTTGATTGTGTTCTAATGCCCTTTGTTTATTCTGCTCAGATGTTTCTTAGAGACCTACGTGTTCAGATTTTCCCCTTTCTCTTTGGAGGTTTTCTGAGCAGAATCATTCTGTGGTGATTCAGACCCAAGTAGAACAATTTATATGTGATTTTCTATGACAAATCTGAAACAAATAATACTTAACATCCTACAAAATAAAAAGGTGCAGTTAATGGTGTCGCTTTAGTCTGCTTACATCACATGAAAAGCCTTTCAGTCATGGCAAGTGTCATTTTGACAAAGTCTGGTAATCTTTACAGGATGTCTCAGGGACTTGGATGGACAGACTCTTTGTTTTGAGCTGTAGTGAAGACTAACCCAGTGCAACCACCTTCCTTCCTTGGTAGTTCAGAGGAAGGAGCAAGTTCATGTTCTTGAACTTATGTTTGTGTTCAGGAGCATTTACTGCAGTCAAAGTTCAGTGGTAGATAGTGCTGATGATGAGCCAAGGTTTATAAAGCCTCTTTTTTGGGAAGGCTGCAATTTGTGCAGACTATTTGTTTTCCAAGGTGACAAATTTTACTAAGGCTATTTTTTAACATAGGTAAATCAAACAAGTATCTCTAAGAGGCAGCAATGGCTGGGAATGTTTCAAATGCCTTTCTCCTGAGTAGGTTCCCTAATGGCTTTTAGTCTTTGTGCATTGATGAAAGGGCTAAATTTTAGAGTCTGACTTTCATGGATGGGAGCTGAGGTAATTTTTAATGTGTTTTGTGTCAAAGAAAAAGGACTGATAAGGATTTTGTGCTACTAGGAGTGTGTCCAGGAGGTCTACTGGATTGGAAAAACAACAGTGTTGGATTGGGAAATGATTTGTTATAGATCTAGTACAACACATTTTCTGAAATAGAGTAATTCTTGTTTTCTGGATGCTACTGTACTTAAAACAACATGAAAGGAAAGGTGTAGGTGAACCACAGTTAACCATGGTAATTTTTTAAAACATTCTGTGGGAAGCTTTAGTGCTGGATGGAGTTCTGTATTCTAGAATCAGACCCACACCTAGGATTGCTCGTGGCATTAGTTTAGGGGTGTGTTTGGAGAACAGCAAAATTCCTCATGATGGGAGGTTTGATGCATTCAGCATCTTTCCATGTGTAAGTACATTGGGATCATGAGAGAAGCATGTCCTTAAAATAATATCATGAAAAGAGAGGGGATCTAATCAGAGGAGGAAAAAAATTGCTCGATGGTTAGATTTGCTTTGATATCTGGCCTCAGAAAAGTGGTTGACAAAGACTACAGGTGAATTTGTTAGATATTGCTGATCACACTCTTGATTTCATCTTGCTTGTGGTGCCACAGGTCATTCTTTGATAGTTGCTCTCTGCTCTTTTGCTGCTGCTGATTTTTTTTAAGTGAGTAAGGTTATATTTTGTGGGTTTTGGCAGCTTGATAATATTGTTCATTTTCCCCCAGTGGGCTCAAATGCAGTGTTTGTGTTGTTTGCTGTTACAATACAGGATGTGCTGTCTCCTCAGCAATGACAGCACTGTGGTGTAAGCCAGGTGTTTCCCGGAAGTCAGGAGGTACAGGACACTAACACCGTATTTAGAGGGAAAATGATGGCTGTTCGACCTAGAAAACTGCACGTCAACTAATTACATTGCCAGAGAAATGTGTGATAGTTCTTTCCCATTGTTAGTATTTGCTTTCTGTCCTAATGTTTGTATGTCTTCAGTCTCGTTACCTTTTACCAGCTAAGGGAAGTATTAAGATTAACAGGAATAAAACCCATATTGATGTGTTTCAGCATGTTCAGGTATTAAGATGCTGTTTCCTAATGAGTAGCACCAAGGTCAAAACCCAATAAATTCCATCTTTTGCTTTGTTGTCGTCTGTAATATGACTTAGAACAGCCAAATCTTGCAATGATGTAAATACGTGTATATATATTCTACTGTGGATTTACTCCTTCTCAGTTCAAAAGCTTACTTAGCTTTAGAGAATCAAATTCCCTCCAGGATCTCTTCCATCATTCTTGTTAGTTTCTTTTATTATCTCCTTTGCAGCCATGCACCCCTGGGTCAAATGTTGCTCTCTATTGCTGTGTTTGCCACCATTCTGTGTTCATTTTCTAAATTATTAGTTTTCTTTTCTGTTATCTGCTCTGTTTCCTCCTTAAATGTATCTCATCAACTTTGTGCTTTCTCAGAAAAAGAAATATGGATGTTCTCAAGTTAAGTTTTCTGCTAAGTTTTTTCTCAAGTAGTTTAAGACATGTTCACAATACACAATCATCTGCCTAACCTTTATCTACATCAGCTGTTCATTTCCCTTCCCCTGCAGTACGTAATATAAAGTGTCCTTTAATATTAATGGTGTTTGCAGGTGTCTGCATGCTCTGGAATAGCTTAAAACTGTCTTAGTTATGCACTGTGTTTTCTTTTCTCTCTCTAGTCACTGCTCTCTGTGTCTGATTAATCTATGTGATCAGATTTTGTGCTCGTTTACTTCTTTGGAGGAATATTTTAAATTGTGTTGAACTAAGTAGGAATTATTTTTCTTTGCCAACAGAAAGGAATTCCGTAAGGTAACAAAAATAGCTTAATAAATCATGTGGTGCTTGAGTGCATGATTTGCGAATGTATTTGTACTTAATTCAAACAGACAAGAATACCAGAATTTTCATGGGTAACTATAGAAACCTGGCTCTAGGGTCAGGGCTGTAAATCAAGAGGATATCCGGGATATGTCATTTGTCAACCGGTTCAAAAACAAATCTTCAGCCCCTACCCCCAGAAAACAAGGCAGAAAAATCCTCAATCTTTTGTTCCTGTGTTGTCTCAGCACTTTTTTTTTCTGAGCTTGCACTTGAACTTTTTATCGACTGAACAGAGTAGCACTTGAAATTGGCTCTAGGCATAAGTTGACACTTGGTCGTTGTTATGAACACACCCTTTTGCGTTATCAAAATATTTTTCCTCAGTACAAGATAAAATGCTAGGAAGTTGAATTTTTTGTAACAGTGTTTTTCATAAAAGCGTGTTTCTCCTTCTGTTCATATCTTTTCATGATTCTTTAGTTATTATTTAAAGCTGATGTAAGATGCCTCTCTTTCTCCCCCCTCCCATACCACAGCTTCAAAACAATTATCCACTACATTGACAACCAGTTTGAGCGATACCTGCATGATGAGAGTGGTCTGAACAGGCGCCACATCATAGACAACAGAGTCCACTGCTGCTTCTACTTCATCTCTCCTTTTGGCCATGGGTAAGAAAAAGCTCAAGCTTTTGTATTTTAGGGTGTTGTACCTTCATAACAGTGCATAAATCTGTTCATTACTTGAACTGGTAACTTAGCAGTAATGTTAATTGAGTTACCAACCTGTCAGTTAGCCAGTGCAATTAAAACAGTCTTTGGAGATTAGTGCTCTCCTTTACTTTGTCCCTTTTGAAATTTAATATTGTTTCAAGGCAGTCAGTACTGCATTGTTTATCACCCAGAAACATAAATGCTTTTAATATCCACTTCGTTATATAGTGACAATTCTAATTACAACTTAAACTTTGCACAACCAAATTGATAAGCAAGGGTGTTAAGCTTAATGGCTTAATTTATTATGAAAATACTGTTTATGAGGACAGTTGAAATAAATTATTGTTAATACATTTAGTCTGTTATAAAACAAATGACCCAAGACCCCGTGTCTATTTTAAATCTTTTTTTTCCCTGCTTGTTGACAGACTGAAGCCATTAGATGTAGAGTTCATGAAGGCTCTTCATGGAAAAGTCAACATTGTCCCTGTGATTGCCAAGGCTGACACCCTGACGCTGAAGGAGAGGGAGAGGCTGAAGAGAAGAGTAGGTCTAACTCTTGATCATAACAGAGCAACTTATACAATGTTAAAGCCAAATATAAAGTAATTTCAAACTGAAGAGGGGTGAATAATATTGGCCAAGGACCTAATCTTCCCACCTCACACTTTAGGTGTGAGGTGGGAAATCTTGGCTGAAGTCTGATGTGCTTTGCCAGTTACACTTGCTAAGAATGTGGCTGTTCTTGGCTTCATGTATCTCAGCAGAGCAGTGTACCCACTAGGGCAGGTTTTAAACAACAGGGTTTGTAACAAGGGTTCAGACAATCCTGAAAGGAGAGGTGGAGATGTTTCAGACTGGCTCTCAGAGAGCAGTGGCCTGAGTGGCTCTTAGTGCTAGGAGTGCAATAGGTGTGTCCTGAGGGCATATCCTCAGTCATACAGAAGATACTTGGGTTGTGCACTCTGCTGCATGGTTTGTAGCAAAATGTGGTTGGAAACTTTAAATAAAGTGCACCCATGGTACAAACTGAAACACTAACACAGAGACAGGGCAGTTGGGTTAACATGTGAGCAGGATGCTTTTGTGGCTCCCTTGTTACGTGGAAATGCATGTTGTTGTGTGAACATTTCTCCTGCTGTGTTATCTGTTCATCTGAAACACCAGGACATACTCAGGGTTGCAGTGGAGACAGTCTGTCTTCCCAAACAGTGGTACTAAAATCATTCTTTGCTTTGCAAGGTTTACTTGGCATATTGAAATTTTAGGGTTTTTTTACCTCTCCAAGACAGCCCAGCTTTTGTCAGATATGACATTGTAGTGAATGAAATGGAATAATGTCCGTATTTGTGGCTGTACAAGTCTTTAACCTTAAACTGAATTTCCATTTCATCGCATCATCTGAGCAATAAATGTAAATATTTAATATTTTCTGGTTTATTTTCTTTGATTGAGAATGACTCTGTGCACCTTGTTAAAGGAATGGGTAGGGGGTGTGATTGTATTATGTATGCTTAGAGGTAGTCCAGTAAAATTTATTGAGATCACAAGCTTTGTCAGGTTCAATTGACTCAAAATCAGTACAATAATTTGTAAAATCTAACGGGTTTGAACCCAACAAAGCTTATGAACTTTTACAAATTTAATGACTTACCCCTTGAATAGTGTAGAGATAATTAGTACTTCTACATTGCAGTCTGTATTTTACACCAGAGTAAACCTTTTCATGGTAAGATATCTTTTATATTACATTTTCGTGCAGGGCATAACAGTTGTTTTAATTGTGACCCTGTGACTTTCTGTAGGCCTTTAGAATGATTATTGAATCTTTATTCCAAGGGTGTTCGTGTTGGGAATATTTTTCTATTTTCTTGAAGAAAGACTACAGTTTTATTCAACTGGGGAAAATCATATAGATAAAATCATGCTTGCAAAGGAGCACATTAGCTTGAGCTCCACCTAAATTCAGAGGATTTCTTTGGAGCTTTTTTGAGTGAACCAGTGCCACAGTGGCAGGTGTGGCCATGGAAAGAACTACATTTTGACAAGGTGAGGTACTGCTGGCATTGCTGCTGTGTTTTATAAAGCTCGGTGATGTAAGAAAACTTGCCCAAGAAATGGAATGGATCATTCATAGCTGACAAAGTTAAAAGTGGAGACAGTTGTGACTGTCTGAACCTTGTCTGCAATGCAGGCAAGCATCCACTGAAGAGGGGAGGAGATACTTGTACAGAAATGAGCGGCTTTATGGGGAGCCAGGTGAAAGGAGGAAGGAAATTTTTAAAAGTTCATTCATTGAGACAAGGAGGACCTTTAGATCTTGCTGGGAGAAATTCTGTCCAGGCTCTTGAGCTTTAATTTTGTTCCTCCACAAATACTATAAGGTAGCAACAGGTGCACTGCATTCAAATTGAAAGAACTCATAGGGAAATCATAAAGCAAAGATGTGGCTGATTGTGCAAGTTTTATTGCTTTTCCTTTTCTGTTACTGTACTGACTTTGTGAAAGATTTTTATCTCACATTGTTTGTGGAGCTGCTACTTTTTATAAAACCTCCTGTATTCACCCTTTCAGCAGTGTACTTCAGGCTCAGAGTTCACAGTTGCTTGCTTTTTGGTTCAGCATTTGGGAGCAGAATGATGTTGAAAGATTTGAAGGAGACATTTAAGTGGAGCATTAATTATTTTAAAATCGAATTCCCCGGGAATTTAACTAACTTTTAACTAACTAATCTTTAAAACAGTCTGGATTTAGACATATGGACACCACATTTATGCACTGCCTAAGTCCAACAAGATGAAGGGCATCTGTAGTCTGAGGGAGTGGTTAGGGATCAGGTAAACAAGTTTTCGTTATTTTTATACTGCTGGCAAAGGTCACTCTGCAAACTGAGTTTATATTAAGTCAAATGTATAATGTGCTTCCAAAGCTTTGAAAATCAAAGCTACTGTATATTGTTCTAACTCAAAGCATCTTGGCCAACAGAGTCTCTAATCAAGAGTAGGAATCAAAGTCCTGCTTTGCTGACGCAGCTTGAAGTCTTACTTTTTTTAGATGTTTCTGCCATTTGGCCGTCAATCTGAAGTAAAATGTTTTTGTTTTGCCGCTGTGGACTAAGCAGCAAGATTAGCTTGTGGTGCTTGCAAAGGAAACCCAGCTTGGAGTAATTCCTGTTTGGGCTTTCTGGAATTCAAAGTTATTTTTCAAAACTCTTGAGTGGGAAGAAATGCACGACAGTTTCACAAGCTGTGCCATGCAAGGCTGCTAAGGAAACATGCTCAAAAGAATGACTTCATGCGAGGGGAACTAATATTTTGACTTTTTTTTTTAATTTCCCATGGGAAGGCTAATCTTTAGGAACACAGAATCCTCTGTGGCCAATAAAATTCAGATTTGAAGAAGCAAAATGCTGTTTCATTGTTAGGAGCATAAAATACAGTTTGTTTTTATTGCGATTCTTTTTCCTTTCAGGAAAGCACTAGGTTTAACAGCTGTAATATATTATTCTAGCACCCCTTGCTGTCGGCTTTCCCGTTATTGTTCCACTTGCATTTTATCTCAAAGATCTCAGCCAGGTTAAATGTGCTTTCTTGCTTTATGCAACTACTTAAAGGCATCGAACTGCAGTGCTGCCCCACCCATCCCAGCTGTGCATCTTTTATTGTCATTTGGTGACAGTTCAGGTCTCTTTCATTTTGCAAAACAGTAACAGCATCCACTGATTTAAATGTCATTGTGTGAATGTCTTAATTGCTTATTGGCAACACTCACTCCCAGATTTCTTTTCTCCCTATAAAATACTGCTCTCTGTGTAGATGGGGGCTCGCAGTGCTTTACTCAGTGCACGTGTGTGAGTGCGGGGGATGTTTATATACCTGGCAGGAAAACATTGTCAGGGAACAGCTGTGGCTCATACATAGTCTTTCCTCTGCTAATGGCCTGGAGAATTGTTTTCTTTTAAACACCTGTTTAATAACCCAGTTCTGGTTGGACAGTTTTCATTTCTACTGTAGCTGTCTGTTGCCATCATGACAGAGGATGGAGGAACCCAACAATACTCAGAGGAGGCTCATTAACACTCATTATCTCTATTTGAAGTCTGCTTGTTTTTGTGCTCCCAAGTTAATCTCCAGTTGTATACTCAGTAATGGCATCACAAGTCCTTACATTGGCTCTTCTGAATATTTTTACCATTACTTTAAAACTCTCCCTAAATTTGCCCAGACTTTGTCTATGCTGAGAGTTCATTCAGCAGAGCAGCTGCTTGGTTCAGGTGCTGTTGGTGGGGTTGAGTTGCTGCTCTAGGAAGTTTGCACAGTTCCCCTTTTCTGCTGAAACATCCAAGATCCCTTTGGAGAGAATCATTGTGGAATCTCAGCATTCTTCATGCTCTCCTTATATCATCACACTTCCTTTACTGAAAGTAGCTGTTGTCACTGCCTTTGATGCAGTGACAAGAGCTGGCTTAAGTATGTTCAGTAGTGTGGCAGCAGAAACATTCTCTTTGGTTTTGAAGAAGGAATTGACTTGTGCCACCTTTTGAAACTGCCAAAGGCCTGGAGTTATGCTGGCTGCTCACCCCTGCAGTGATTTCATTAGGAAAAGAATGTGCCCAGCAATACAGATACTGTATTTTTTATGTTAACTTCAGACATTAATGACAAAAAAACCTGTTTAAGAACAGGGACTTTTTCCTAGTGGATTTTTAATGGCTTTCTCCAGTATAAGTGGATAATAAGCTTTTATCTTTTTTGATTCAAGAGGCAATAGGCACTGTCTTCTACATTTTTGAACAAATCAAATGCACGAAATTGTACTTTGACATGGAGTTCATGGTTTTGATTCTGTAACTAATGCATTCCTTCTTGTTAGTTTTACTCTTTTTTCATATTGACGTCACTCTGCTTCTGTATTTGCCTTGTAAACCTTCTGGAATTTTTTAGTTATTTACTTGCTGTGTTAAATTAATTTATCTTTTGTGCCTTTAAAAAATATCTTCAAGCCTGTGTTATTTTGCAGTTTGGACACTGAGTCAGGTGAATATTTATTACAGACCAGTAAATCAATTTAATACATTTTTAACTGAATACCTCTTCAATGAAATCATTCTCTCTTTTTTTGCAAACTTTCAGGTTCTGGATGAGATTTCTGAACATGGCATTAGGATTTATCAGCTCCCTGATGCAGATTCTGATGAAGATGAGGAGTTTAAAGAACAAACTAGAGTTTTAAAGGCAAGTTTCACTCCTAGTTTATCATTTTGCTGCTGTAGTTCTCCAATCTACAACATGCCTAAAGGTACTTTATTCCTTTTATAACGTATCAAAAATTTCAGTTTCCTTTGCATGTTGACTCTGAATTATAATCCCTTTTAGTCCAGTCTCTGCTTCATCAGAATTCCAAGTGTAGTGTGCCATGACTTTCTCTTCTTTTCTCTCTTTTAAGTGTAAACCACTGTTCACCATGAACTATTATTCACAGTCTGTTTTCTGACTCAAACGTTTTAACATGTGAGCAGGGAGATTGTGTGTTATGGTTGCTGTACTAATTAACATCTTGCCTCGTGTTAAAGCAGATAATCAAGGTTTTACTGAAGTAATTTCCTCTTTGTGCTTGCAAAGGTGTTTGAAGAATGTGTCTGAAATTCTCTTTCTAACTACTTTACTCTGCATCTGAAGTGTGTTTCTGTTGGCTGTTCTCCATGCATGATGTTATGTCAGATGACACATTATGCCCAAACTGTACTTGAACAACAGTCAAGTGTTCCTAAAGTGAAGCGTCATTTCCTTCTGGGCCTCTGTTAAAACAAATTGATCCTAACAAAGCTACAGGTGCTCACAGGGAGAGGTTGCATTGCCTAGAGTGGGATTCATTGTTTTTCTGATGTGAGAGGGTTTTAGTAAAGAGTGTTTGTCATTTCCTTTCCCCCTCTCTTACCTGTTACTTGAATCTCTGTGCTTTAAAAGAAAGACAAAGCAAAATACAAAAACTAACCAGCCAAAAATCAAAACAGTAACTTGTTTTTTCTGTCTCAACTAGGCTAGCATTCCCTTCGCTGTTATTGGATCCAATCAACTTATTGAGGTGAAGGGGAAAAAAATCAGAGGCCGCCTGTATCCCTGGGGAGTTGTTGAAGTTGAAAATCCAGAGCACAATGATTTCCTCAAGCTGCGCACAATGCTGGTGTGAGTAATGGTAAAATGATCCCATCTCCTGTGCTGACGTCACTGCCACAATGACTAAAAGCCTGTAGCAACCTTAATTCCTTAATTTAAAACTAGCCCTGGTGGCAGCACAGAGTTAGATTTTAGTCCCTTGCAGCTTGTTTTCCTGCTGTACCCTCTGATCTCTGAATTCAGAAAATATTTTCTCTATTTTACGTTGCCAGCTATATGTGATGGTTTTATGCCTTATGTGAACTGATGTGATGGCTGTACATACCAACTGAAGTTTTGTTGTAGTGCAGTTGGTGGCGTGGAGAGGCTTTTAAAATACTCTTCAAAATGAAGAGTATTCCAAAAGCAAAGTGCCATTTTCTTGGCAGTATGGGAAATCCTTTGTTAAATATGATACCCCACCCTGTTATGATTTTAACCGATACGGATATTCTGCCTGCGTAAATGGTTTTAAGTGATTATTTTTAAAAAATATGTTTTGCTATTGTTGGAAATGAATTCTGTTGTGTCATTCCAATTTCAGTCTGCACTGGGCAGGGATTGCCCTCTGCTGGGCATTGGGAGCAAGCAGGTTTTCCTTTTTTCTCTTGGCAATTGGAAATTATTAAGCAATGTCAGCTGTTGTGTGAGCCAAGCAGCTCCACCTAGTTCCCAGTTACAAATTATATTTGACAGCACTTAAGTGTAATAAAATACCTTTGGAATAACTGTCTTTGCAACGTTCTTAACACTGCAAAACCTGGTATAAACAACTTGTCTAAAGTAATTAATGACCGAGAAGAGGACGGCGTATTTTGAATGTTTGAATAACGTTGGTGGGGCACTTAGGGATGAATTAAAGATCAATGAACTTGAAAGCAGAGTTATGGCTGCCTTGGTCTGTAAGGATTTTCTTCTCTGGTAAATACATCCATTAGATAAAACAGAAACAGAAGATTAAAGGGTGTTTTGCTTTGCTTTGCTGAGGATGACAGAGTGTTCAATAGCCCTTTGCATGTTTTAGGACACACATGCAGGACCTGCAGGAGGTGACCCAAGACTTGCACTACGAGAACTTCCGTTCCGAGAGGCTAAAACGCACTGGCAAGTGAGTGTGTGCTTCCCCTGGGCTCTGCTGCTCCTCACTGCCCTCTGACAGGGGCCTTCTCTTCTCCTAACTAATCCCACCTCTAAACAGTTATTTCTGATGAGATTTCAATCTGTGGAACTCTGAAATTTGCATGAAATGCTCTTCTTGAGTAAGAATAATATATAGCAAAGTCCTGTGCTTACAAACAGCTTAAATCCCCTTTTCTCTATGCTTTTAATTGGAATGTGCAGGAAGAAGGTGCCTGCAGGCAGGATAAGTTTTATGTAATGATGTCTGCTCGAAGAAAATGAACACTAGTGGGCAAATTTAAATCAGCCCCAGTCTATCTGCTTAGGGAGGTATTTCTTCTCTTGCTCATTCATGTGTAGCTAAAGAGAGAAGTTTAGACCAATCTTTTCTGATAATTTTTTTAAATTGAGTTTATTATCTCTTTTTTAATTCTTGGCAAGGTTGTCCTTGGTAACTTAATGGAAAAAATGCATGTCTACCTTTGCTGCGTCTTTTGGGATAGCATCTTACTCTTGCCCATATTCCACTTGTTCTTCAAGTATTCAGCAAAGCATTTTGATGTTAAAGAAGAAAGGAAACAGCATACACAGCTTTTTAGTGGTTGCTTTTTGAACCATGGATAGATAGTGAGGAAAATCTCTTCATTAAAGTAAATCGCAAAAAAAAAAAAATTCCATACAGCAGTAAAGAAATCAAATTTTAAGAAATGGAGAGTGAATAGCAGGAGTCTGTGAGGTAAAGATGGCCTTTTACAAAAGGGAAACATGCTTTTAAAAGTGTCCTAATTTCTCCTGTATGGAAGAATGCAGACTTTGATGATGTTATAATAATTGAAATATGAGTCTTGAATCTGTTCTTGGAGATTTTTACTGTATTTTATGCTGTCAATGCATTCTTTTCTTCAACAGGCCCGTTGAAGAGGAAGTGGTGGACAAGGATAGAATCCTCCAGCAGAAGGAGGCTGAGGTAAGAGGAACTTTCTAAAACTTGTTCTCTAATATAACATGCTGTGTTCCAGTTTCAGTTTTGTGCATCAGCTACTGCCTGTGGCAGGTAGGATTGGGGCTGAGCTAAATGCCAGACCTAACCTGACCATACAAGTTGCCCTTACAGTGTTTTGTTTACAATCACTTGCATTGTGGATGGGAGGTAGTGTGTGCACTCTTGGTTGTAGGCAGAATGTTTATCACTTCCTGTTTGGGTGCTAATTTTCCATAAGGATATTTGGTATTTTAAGTATTGAAATCAATTTATGTTTGTCAGCTACACATGCTGCATGCTGTGGTGGGATATGCTGACAGTCTCATTCACTTCAGATCTGCATGTGCTTACTGCAAGCACATTAACAGTAAATTTATTCTTATGTCTTGTGGCTGTGGAGTAGAAATAGGCTCTTGAGTCTTAAAAATCCCATCATATAATTAATACATGTGTTTTTTCATCTTAACCTTGACTTAAATCATAGTATTTTCATTGCGCCTGTCAGTTTATGGATTTGGTGTTTTCAAACTCTGATTTCTCACTCTCGAAGTTACTGCTAGGCCTTTTAATTTAGTATTTTTATACTAAATTAAAGTAGTAAAGATTCAGAAATTTTTAGCCTGGTATTTAAATTCTAGCAATATGCTGCCAGTGCTTATACTACTTGCAGTGTGAAAACTGAAGACTTGCTGCCAATTGTAAAATAGTGGGGTTTTTTCTCTTGATCCTTTTATCCAATTCAGCTTGGATCCACCTCCATAACTGCAGGAAAGCATGACTGGAAAGATCATTTCACATGTGCTGTGATTTGGAATAAAAAATAAAAAAAACTACAAGTAGTTTTTTGTGTTTCTGAGGTGGAAGATTGACTCCCATACATGGAAATTTTTGAGATTTACTTTGGTCTGTGCATTTCTTTTTTCCCTTATAGCATCCATATTTAAAAATAACTAACCCTGGTTAGCTATTGGCTAACCCTGGCATGTCGATATAAATAGCAAAAAATTTTCCTAAAAGGAAATGCAGAGGCAGCTGATTACCACCATAATTAGTAGTTAATAATATGAATTACTGGAAATTGAGTGAGCTGCATATTTATCACTCTCTAACTGCATTTCAGCAGCATAAGCACACTTGATGGCTGTGCACACACAGGAGTGGAACTTCTGCAAGTGTTCTGTACACAAATTAACTGCCTCCCATTTACTGGGGCATGAGCAAAGCTGCAGGAGCCCATCAGCTGATAGCCAGCAGTACTGAATGCTTTAAAAAAGTCAAGAGCATTTTTTGAAAATGTTTGCTTTTCTATTTTTCCTTAATGTTTCCAAGCAGACAAGTAGACTTAAAGAATTTAAGTCCTAACTGTTTCTCCTATTATTTGAACTATGTAAATTGTACATGCTCAGTAGTTAAGTAGAATCTTGGGTATCCTTGTAGAACTATTTGTTTTAAGAATTAAGTCTGACAAAAGTCTCCTATTAATATTTTCCCTGGAAACTGTTGATATGACAGGCACTATATACATATATACTCTATTTATGCATGGACACAGATTGGTCAAAATAGACCAGTATATAAATATGTAATGTGTCTTTTATATAACATGGCTAAAGGGATGTAATTTTGAATTTCTCAGGGGACAGTCTTTGAAAGTTTCCTCTGGGGCTAATCATCTCTGAATAATTGCTGCTGAAGTTGTGGGGGATTAGGTTAGAACTTGAAAAAACAAATACATTTTTAACTTCTGCATTCTATTGTTCCAAAGAGATCAAGAGGCTTTGCTGAATCTTCTGTAGATAAGCTGGTATGAAGTCTCTTCATCTCCACATCATCCCTAAGGTTCAGACTGGGAAAAAATCTGTGGAGGAAAGAGGCACAGAGGAAATGGGCTTGCATTCCATGGCCTTCACAGAGAAAACAAATATCCATTTCCCCTCCTGTTCTGCATTCCCATCAGTAACGGTGCTTGATGTTCTATTTACAGTTTTGTGAGGTTTATATAACCTTGGAAGGAATGAATGCTTGAACTGGTGCCAGGATCATCTTTATCAAGGCATCACTTTTGCTAAATGGTCTTTTATTATGCCAAAGGATGTGGTCCCCAGTTCAGCCAATTTGGAATAGCTAATCTGTCATTTTGGATTTATTGCTAAGTCTGGTTGTGCTTTTGCTCATTTGCAAGTGATGACCTGGTTTTTAGAGCTGGAAAATGAAAATAGGCATAAAGATATTCTTGTTTCTTACTGTAAATGTGGTGCAGAACAGATTATTTTGATGTAATGTAAGTGGGCACAAACTTAACATTTGTAGTTTTTTGCCATATTTTTCATACTCTGAAAATGTCTTAAAAACCTTTCAAGGTTTTGAGAGGTAGTACTTCCAGAAAAAGTGTTAGGGCTGTGATTACATGAAAACAGCAAGGAATAAACACCTCTGGGTTTCTTTAGTGAGCTTCCCTGAGACTTTGGGCAAATCTCTCCATGCTTCTGTTTTCAGTAGAGCTGGTCAGCAGTGGGCTGTGTATAGCAGAATGAACACAATGTTGGAATTGTTTTCTCTCTGTCCTTCCGCTTTCTGAACGTGTGTAACTTTTTGCAGATGAGATAAAGAGCCCTGGGTTGGTGTGCGAGTCAGGAGGGGGAGCAGCAGTGGGGGAGTGAGGATGGGAGCAATGTGTGCAGGTATCTGCCTGCTGCTGCTGGGGTTTGGGAAAGCACTGCCTTGGAAGAGAAGGGGCAAACTTTTATGGGAAGGGACAGCATGACTGCTGACAAAGACCTGCAGACCTGAGGGAAGTGAAGACGGGTCTGATGTTTAATTTATTTTGTGGGATGTTACTGCCCAGTGCAGCGGGCAGAATGCTTCAGCCTTGCCCTGTGAAGTGTGCAGTCTTAGTCCTGGAGAATTTCCTAAGAAGAAATCCCCAATTAGCAATGGGAATCCTTGAGGAATTATAATGAAAAGGCTTTTTTTTTCCTTGTTCTTTTTGAATAATTGCTCTTTTTTTTGATCTTTTTTAGCTGTTTTTTGAAGGAACAGCACATGCTGCTTAGTACTGCAATGGCTGTGGCCAGAGTGACTTCTGCTCTTTGCCAACATGTCCTATGGAAGACATTTATCCTAATGGTAGCCCCACTTCCAAATTATCAGGAATATTTTTCTTGTCTTCAGCTAACAAAATAACTTGTGTTCTTTGTATTGGAAGTATTTCTAATCGAAAGAGCTCTTGCAGGAACATTGACTAGAAAATCCACTGTCTGCAGTTTTCCATCTTCCCCTCTTCTTGCAGCCTCTTCACTTAGGCCTTTCTTATGTAAAGGCATGGGCAGAAATATGGCTTGGTAGAGGGGAAACATATCAGTGGCAAGTACATACTGTTTGTTTCTTAATATTTCTCCTCCTGTGATACCTGCATGTTGCTCCCTGAAAAGGCCTTCACGTTTGAACAGGAATAGTGTGTGCTGGTATTGTGCTGAAATTCTGGAGGTACAGCAGAGCTGTGAATCTGTTGTTTCTGTTAGGATGTGGTAGCTATTAATGAGATGTATGGTTCACTTCTAACTCTGTAACCTTAGCTCTCATTTTAAATGTTTGTTTCCTTTCTTTTGTTTGCTGCAGTTGTTACATGATCGTTTGAACTAAATTGTAGACCTGACATTAGTAAACTAAGGGGCATTTACACCAAGGTTACATTTATTCTTTTGCCTTTTGTTATCTGAGAATTCACAGGAATTATTTGTTTTAACAGATTTCCAAACATTGTTTCCTAGCTTCCTTTTCGTGATGTGCATTGGCCCTATGCTGTCATGTTGTAGCATCCGTTCTTTAAGGGATGAGCACAAATTTATCAATGCTGATCTTGCAAGTGAGAGAACTCGCTGCTGAGAAGGATCAAAGTCATCTTCTACCCTTGGTGCTTGCAGTCCCCAACAGCAAAGGGAACGCAGATGTTGACATGACATCAATTTCAGTCTTTGGTGTGATTCCTTTATGAAGAGCAGAGGGTTTTTCTTTCTGTTCAGTAGGTCCAGTAAGGTGAACATGAGCTGGTTTTGGTTTGTAATGTGGAGGAACAGCTCTTGTGTCCTGCCCTCTACTCCAAGACGAATTGTTGAAGAGACTGGCAGGGTTACCACTTGAGCACAGCTTGAATCTCTTTTTTTAACTTTACAGCAATGTGCCTAGTTTTTTTTCACAGGCCTTGTGGCTGAAAGTTTTTCTACTGAATTATTCTAAAATAGCTTCAGAAACTTGCCATTCCTTGCCTAATGGAAAAGATGGAGACTTCACCAGTAGGTCTCAAAAACACCACATGAGGATGGAAAAGTCTCTTACAATCTTAACATTAGAGCAGAGTAGGTTTCCTGGGGCTTTTGTGCTGCTTTATATTTGTCATATGCAGCATCTGATTTATTTTGTGCTGTGGGCATATTTTTATCAGTTAAAGTTAAGAAAATGCAATTCTCAATGCTGTATTTAAGTCTTAAAATATGATGTTGGCTATTAGCTGAATTCTGCATTTGAGCAATCACCATAATACGTGTGCAGCAGTATCACCCTCTGTGATTACTGAATGGTTTCTATTTTGGGAATGTTTCATGGCTCAGCTTGGAGTGCTCTTGGGAAAGCTCAAGTAGGAGAGCTTCCAAAAAGCTAGTTTCATTCCAATGGTAAATCTGCAGAGAGGCAGTTCAGAAGACCAGGTGTCTTATGTTTTTACAAGTTGATCTTTGAAGCTTTTCTTTTTTCTTGTCTCATGAAATCAATGCAGCACTCATTTTGGGAACTTTCTGCTTTTTTTTCCCTCCTTCCTGCAATGTTATGCCATCTTCTTGATCAGAAGCTTTTTGTTTTAAGTACTTAGCAGAAAGATGTAGATGGGTTTATGATAATCCTCACAGACATAGCTGTATCTCATCTGTTCCTGTGTGAATCTCCTTTTGTCAGAGGGCATCTCTGCAGCAGTCACAGGAACCTGAATTAGCCTCTCCTGAACCCTGTGCTGCTGCAGCAAGAGGATAAGTACATAAGCCAGTGAGTTTTAGGCAAGCTGTGGAACTGCTGGCTGTGCGCAATCTTTTTTACTCTTTAGTTAATCTTCCATTTCTTGCTCTCTCCTAAATCTGTATCTGAGAGCAGGCAAGAAAAAGTGATGTAGGCACCTTCGGTTAGTTTTTCTTGTTCTGTGATGTTTCTTTCAGTTTGTTGGGTTTTTTTCAATGAAACAACAGCTCAACACCACATGCATGTATTCAAGCATCTGTCTCAGGTTCTTTTGAACCTGCTGGAGTAATGAGTATCACAGTAGTTAATGTGGTTGACTGGATGAAAATAGAGTATAATTGTTTAGACAGAAGAGTGCTTTTTCAGTTCGTTTCCCCCCTGAAAATCAAAGAAAGCAGTTCTCTACATAATTTTTTTTTAAAAAAAGAGAACTTGCTATACAAGCCTCAGATTTTTACATGATCTCTGGTTTGAGATGGACTCATAGGTTATACAATGTGCATGGAAATAGCAGCCCATTTCCTTCCCACTTTGTAAAATGGGGCTCTTGTAGTTCTTGTAGTATGTGGAGCTTCCCCACCTGCATTTGGAAGGAAGTACCCAGTAATTTGTAAAGCAAATTAGAGGTATTTGCATATATACTTTGAAAATCCATATTACTGTTCTTTCTTCTGTCTTAGGAACATTTGTTCCAATTAATTAAAAAAAAAAAAAAGCAACAAAGCATTATATAAAAGTGGCCTTTTATGAGATAGAAACTAACTTTTAAGTGTTATAAGAAAAAGCCTGAAGAAAACAGTTATTTCCAGAAAAAGTAATTGTTTAGATGTGAAAAATATTAGGGCTTAATATGTTTAGTCTGGCTTTCCAAATTTTATAAACATCTTTCTATGTATCTTTTGAAATAGTTTTTAAATCTTATTTTCATGTTTGGCTATTACTGCTGCTAAAAATTTGCAGAGTTCTCTGACAGTCACAGGATGAAGTGTTCCTACATGATCTTATGCTTTGAGCACCTGTATCAGAGAAAAAGCTGCTTCAGCTCACTCAGGTGCACACCTAAAGGACATGCTTTCCTTATTATGGGTTAAATGTTGATCCACAGGTCTACAAGCATAGCTGGCTGCAAAAGATTTGAATTCTGTTGCTTAATTTTCATTATAAGTATTCTTACAAATCTTTTGTGAAAGTTAGATGTGCTGAACTGAAGAATATGAGATGGAAGAAACCCAAATTATTCAGTTATGTGAATTATTGAGTATTTCCAGTTTGTGAAGAGGAAAATAGGATCTGTGTTCCACCACAAAAAAAACCCCAAAAAACAAAAAAACAAAAAACCAAACCAACCAACATTTTAAGGTTTCTTGGATTTTTGGGCTTCTCTTGAAGTTGTTGTAAACACAGGGGTGTCTCTCTCTTCCAGCTGCGCCGCATGCAGGAGATGATTGCCCAGATGCAGGCCCAGATGAGGATGAAGCCTGGTGATGACTGAGGTCCTCAGCCTCTGGATGCATCAGGTATTGCTTTTCTGACTTGTTTTCACCTCTAACGTAAGATTTTGGCAATGATTATTGTGAATTTTGCACTTTTGGCTTGCATTTACTGTATTTAACAGGAAAAAAAAGTGTTGTCATGAGTAGACTAGGAAAGATCTATGCCAGTGTTACCTTCCAGCTGTTTATAAGACCTGTAAATCCTTCTCTTCAGTGCCTTGCTTTTGGATCATCAGGCTTTGCTTCTGTTAGCACAAGCTGCTGAGAAAGTTAATTGGATATGTAAATGAAACAAAATTGGTTAGTCTTTTGGGGTATTTAGGCTACTGGGTTTTTAAGTTTTGTCAAAGAGTCAGACAGGATTTTGGTCAGGTGTACAGAATACAGACTCCCTTGATGATATGTGAGAGGTATTAGGGGAGATCAGAGTGAATGAAGAAAACATTCCTGCAGCACATACTCATTCTTTCTTCTGGTAGAAATTTTGTTTTAAATGCAAGAACAAAAAAAATGGAAGGATATGAGAAGTCTTGTTGCTTAATACTTCAGTTTAATACTCTAGTTGTGATTGCTGGTCTTGTGGAATGTAAAGCTTGAATAAAATGGATTATATTATCCCTTATGACCTTGTGTCAGCTGCCAACATTCCAAGCCTAAAATAAGGAGATTTTTTGTTGCCTTTATTTGAACCTTCAGTCTTCCTGTTTACATAAAAAGAAGAAAATATAATTAAGAAATAAACTTATTCACTGGATTCTCACTTAAGCAGAAGCTGATGGTTTTAGCGGTATGTGCAGTGTTATCTTGGAGTGATTTTAGGAGAAGTAAGTAATTCAGTGTCAGGTTTCTTACTGTCACAATTTCAACTGTTGCAGATAGAGGAGTCTTCACATCATGTCTTCCAACTTCCATACTAAGATATGTTTTCCCAGAGCTGGAAATCTAAACACTGAGGATAATTTTGTGGCTGACCACACGGTGTGTGTGATAGCAGTGTCTGACAGAAAGCTCTCATTCCCCAGCCAGGAGCTGGCCATTTTGCAGCCTGTTCAATATTGTTAAATACTGTAGGCTGAACTGAAGGTTCCCAGTTTTTTCTGTGACTTTGTTGTCATGTGGCCTAATTCTTACCACTTGTGGAAATGATTATTTGGTGTAGGAAAGCTTTTTTTAATGTAAATGATTATTACTGATTTTTGCTAGAGGAGCTCAGTTCTTTGTAGGAGATAGAAATCACGCTTAATCATGTGACACCTTCAAAACTGATACTCAGTAAGAAAAAACCACCATAAATCTACCCTTGTCCACAGTTGTTGGCAGAGCAGAGGATGGCAAGGGCTACAAATACATTTAGAGTTCTTTCCTCAGTTCCTAGATGCTGGCTTTGCTGTGAAATCACTATCTGAGGGCTGATGGGATGTAGTATTCCCATTAATGGTTAGCCAGAAATGGCTCCAGATCCCCTGTGTTTCACAGCTTCTGGCAATACTGGATATGGGCTTTATAAAAAGGAACTGGAGCATGGTTTGTCCCAGGCTGAATTTGCAGCCATGGCTACACAAGTAAACAGAGTTCTGGGCATGTTCATGTCTGTCCAAGGGAAATGCTCTGTAGATACCTCACACTGCCAATCTGGAGTGCAGCTTGGACCACTCTGGATGTTAAGCAGGAGACTTTGCAGATTTAACTGAGTGTTCCCATGATCTTGTTGTGATTTGAACTAAATCAAGAGGTCAAGTTAATTGGGCTGAAATACTGAGTATGGATGATTTTGAGAAGGATTTGAATGAGATCCTCATACATGGACGTCCTGCTGTTACTTTGGAATTTGCTAAGCTACATTTCTGCAGCTGCTGTGGAAATCACGTTTGACAGATTGCTTTCAGGAAAGACTTTTGAACTTCTGGTTTTGTTACCCTTGAGAAAGACAGTGAGAGACTGATTTTTAGTGTAATTTGTTGGCCAGTATGCAGTCAGAACTACAGAGGCAGTCCTCCTAAACGAGGGTGTTGCTGTATGATCCTGGCAGCATGTGGAAGGGAATCCTCAGCCAGGGCTTAGCCTTAGGGAAGTTTCTCTCATGCATGTTAACTGACTTTGCAACTTAGGAGGAGTGAGGAGTTCAACCTCCACCATTCCCATCAGATTTATTTGCTGTATTTTATTGAAATCACTGTTTCTAGAGAAACCAGGAAACCTGCAATTAACACAGTGGTTAACAGAACCAAAGTGCCAACAAATTTAAATGTAGTTGGTATTAATCTTTTTGTTCTGTCACAGTTTATCTTGAACATCTCTCAGGTTCTAGTTTTACAAGAACTTTAAAGGATCACCTCTGCTACTGAAAGCACACTCTCTCCTCCCATTGCTCTTTTGCACCCTTACTTTGTGCTGAGAAAAAGATGTGAGTTTATAAACAGAGAGTTTATATAAAAATAATATTTTCACTGTTTTTATTTTGGATACATACCTAATTTTTGTGTTTTGTTCAAAAGTCCCTTAAAACATTTTCCCCTACATAAAGCACAGATATACAAATGTTTTCAGGTATTTTGGGAAAAGTGGGGTGTGGTTTGGTATGAAGACCTTCATAGGTAAGAGCTGCAGAATAAACAGTAGGGTAATGGAATGCGTTAATACCCAAATATGTGAGATACCCACTTCTAATTTCAGTTGTATTTTGGGGTGGGGAGGAGATTGCCGAATGCTTTGGGGTTTTCAAGGAGGAGCATTGCATAATGATTAAAAAGTGCTAAACTCAAATCCTCACCAAAGAGACTGACAAGTCTGTGTTACCAGAAAGTGCTACACAGATGGGATGACTGGAAGATCTGGTTTGCCTGATCCCTTTTGAATAGGGCCATCTTTAAAGGTTTTTGGGAAAGAGCAAAGGGAGAATTCACTTCAAGCAGTTTCCTTTACTTTCAAGGCTGCAGTAAGGGAAGAATAAGGGGAGTGACAAAAGCAGAGATTAGATGCACGGAATACTTTCAAAGTTTCCAAAGAGGGCAGACAGATTTCTTGCTGTGGAGAAGCAGAATCCTGAAAGGGAATGAAGATGAATGCTGATGGAGACTGGGCTAGAGACTGGGAAAGAAAGATGGTTTTGGCACACTGGTCATTCCTGTTTCCAACTGCAGTTTCTGACAAAAGCCTGTGAGAACAGATTGTGGTGATTAAGATCTTTTGAGTGCAGCCCTGACAAAGGTGTGTTGACCTGCACTTTTGTCTCTTTCCTCTAAACATTTAATAGTTTCTGTGTGCAACTAGTGCAGGTGGAGCAGGAAATGAGAGCACAGCTAGACACCAGAATATTCTTAGAATATGAAGAAACAAATTTTTTACTTTGACTCTTGATATACTCACATTACTAATCTTCCTCAGACTTTTTTCTTGTTAAACACAAGACACTGCTGTAAAGTGTAGGAGCTTATTGGTTCTTATGTTTGACAGTTCACATGAGGGGTTGAAGAGAAAGATGGAAGGGTGGAATAAGGTAGCAAAACCTAAAACAAGTTTAATTTTATTTGGGTGCTCAAATATGAAATGCTTTTGAAATAAACCTGGAGTAACTCCAATAGCATATTTACTAGTTTCTGAACTTGTCCATCTCAGATGAGCAATTATTATGAAAAGCTGGAATAATTGTGCCCAGTGAAATGGTTATTGGTGCATGTTTCTTCCCTTTCCTTCTCTGTTTCTCAAAGTGTATCTCTTTGCAATCTGTTTTCCTCTTGTTATTCTTACAAATCTGGTTTGTCTGTCTTCACTCAGTTTCAAGATCATACTGGGACAAATCAGGAACAGAAGCCAGGCTGTGGAATGCTAATACAGCCATCTGGAAATGAAGTTGTAGTTAGGGAAATACACTCAGACAAAAAAGAAACCCAAGCATCTTGCACTTAAAATATCTGTAGGATGTTGAAAATTCTTTTAGTATAGCTTGTGATTTCCACAAGTATTTTAAAGCCTCCTGAGCACATTAACACTGTTCTGGTTCTTGATAAGAACAGTGCTAAAGACACCAAACAGCTCCTTCTTTCTACCAATGAATTGACGTCATTTAACAGAACAACACAAAGCACTGTCATAGCAACCAGCCTTCTAAAATGATGCTGCTGAATGCTGAATTGATGTGATGAGAAATGTCATTTGAGGAAGTAGAGATGATGTTGTAGGTTTTTGGCAGCTGAAATTGAGACCCTAGAGAATGTGAGTTGGGCAAATTTGTAGTATTTGGAACAACTGCCTGGCACTGCCAGTGGATGTTTCTCTGGCTAGAAACCAGAGCAGGAGAGTGCTGTCAGTGTCCAGCTCTCCTCAGCCCTTCTGACTGTGGAGTTGTTCAGCAAACCCTGCATTGATGGGCTGGCACAAGTTTTTTCACCATTGGAGAACAGACTTCTGTTGGAAATTGTGCAGTAACATGGGGAACCTGAAAATGTGTCAGGACCACTTTTTCCTAAAGAAACAGAGGAGCATTTCTGATAGTTTTTGAAGCTTGGATTCTGGTATGTAGATGTGACTGTGGTTATCACCCCATTAACATATTTAACTGTTGAGCATTGGTAATCAGTTCAAAGGGCAATTTTGTAACTTACTGTGAACTTGGCTGATGATGTTTGCTGTGGGGAAGTGTGAGGTCTCACAGAGCAGCAAAGGAAAGGGAACAAACTTGAAGCAGTGAAGTCAACAGAGGGTGACTAAAACACCAGAAAACCAAAATGTTTGGGGTGTGGTGACAAAATGAGTCAAAACCTACAGCAGAGCACTGGTGTCATCCAGTACTCCTCTGCCTTTTGGAAAGATGCCATTTCTCAAAGTTCTTGCTGACAATGGGACACTCAAAGGGCTGTAGTTACAAAATGGATGTTATTTGAAGAAAAACTGAGGTGAATGAGAAAATGTAGCTGCTTATCAAGGAAATTTCTCTCATTTGGAGTTCAGAAGTGAACACAGAGGTGTCAAGTCACCCTGCATTGTAGTGGTGTTCTCGGAAGAGTTGAGGGGGAGACAAACCCATTTCTTTTACAAGGTGTTCAGAATTTTCACAAGTACAGGATTCTGAGCTATGAGACCACACGATCAGGGTGCAGGTGTATGTAGTACTTGTTAGTTATGCTACTTACTGAGAGAGTTTTGTTTTAATGGCACACTGGAGAAATACCCTCTTTGTTGATTGATGGTGTGAACTCTCATTGCAGATGGAGGCATTTGTTAACTCCATGTATTGGTGAAATGAGCATGGGGGACTGTAAGGTTGGTCTAGTAAAGCTGGAGGTCAGACTTGTCAAGAATAGTATCAACTTAATTGTATCATAAAATATTGCCTTACAAGGAGATGAGGAAGAAAGAGCAGTGAAATGAATCCACGTTAAAAGTACACACATACCTTGCCCAAATGTGTTCTATGAGCTTATAAAATGTGGGTATTGTGTAGCTAATGCTGCTAACATCAATGCACAGCTGTGCTTAGAACCCAAGCCTTCATGTTTATTGGAAATTCCAGTCTTTTTGTGAGTCTGAAACATGAGTTACAGTTTCTTCTTGAGGTATCTTCTGTAACAGATTAGAGTTGGTCAGGCAGTGACAGAAACCAAGTTTCTCTTTTAAACTGAAAGTAGCAATGTAGCACAAAAGGTTGATTTTTTTGAATTTGAATATTGAATTTGCTTAGCAATTTATAGACTCTGGCTTTAAAGCCTTATTGCTAGCTTGCTTGTTTTAGTTGTTATTAGAAGTGATGGGCTCCTTAAAATGAGCAGGAATTGTGTATTGAACAAAGCTCCCGCAGTGAGAGTGGCAAAGAACAAAGCACATTGCTCCTTGTCCCCACTGTAGTCTGGATTAGTGTTACAGTGTATTTTACAAGGAAATTGGCACAACAGTGTTTTCTAGTATATTTCTATATTTTCCATCCAGATGAGCATTTAGATTAAGGTAACCTTTTCTGTCAGGAATGAGTATTTTTGGGGCTAGAGAATTTGAGGTGTTTTCCCTGAGTTCCAAATCTGACACAACTTCTTAAGCAGGATCCATCTTTCAGGGAAAGCTGGGATTCTGCTTTCTTCGTAGCATCCTTTTTGATTAGCAAGTAACTATAGAAATATCCAAAACTGATAGTTATTTTTGAAATTGCAGACCAGTATTCCCCCCCCCCACTTTTTTTTTTCAGCCATGGGAACATTGCTGTATGAACACTTGAAAAAAATGTCTGCTTTCCTGCTTTACCTTAGCAGTGTTGGTGCATGATGTTGAGCTTGCTGCCCAGTTCTAGCCCTGTTTAGCTGAGTGGCTTGTTTCCCTCAGCAGCAATAAAGCTTGACAAACAGGCCAAGGTCGATGTGCTGTGTGCAGGAGTGTTGAGAGGGGCTGTAACGTCCTCTTTGTGTTCTTGCAGGCTGAGGGGGGGTATGGGTGCCTAAGAAACTATGTAGCTAAAAAGAAGTTCTCGGTTATAAGCTCTTATTTGTGATAAATATTTTGGACCAAACTGCTGAGCTGATTGAGTTGTAATGCAGGTCCTTGTGCTGCAGGAACTGAACCTCCCCATTCCCTGGATTATGCTGCTTTGCTCGGAGGGGCTCCCACTGCCCTCAGTGCTCTGACAGTGCCGACAGTTTGTCCTTTCTAATGCTCTGTTTTCCACTTTTGTTCCCAGCAGCATACGGTTCTCTAAGTGGATGGGTGCTCTCTTTTCTTTGCCCGAGTGGTAACGTTCAAATGCAAAACGTTCTGGATGCCACAGACCAAGACCTGCGTTAAAACAAACACAAAGTCTGAAGATCGTGTTGTAAACCTGCTTGTTTTATATAATCAATGTTATTCAACTTATCGTGTATCTTTTTTGATTCTTTTGGTAACACTGTCTTCATACTTACCAATGTGGTTTTATTATCCTTCCTATACCTTTTTATTCAGAAAACTGCCAAGAGTACACTGTTTGGACTAGTCATTGTGGTGGGTTTAAGGAATTAATCATTTATCTGCTAGGTTGTTCTGAATGGTGTCGTGGTTCATACTAAGACTTTGTGGCCTGTTTACAGTAAACCTATGTGTGTTTGCACAGTATTATAACTTTCACCTGCCTTTTTAGGTTATTATGTATCGTATCAGTTTTCCAGAACTTTCTCTGTGCTTTTGTTGCTTTTGAGGCTTCATCTCTGGTGATTTGCATTTGTATGATGTATGAGAAAATGTACGAAACGCTGATGATCCACCAGTGATTGGGAAAAGCTGACTTTTCTAAATCGCCGTGCCTTAAAACACCATAAACACTCCACACACCAACAACTCGTGTGGATGCCTCTGGAGGTTTGGCTTCAGGTCTCAACTGTTGATGGCAAAAATTTGTCACAGGCATTTCTATCTGTCAGCTGAGCGATGTTATGTACTGATTTTTTATATATACCATAGCACTACTTTTCATTGAAGTTTTGTAATAAATTGTATGAATGTGGAAAACGTTGATTTTCTTTTTGGGGTGGTTTTTCTTGTTTTTTTTTTTTTCTTTTGCCTTTTCAATCTAATGTATGAAATGCTGTAATGGTGTTGTGCACAGTGCATATTCAAAGGAATTGTGATATTTACCCTGGGGTATGAAGATGTTTTCTAAAATTTGTCTACCTGAAAACTGCTTTGATTTCATTTCAAAACAACTTTTAAAGTGTTTTACCTCTAAGTTAGGTAGCAAAGCTTCACATCTACTTTTTTTCCAAAGTTCGTTAGGCACCTACTGATGTCTTTAGGTGGGTGAATATCATGGAAAATCTCACACACCTTACTGTATAAGTTAATGAATGTTGTTATTTCCTTTACATCATTGCTGAGTTATAGCTCTCTTCTGCATGCTTTTGTAGTCCTGTGTGTTTTATATATGCACAAGTGTAAATTACTTTCCACAGATGGGATTGAGACACTTTGTCTTCTGTACTAAATTGGGGTGTCTTTCATGTAATGATTACCCCTAATTTGGCTGTCTAGCAATGAGTGTTTAATCAGGATAGGATTCACAAATGACTGGCATCACTGGGATGCATATTTGGCTTGCTTGGAGTTTAACTGCATAATATGGACGTTACATTATTACTTCAATGGCTGCTATTACAAAGTTGAAAGAAGAAAAGAAATGGAGTGCCAGATTTGCATTCACACGAATTTTCTACCTTTTTTATGAAGATTTGAATTTAACCATGTCTGTCCAGAGGGCCGAGGTGAGAGATTCAATGGCAAACTTTTTCTCATAATTTGTTTGCTGTTATTTGCACCTTTCTTGTTTTTCTTCCAAGATTTTGCATCATATTTTGCAACCCTCTTAATTATGTGCTGTCCCTTTGTGCTTGTGAAAGTCAGGACAGCCACACCCCTCCTGAGAAACCCAGACTTCAGTTGGAGACCTTAGTTACAAGCTAGATTAGCTCTCTGAGCAAAGGTGGCATGAAAGCTTTGCCTTTCAAAGCCAGTGAGGACAATGGAGAAGCAGACTGTCAAAAGCATCTAGTCTTTAATTTTATTAAAACAGAGGAAGCTTTTCTGTCTCTCTAAAGCAAAGCACCTGAAGCCACTGTCACAGTTCTTCTATGGGAAGCCTCAGTGAAAAGATTTTTACTTGGAGGTACTGAGTACCGTTTGATAGTCTGTACTTTCTTGGGGTTTGTGGATTCCAGATGGAGCATTTTGGCTCAAAATTTGAGATCTATTTTAATAATTGTCCAAAAAGGGCTTGTAGAGCTGCTGATTCCATATGTGAGTACTTTCCTTTCAATGTAGTTTTATTTTTTTATGCTTTCTACCACTTCTTTGATGTTGACTGATGTTAGTTTTCAGTTACATTTGAACTTGGTTTTGTTAAAATACTTAACAGCTTACTGGGTGAATATATAGTTGTTAAGCCAAGTCTTTGTACTGTAGAGCTCTCTGGTTAGAGGACACTGGCTAGCGCCTGCTTTCTGACTTTGCATTTCAACTCCCATAGGTGTTGGCAGTGCCAGGGCCTTGGAAGACAAGTCCCTTTCTCTGAATTTCATCCTGGCCTTTTCCAGACTGATGTTTTCCAGCGCTGGGACAAAGTGCCCACATGTAACTTTTTTAATGACTGTTCAGCTGGATCAAAGAGCATTTGACCGCAGTCCTTTCAGTCTTCATTAGTTTTAAAACACCGTGGCAGACTATAAAACAACTCATGAAAGGCTGATTGGCTCATTGGTGCCTTTAATTGTGGTGCGGAGTCTCTAATGGTCTGCGGCTTTCTAGCATTTAAAAACAAGGAAATTTGCTGACAATTACCTGATTCGTTTTTTTTCTGATGCTTTGAATCAATGGCTAAGAGTGAGCTCAGGGTGAGCTAATGCAGTTTTAAAATGTGCGCCCCTCGGATTGCCAGGCCTTGGAAGTGTCTCCTTGTTTTATTAGGAGGGATGTTTTGAATAAGGAGGTGGAAGAAATGCCAAGATAAATGCTGTGATGACTACAAGGATTTGAAAAGTTGGTATTGTGGCATTGGTGTCAGATTTGTTCCCAGGCAGGGCAGTGCCCTTCAGTTATGCAGCCATCACCCTGCCAAGCTTATCCTGTCCCGTGTTCAGAAGAGTTTCAGGTCTGATAATTTGCCTGTCCTTGTAATGGGGAAGACATGACCCCTCCCTGCGGCCATGGAAGTCGGGGGAAGGATCTGGGTGTCCTTAGTCTTCACATCCCGTTCTCCTTCCTTCTCTGTTGAGTTTTCTATGAGTTGTTCTCATGTCCTGTGCAACTGCTGCTTTTCATTTAACTTCTCTCTTGCCTCGTCTTAAAGAGTTACGCTGACAGCTTTTACCTAAAATAACTTCCCATATAACCTCTTTAAATTTTTTTAATGGAAACAGAGCACACATTCCTACTTCACACAGCATGGTTACAGTATGATTCAGGACTTCCCACTGTATTTTGAGATGCTAAATCTGGAAACGCATTTCCTATTTAATCCATTTGTGTTTGGGTTTTGTATTTTTTTTGAATACTGTATTCCTTCTTCTCGGTGCTGCGTTTCTGTTCGAGAGCAGGGAGTGCTGCCTTTTATAGTGTTTAAACCTTCAGGGAGGTGTAGCCTGCCCGGCTGCGGGGGGATTATTCCTGCACATCAGCCCGGCCCGGCGCTGTTCTCTCCAGCCGCTGGCACGGCCCGGGGCTGCAGAGGGGGATCGCTCCGGTGCTGGTGCCGGCGGGTCCCGCTGCCCTGCCCGGCTCCGGCAGCCCCCGGCCCGGCTGTCACCCGGCGGGGGCGGGCCCGGGGCGGGCTCAGCTCCCGGGATTGGCGGCCCCGGGCGGCCCCGGCCCCTCGGCGGCGGGGGGGCGGCCCCGCCGCTCGCACTCCCTCAGTCCCCCACCCAGCCTCGCACACACGGGCACGGCTGTCGCTCCGGGGAGGCACCATGAGCACGGGCATGCGGTACAAGAGCAAGCTGGTGAACCCAGGTGAGGCGGCGGGGACGCGCGGCCGCTCCGCCCCGCGGCCCGGCGCGTCCCTCTCGCCTCACTCTCTGTCCTTTTCTCTCCCCGCTGCCGGTCCCCCCCGCGGGCATCCCGCCCTGGCCGCGCCGCCCCGCAGAGGAGAAGCAGGTAGGTGGGCTCCCTCCGGGCACGGCTCTCCGCGGGATGCGGCAGCTACCTGGGCACAGCGGCGCCTTGGCTGCATTCATCCGGGAAACGGGCGCTTTGCCTGTCGCATCCCCCCGGGTTTTGGCTTGGGTTTCTTTTTTGTCGCTGCCTTTGGGTGTGTCGAGCGGCTTCGGATGGAGAAAGGCAGCGCGGGGCTGGCAGAGGCGTTTGGGTATTGGGAGCACGTCTCGCATCCCTCGCCCCTCCTCAGCACAGATGCGCAGACACAGCCCCGCTCCTGCCGCTCCTTGGTGCTGCAGCCGATCGGCACCTCGCAGGCGGCCAGGATTTGGGTGTTAGCAAACATCTGTTTTGCTTTGCAAAGCTAAGAGCTATTTGAAGACATGCCTTTGAGTCCTGGAGAGAGAGATGGGGTGATGCAATCAGATGACATCGACAGGTTTTTTTGTTGTCTATTTGATATTTGGAGGGATTTAGGGTGTTTGAAAAGAAGAGGAATCCTCCTCTGCAGAGCTTGAATGCTTAGGTAAGGGGTTATTAGGGTCCTGTGTGTTCCTCAGCACCCATCATCATGGTATAGGGAAGTCTGTAAATGGAAGAGCCTTTCACAAGGGTGGGGATGGAGGTGATGAGCAGAGCAGTGCATGGGAACAATCTCATCCATTCCCAGCCTGCCTTACACTTGCCTTTGGGTCCAGTCTTTCTCTGAGGCTCCAATTCTGTATGAAGCAAACACCTTGCCTGCTAAGACCCTAGTACTGCACAGCCTTTTCAGGCCACAGAAAAGCAAACTAGCTTTGTAGCAGCTTGGGTATTCACCTGGCCATGGCAAGAGATGATGTTTTCCTATATAATGCAGACTTATCACTGTGCATTTCTATGAACTGCTGATCACAGTGATGAGGTGAGCAAAGTAAATCTAGGGGTAATAGGATAATGGGATCGCCAGATGCATTTTTCCCAAGGTACTTGAAATTTTGCTAGTATTTTGTAGTTATTTGGGAATATTGCAGTTAATTCTTGTTTTATTTCTGGGTGAAAGCAGTCCAGAATGTGTTCTGACACTGCGGAACATCTAGTGTAAGCTGTGAAGTGGGGAGAAGCTTTGTGACCCCTCTAGAACGATGCCGTTCTTCAGTTCATGTTTTTAAACTAAGAGGGAAGCGGGTTATGTATAAGGCTCCTTTCTGTGCATTCTCTAGGGGAAGAAGCGAGGTAGAGATCAGAGGAGTCTGTTGTAGATATTAACATAACTCCTCAAGGCTCTTGTCACACTGCATAGGCAAAAGTGGGCTAGAGTCTCCCCCAAAGAGCCCTTGTGTGCAGGACAGTGCAGTTCCTGCTGGGGCAGAGGAGCCTTTCCTCCAGTGTGGAGGGGGTGTGTGTGTAACCGCGTGTCTTACACTGAGGGTAGAGTGGGTCTTGCATGACAGAGCACAGTTCATTATGGATTTGGGCCAGCCCTGTGGATGGAAAGGGGAAACCAAGCTGTGAACATAAAGCAGTCTATTAAAATTAAAGTGAACACACAAAAGCATAAATTATTTTTATTTAGCATCTTTTAAGAGCAGGATTTGTCTTCCTGTGCTGCTTTTTTCCAATCTTCTTGCATCTGACAGCAGGTAACAATTTAAAGGATTTACTAAAGCTATAGTTCTTGTCTGAATTAATTTAAAAAATTATTATAAAAGCTATTTTTAATGAATATGTGGGAAATGAAGTGAGCTTCTGAGAGGGCACTACAGTAGATTGCATGTAAGTAGGGTTGCCTTTGGTAAAATCTTAATGAAATTCATGAGTTACCAAGTCCATAGAATGGAAAAATGTGGTATCAGAGAATGTGTGTTCATCCTCCCTCGCAGCATGGTCAGGGCTGATGCATTGTCTGGGTTCAGGGTACTCTGATTTGCAGATTGGGATCCTAATTACTACCATTCATCAGGAAAAAATAACGGTAGATTCTCCACCTCTCTGATTTCCAAGGAATGACCTCTTAATTATTGAAGTCAGTGGAAATTTCATACTGGTCTCTGTGTGCAGAGCATCCAGCATTCCCAGGGGAAGGGTTGTGGTTAAAGAGCTTGGGCTGGTGTGGAGCTTTATGGCAGGTTGCCTGGTGACATCAAGCTCCTCAGCTTTATTATACCTCAGTTCAGCACCTCTTGAAGAGGATGGTTTCTCTCCTAGCAATTTATTTACCATTGGATCACGAAGAGATTCTCATGGTTGAAGCTGGGTAGGAAATGAAGCAATGACTAACGTCCCATGTGCAGAGGAGCAGGCCCCATGTGGGGAAACCCAGCAATTTATCAAGAATTTGACAGGGCAAGTACAGCAGATGGACGCTGTGCCAAAGGCAGAGGTGTTGCTGTGGGAGGAGTAAAGGGACAAGCTCCCAAGTACCTGGTTAAACTGGAGTGTCCTGGCACACTCCTCCAGAACATGCCAACATGCCTCCTAGCTCGTGGTGTTGGCGTGTGTGTGTTTGGGGTGTTACCTTGCTGTGTCTCTGAAGCTGGCTCCTGCTCATTCAGGCTCATGTCTCTCATGTTCTTTGAAGTGATTGTTTCTTTTTAAATCAGGAGGATGGGAACCTCTCCTTCCCAAGTTGATCTCTCCCCACCCCATCAACTTGCAAAGTTGTTTGGGTGTGGGAGCAGAGACTATCTGGTGGATCCAGTTCTTTCAGTGGGTTTGAAATTACAGGGCTGTGCCTTTTGCATTCAGCTTAGTCCTTTTTTTTCTACTTGAACTTATTTTGCAGTGGTCTGCTTGTCATTAAAAATATATATTGGGGGCTGTGTATAGGGAAGATGCTGTGCAAAATGTAGTTTGATTGGAGGAGTGGTTTCAGTGCAAGTCATTGAGAACTGAATTCATTGCCTTTATGTTTCAGTTTTTGAGAATCTGGGTTTTACATGTTAAAAACTTACATTCAGACTCCTTTGGCTTTTTCTTAGAAAAAATGGAGCAGAGATTTCTATCATTCCTGGAACAGCAGATATTGCAACAGCAGAGATGTCTTCTATCTAAAATAGCAACTGTGCCAACACAGAGCATCATTTTTAAGGTCAACTTTCAACCCCAGCCTTGCCTATCAGAACACTGGCTGGTGGAAATCCCCCAGTTCCCTGTTAAAGTGTGCTGAACTGCCTTTTTCTTTTCTCTACTGTGCTTTTGGAGAAATAAGCCCAGGTGGGCTACAGGGAAGTGTATCCCCTGAAAGGCTGCACTCTGCATAAAGCTGAGGCACCCAGAGTAGCTGTAGACACTGCCTGTTACGCTGAGGACAACTCCAGTGCAGGCAGCTGCTGATGACCAAGAACAGATTAAGAGGAGGGAAAGGTGGTGATTCCTTGTGCCTTGAGCTGCTTGAACATGACCTAATGTGACTCTCAATTTCTACGTAGATAACTTATGTGGGGAAAATTGATTGAGTTTTGTGAAATGTGTAATGAGAAGTATCATAGGAGTGATAGATTCTCTTGTACAGCAACTGTACAACAAAGACCATAAGCAGAGCTTAGTCTTTTCAGAATCTCCCCAGAGTCTCTGCTGGAGTAGCTTGGAGGATTTGTACCTGCACTGTTCCTTTGTGGCATTGCCATCTTTAACCTAAATGTTTTTCTTACAATAACAGTTCTTGTAGTCTTGTGACTAGAGGAACGTTCTTGCTTGTGCAGAAAAGTATGGAACCTGGAAGGAGAACAGACTACCACTGACTCTTTAATTTTCTCATAATTAAACCAATTATTTTATAATTGTGATTCTTTGAGTCATTGGGAGTAGCAGTATGGATCTGTGTTCCTGTTCTGTGCCAGTTCAGGGTGGTTGTGGTGAGGTGGCTTTTTTTTTTCCCCTCAGAGAAAGCAAAATTATATTTGCAGCTGTATAATGGGATATTTCACCACAGCTGGATAGTCTCTCACTGTGTCATAGCTTGCCCTGGGTGAGGCTGTTTCTCTTTGACTCCCCACATTAATGTCTCTTCCAACCTCTGTGTTTTCCAACCCTGGTCATGCATCCTGGCTACCAAGATGCTCCTGCCAGAAAGGGAGTAGCAAATTAGTCACAGAATCTGGAGGTAAATACTGGAAACACTCTTAAAGCAGCACATCGCTGCTTGTTTTTCTGATGTCCCAGTGTGTCTTGGCCAGACACAGCATAGGAGTGGAAGCTTTTACTTCTTTGTGAAAAACCTTGTGTGTTTCATTCATTTTTTTTGGCCCATTTCAAAAGACAACGTTGGTCCCTTGCCCTCTGAGCTGGGCAGAGGCTCAGTGCTCAGAACTGTGTCAAGAGTGGTGGGACTGCAGCAGGTCGGGAGGTTCAGCCCTGCCTGTCTTTCTGCTGTGCATCTGTCTAAACAGCCTGGCTGCAGGAGGCCCTGGGTCACAGATGGGCTGTTCTGGGCTGGGAAGGGAAGTTCATCCTGGGTACTTGGACTTTTTTTTTTCCATTCTTTGTCTGCTTGGCTGCTTGGAAAAGAGCTGTAAAAAGAGGTCAGTGCATGGACTTCATGGTGAAACAGAACCACTGGAGAGCTGGGCACAGATTCTGTCTCCTGCTGCTGCTGCTATCTCTCTTCAATTATTTATGCTCCAAATGGATGAAACAGTTGTGAGTGCAGGGCAGGGGAGAGGTTCAGCCCTCTTGGTGCAAGTACCAATCTGCAGTTTATGGAAAGGAGAAGTAAGTGCTTCCTCCACAGGATTTTTGTCACTTTAATTTCTCTGCCCAGCTACTTGTGCACAACTCCAAAATTCTGCTGCACTTGTGAGAGTTGTACAGGGTTGTTCCAGTGTTCCAGGCACATTAATCAAATGGGTAAGTGCAACAGATATTAGGGCCTGATCCTTGCTGATGTTAAGGAAGTAGGAACAAACTTCATTTAACCCCAAGAGGTGCTGGTGACACTTGTTCAGCTGCTGGGTTCCAGACTGTTTGGGCTTTGCAAAAGACGGTTTGCAATTGTAGAGGGGAAAATGTTACTGCCATTTGAACAAAGGAGAAACACAGTGCCTGGGTGCTTTCAGTCTCCAAAGTCAAGGAGTCTCTTACAACCACTTATGCTCTCAAAAATGTTACTGGCTTCACACTGATGCTGTTCTTCATTTGATGGTTCTAGCAATAAATGTAAGAGGCTAATGTTGTGACAGTTCCCTGGAAAAGTTGAGGAAAGGCAAGTCAAGAGAGAGAGAAACAATTGATGGAGTTGTGTGTCTTCTAGAACCCATATTGCCCAGTTTAAGTCTAAGGTGCTGTCCAATGAAATGGACATCTTGGAAATCCAGAGGAGATTCCATCTCAGCCAGCTGTTTGGTCGCTGTGCCAGGCCAGGTGGGTGCCTGCTGTGTATCTCCAGAGCTTTGCCAAATTAGTTTTGAATGTTCAGTCCAAGGGGGTCCCCGAGCTGTTTTGGGACACCCCACACTGGTGGCTCCTGTAATCATGCTGTTGTTACTGCTCATATGTGCTGAAACCAAGCCTGGGGAGCTGGGCTCCATCCTTAATACTTCAGGTATTTCTTGCTGAGATACCTCTTGGCTAAGCTGAGAGGACTCCTCTCCTATCCCCATTTCTCTTCCAGTTCAAGTGGCCTCTGTGTTACCTTTTCTTCTTGTATAGCAGAGCATGAACTGGAGGGCACATTTTTGCTTATCTGTAGAGTTTTCTTCCCTGACCAACGCTGTTTGTCCCTTTCTTGCACAAGGCAGAGGTTTCCCTGTGACAGTGAAACCACACAGGATAATTCTCTACTCATAAAAGAAATGCAAGGCACCTCTAATGCTCAGATGTTTGTGAAGTGTATGCAAGTTGTTTCATAGCATACTGGAATAATTCCCACAAGGGCTGGATTTTATGTGAGTGTGTGCATGTCTACAGTGTGGTTAGCCTTGAAGCACAGGAAAAAAATGTTTGTCTGCTGTTACACATTCCTTTTCTCCCAGAGATTTGTCCCTGGAGCTGTGAAGAGGTTTGCAGTCATCTTGTTCCCACAAAAGTGTTCAGGAGCTGGATTTGTGTGTGGTGCTGGGATCAGGTGCCAGAACATATGCACTTCATCAGTATGTATGTGTGCTGCTGTTCATCCATGACTTGGCTCTCCAGAAACACTGTTCAGCATGAACAGAGGAAGGTGGCACTGCACTGAGAGGGAAGATTTGGATGTCCAGTGCTGACCAGAGGGGCTGGACTGCAGGAAGTGGAACAGATCTGTTGCTTCTGACTTAAGTAAGAACTATCTTTGTTTAGGATTGAATGGGGTGATATCCTTCATTCCTTCTCCTTTGTACTTCCAGTGCATTAGTTGAAATCTGTTATGATCTGCTAGCATTCAGCTCCAGACTGCTATCCCTTCCCTCAGTCCTCACTCCCTGTCTGCAGGGCTGGTACCCAGCAGCATCACAGCAGCCAAATGCTGGGGGTGGCTGGAAGGGAGAATGTGCTGAGAAGATGCAGGGACTGTTTTGCTAACGAGCAAAGTTTGGCCAAGTGTTGGCCAAGAGCTGAAGAGGAAGTGAAACCCTGCACAAGCATCTGCATGGGTGTAACGCCAAGAGGGGGAGGAGAATTGTTTAGTTTCTGGCTTGGGTACAACTGTCCACCCCTGAAGTCAAAAGAAATAAGAGAAGTTGAGGCTGAAGTTGACTTCTGGAAGAGGAATGCAGCTGTGCTGGACAGGGCAGGACAATGCAGGGATGCTCAGGATGGCAGAGACCTCTCTGGATACAGCAGTGGAGCCCTTGGCTTGCCCCAGCTTTGTGCCGTGCCATGACAGCCAGGGCTGAGGGAGGCTCAGGGTTAATGCTGGGAAATGTAGCACTGGAGGATCTTGAGCTGTGGTTCGTGCAAGCCTGAGGCTCTGTGGGGTGTGAGCCAGTGTAGTTGTAAGTCAGTCAGAGGTGGGAAGCCCTTAGTAGAAGTTAACTCCAGTTGTTCACTCAGCTCTTCAATCTGGGCTGTTTCTGTGCACAGGGGCAGTGGCTGATGGCAGAAACAGCTGTGTTCACCCTGCCCTGACTCCTGCTGGGGAGAGAGGGGCATCAGCTGTCTGACCCTGCCTGTCCCAAGGAGAAGGAGACCTGAGCTTTGTGCAGCTCCCTTTGCTCTTCCGGGGATCTTTGGGAGTGCCCTGTTTGTCTTGCAGCTTGTTATCCAATGTGTCCGGGGCGTGTATGTGGAGATGGGATGGCCCGTCTCTGCCTGACCCCACCCGAGGCAGTTGGTGCCTTCTCCCAGAATGACTCCTGGCAGGGAAACTGGGAGCTGAGAGTGCAGGCTGAGCAAATAAACCACAGGATCATGAGTGCTAGCTCCTGGAGACTGGCCATGAGGAGTGAGCCCGTCCCACTGACCTCTGGATGTTCTCAGTGCAGAAGCAAGTGAGGGGAAAGAGATCCACTCAGCTTGTGGGAAAAGGGCTTAACATCTTCCTTCTGCTTTCTGTGAGGCAAAGCCCGTGGCAGTACAGGTGTGGCTCCAATGATTACGTTTCATTTTTCCTTGCAGACCCCTGGAGCCTGAAGCTGTGAGAACATGAGAGCACAAGCCAGGCCTTTTACTGCTATAGTCTGTATTGCAATTATTTTTAAGGTTACTTCCCAGGCAAGTCACTTTGCTTTCAGCTTTTTGTAATGTCTTCTTGCTGTTTCCTCAGTGTGGGAACTATTTTAATCCTTCCTGATGCACTGAGCTCATTCTTGCTGTGATATGTACACATGTGTAGTCTCTTTAGATCCTGCAGTCTTACATCCACTTTTATTTTCAAATAAATGACATACTACATTAATTATATATTCAGGTGAAATATGAGTCATAAAGGCATCTGTCTGCCCTACACACAGTCCCCTTGGCTGTGCTTTTTGTTTGGTTTAAAGCTCTCCTGGGTCTCTGCAAGTGATATGAAATCTGGAAATGTGGGTAGGCAGTACTGGAAATGCCCATCTAGACCAATAGTAATTTCCTTCTGCCCAAGGCCTGCTGTAAAAAATGTCAGGGAGATTTATGGCTTTTAAGATCCTATAGATTCTCAGAGGTTCCTGCTGCTTAGAGAGTCTGGTGCCAGCTGGTATCAGACTAATGGAAGAAGCATCAGAGCCTTCAGAAGCTGGGATTTGCCCTGTGTTGTAGGCAGTGGGCTGAATCAAGGCAGCAGGAGTTAATTCAAGCAAAGGTGCTCTGCAGCAAAGCCTTGCCATGGTTGCACAGGGCCAGGACGAGCAGGAATGTGCCATTGTAACAGTGAGAGATGCTGTCAGGGATGATCTCTTGTCTCCTGGCAGTTGTTCTTGCAGTCCCGACTCTCAGAGATGGTTCCTGTGATCCAGCTGGAGCAGTGCGCTGGAGCAAGCAGAAGAGAAACTGCTTGTGTCTTATCCCAAGATGTTCTGTGCTGTTCAGCTGCTTTAAAGAGCTCCCCTCCCCTTGAAAGGAGGCCTTGGCAGTGTGTGTATTAATGAGGGAGGTGGGTATTGGGGAGGACAGTCATTTAGCAGAACTTGGTGCTTTTGCTGAGCAATTAATCCAGGCACATGCTTGGGAAGCACTCCAAGTTACTGAGCAGCTGGACCCTCTGGATCAGCTCTAATCTGCCAACAGTTCTGGGGCTGGCACTTCAGAGGCTCAGAGCAGCCCCACGGAGGTCAGTGAGTTAGGGGCCTGTTTGCTGCACACGTCCCAGTAGTGGCCCATGGACCTGCTTGGGACCTTGATGACCATCCCTGTGCAGCAAGAGTGTGTCCTCTTGTCACCTGGATAAGCCTCATCTGCCCTGCCCCACCATGCTTGCCTCACACCAGGTTCACAGCAATGGATCTCACAGCAATTTGAGTAAACCAGAAGCAACTGGATGGAGCCCAGCGTTCCTGTTCCTCAGTGCCTGCTCTGTTCAGCTGCCAGTCCTCAAATGGACTTGCATGCCACCTCCGAGCTGTGGGATGGCATTATTTGCAGCAGCTCTCATTAATGTCAGTGAAAGCCTTTCTGTTTGAGATGGTAGGGCTGGTCCTCAGCAGCTGCTCAGACGTTCCAGCCAGTGCCAGGCGTTTTTCTGCCTTGTTTGAATGCCCAGTGTCATCTGAACATCTCTCTGCTCCTCCCATGGTCACACTGTCATGGGCAGGTGTCAGGCAATAGCAGAATTGTTCTCTTGGTAAACAAGTGATGTTATTGGAGCTGCCCCTCATGTGGCAGCAGTGCAGTGTGTGCATGGGGTTGCTAATGAGGGATATCATGGGGCTTGTTAGTCTGAAAGCTTAATGAGCCATCTTCTGGTTCTTTGTGAAGTGTGTGGATGCTTCTTCCCATCAGCTGCTCCTGTGCTGCATCTCGCACTTGGGTGTGGTTGATACTGGAGAGTGTTCCTGTGAGTTAGAGCTCACAGCACATATTGGGCATTTTGGGGGAACTCGGATTTCATTTATCATGACATTAATGGCAGTGGACATCCAGGAAATGTCTGAATGAGAGCGCTGCTCTCGTTTCCTCAGACACCCTGCGTACGCTCGAGGGCTGAGCTTCCTTGTGGCTCCAGTGAATCCATGTGTACCGGGTACCTGGAGTTTGTCCTTTAGCTGATTAGGGATTTTCCTTCATGACAAATAACTATTTTTCTTCATTATTTAAAAAAAAAACAGAGTAATTAGGGCATCCACCCACCTCTTGGCTGGCATCCTGCAGTAATAGGCCAGCATGTGTTTTCTTCAGAAGAGGAAGCAGGTCTTGCTTTGTATTTTCAAGGCAGTGGTTTATAAATGAGCCTGAAAAGCCTGCGAGGGGCAGTGGGATGAGAACCCATACAAAGAATAAATCTGAGAAAATAAATCCTAGAAAATACATCCCAAGAGATTGCTGTTTGGCCTAGCAAATCAGAGCCCAGGCTAGAAGCCCAAGAGAGCCCTTCCTCATTTTGTATATGACAGTGCTTCCAGGCTTTGCTTGAAGATAGTTATCTTTGGATTCCTAAAACATATAAAGGTTTGACTTCACGCTGTGCTGCACATCCTAGGAGCTGTTCGTGGGTATCTAATTTGATTTTGCACCCAGTTCTCGTTAAAGGAGACAAATCACTGCGAGTGACAAATTACTCTTGGCCTGTTGTGGCTGTCACTTGAGCTGACATTGCATGGGGGTGCTGGCTCTCTGCTAACCCATGGACTGAGCAGAGCATTCCCCACACTGCCTCACTCCTCTCCTCACCTACATGGCTGTTTCCATTTCCTTTGGGTTGTCTCGTAGGAAAACACAGTCTAGCAAATGCAATTTTTTCCACTCCATTGCTTCCAAGCTCTTTCTAACATTGCGTGTTGCTGCCCCTTGTGTGTCCAACAGCCACAGCATTTACAGTCAAATGACTTTCTGTCTTCTCTAATATCTTTTTAATCTGGTTTCATTCTGACTTGTAGAAATCCAATGTAATCATCTCCAAGGTGACATCTTCATGAACTCTGCTATACCAATGTCTGCTCTGTTAGCATCTCTCATCTTACATCTCAACTACTTTACCATTTTTTGTTATTTTCAGATGAGCCCAGAAAGAAATTTATGAAATCAGCAATACCAGAGATTTGCCAAAATTGCAGAGTTGGGTTGTAAACCCAGTGCCTTGTGACATGATGGCAGTTACTGAGTGTTTGCATGGCAGTGGTGTCTGTGGGGCCTCTCCTGGGCCACAGCCTTGCAGTTTCCCACTGTGCCAGTCCAGGACTGGGCTGTTCCTGCCACAAATGAGGTGATCCTGCTTGCAGTGGCTCTGAAATTGTCGGCACATTCCGGATTAACCAAGGAGCTGACACATTCCTCTGGTCTGGGTTGGTGGTGTGGAGATGAAAGGCACTAGGCTGAAACATGAGCTTTTCCACAAAGGCCATTGTACAGTGTAGTTATTTAAAAGGCAAAATTTTTAGGCAATTTGCAATAATAGGAACCAAGAGCCAGCCTTCTTTTAATACAGATGAAAGCGCCTAACTCCTTTGAAACTGAGGAGCTAGATACCTCCTGTATTTTCATAAATTTGGCTCTGGTGAGCAGCCTTGTCACTGCTCTCCCTCCACCATCCCTCTCTGATCTAAGCTGCTGTGTAGCAAGAGCTCTCACCATCTCCCATGAGGAGGCTGCTGCTGCCTCGGCATTTACACACCTGGTGCCAGGCTTACAGTTGCCTTTCATGTGCTGTGGTCCATGGATTAGGTCCAGGAAAGGGGTTGCTGAAGGAAAATAACTGAAAATACTGCAAGAGGTATGTTCCAGGCAGCTCTGAATGGCCCTTTCATCTTTGCCTCAAAAAAATCAGTGAGAGTTGTAGCTCTGTGAAAGGATCATGGCTGCACTCAGGGGTGACAGACCCATTTAACATTTTGGTTTCTGTATCGGAACTGAAACTTTTACAATGCTGCTTCTATTTTAGGGACCTATTCAGTAGAGATGTTCCATTGCAGATTAATCTCTTAAGCTCATCCCACCTTCTTTTGAAAACTGTCCTCTTTATTTTCCTTCACACTTCTCCTTAAACCCCTCCTGTGTCTCCCTGGCAGGAGCTGGCTGGTGGATAGTCACTGTTTATCACAGTGCTGCTCTCTGCCTGCTCTCTGTGCCTGGCAGTTGTCTTGTGTGCTGAGCATGGGCCCTCTGTGCCTGGGATTGCCTCTGTGCTCCAGCTCAGCACTCTGGCATAGGGATGTGCTCCCTGGGAGTGTGGAGCTGACTGCAGTCTGCTCTCTGGGTGACAAATCCAGGGCTGAGGAGTTAGGCAGTGCACTGCCCTGAGGCCTTATGCTCCCGTGTGCCTGTCTCTGCTTCACCCAGACTCATCACAGCATGGAAAACTCATACAGGCTTTGCTCTTGTAGATATTTTCTTATCTTTTGCAGTGTTGATATCTTTTGCAGGGGACAGAGAACATGGCTTGGAGCTCTCCAGGGTGTCTGGGTGCAGGGTGAAGAGCATGATCCTTCTTCAGTGCTCTCCAGCACAGGATCCTCAAGGGCTCAGCAGACAGCACTGGCCCAGCCAGGGCAGGTGTGGGTGTTTGCAGTGAAGTTCTCTATGCTCAGAAGTGGTGCAACTGAAGCCCAGGATATAACAGCTCTGTCTGGAGGCATTTCTATCTGGAGGTCATGATTTTTAGGGATACACAGCATACTTTGATGAAGGAGTGGCTCTGCTCCCCTGTCAGTCAATCACACCACAACTAAAGCTTCCCAGAGGTGCTTGAGCCTCGGGATTCCCCTTAGCCCAAATGTTCAACTTCAGACCTGTTCCTTCCATGTAGTGGTTGGTGTTGGTCAGGGCACTGGGTTGAAGCACACCCTGCTCCACACATTGCTCTTGGAGCTGTCCCAGTGGGAACTCGCAGGCACTGCTGTGTAGAAGCTCTGTGGTTCCTCATCTCCCCAGCAAGGCAGCCTGTCTGTTGGATAGTTACTTCCCCATGAGATCCTCACCGTGTTGATGACTTCTCTGGCATCTTTCTGAGTTATAGGTGTGAAGCCAGAACTGGCAGAAAGAGACTGGTGGGAATGCAGCCAGGTGGGAACAGCCTGCTGCTTCATCTGCTGAAACCTGTTTGTCCTGCAGTGTATTTATTCCTAGTCTATCCTGAAGAGGAGCTACCTGAACAGAGATTCCTTTCTCTGGTGCCCACTGCTTCTAGAGGGCTGAAGCCCATAAGGAAGAAAGGTCTCACTTTCATTGCAGTTTTGACTGGTTGTTGCCCAGGGCTGGCCTCTGGGAAGAGGCTGAGGAGCAAAGTGCTCTCTGGAAAATGCAGTCATGCTGTACTTCTCCTGCTGTTCAGCCCCAAGGTTGTTGTGTGATCCAAAGAAACTATCACAGGATTGGCAGCACACACAACCCAGTCTTCCATCTGCTTGAAGGAAATCTAAAATTATGCAGCATGTGATCCATAGCTGCACTCAAGCATGCTCTGCCCCTTGTTCCTCTATGCACTGCATTTGCAATAGCTCATAGCACCCTGTGGGGTCGTGCCCAGTGGCTGCTGTGTCACCAGTGAGGCCAAGGCCATGTGCATGTGTGAACTGCATTGGATTCTGGACAGGGTGTGGATCACAGCAGCTGTATTTGCTGACAAAATGGCCCCATCCAATGGCTGCCATTGCAGGGAGACTGGGAATTCTGGAAGAGACCCACAAAACCTGGGTGCCTTCCTGTGTTGAGCAAAGTCTGGAGTGAGGGGGAAAACCCATGACTGTGTAGGAGTGTGTGTGTGTGACAGTGATGTGTGGTGGCCGTTGCTGCCTGAGGCACTGCTGGATCCTGTGGTTGGGTTAGAGCTTCTAACAATGAGGCACTGATTCATCTGTGGTCAATGTGTTTTTAAAAGAATGCCACTGAACTGTCAGTCTGGTTTCTCCTGGCCAAGTGTGGCCACTGCAAGGCTCTTTTCCTTAGGACTCCCCCTTCCCAGTGATCTTAATTTTCATTTTCCTTTCTCAGTCTGGTTCCTCAGGCATTTGTGCTGTCTGATCCAGGTGAGAGAATCCTGCTGCCAGCCTTGGCCAGTGTGGTCACTTGTACGGTGGAGAATGGGGCTGTGCTGGAGAAACCACAGGGTTGTGGTGCTGGTGCTCAGTGCTGCCTTGCCAGTACAAACCATTTCCAACCCTGCGTGTGTGGGGGGATAGAGTTGGGCTGCTGCAGCTGGAGGTCAGCAGTTGGAGCTGGCACAAGGCAGAGCAGTGTGGCTGAGCTCATCGGACAACACCGAGCTGTGGCTCTTCCCCACTGCTCTGCTTGGGTTTGGATTTGGGGATTTGAGGGTCGAGTGTAGTCCGTGCAGCTTGTGCCATACCCTGCTGTTAATTCAAAGCAGTTTCTGCCAGGTTTGTTCTTGCAGGGGAAGGAGGGAGGGTGGAGGGTTCGGGTGGCAATCGACTGGGAGGCAGAGATAAATTAAGTGTTGAGCTCTTAATGGGGAACATGCTCCATTGGTTTGGGTTTCTCTCCCCACCCATCCCACTCTTTTTAATCTGTGGCACAGTCTTGGGAGCAGTTTGAGAACGGAAGTGATTTCAGACTGGAGGTGACCTCATCTGTCTCCAGCTCTGAGGTGGAGCAGTGTTTGGAGGCCCAGCCAGAGCTTATGATGCTCTTTGAGTGATGCAGGCGAGGGGCTGAGGCTCCAGGAGAGTCCTGTGCCTCCTGCCCAGT
>VZSR01003800.1:860780-1030012 GCA_013398615.1 Brachypodius melanocephalos
GGGGGGGGGAAGTAGGAAGGAAAAGCAGAGTCTGAAAAACACAGCTGGACATGTCACATATCAGAGCAGTGAGTTCCTGATGAAAGGTCCAGCCCTGTCCTGCAGGGTGCCGAGCTGTGCCCAGCTGGAAACACACTAAGTGTGATCATGTGCTGTGTGGAAAGGTGCTGAGGGTATGTGTATGCATGGAAGAGTTCCTGCTGGGTTCTTTGAATCTGAGGACCCTGTGGAAAAGGGGATCAGAGCCCTCCTGAAGGCTTTGCTTTTTTAGGACCCAAGATGTCAGTGAGAAACCTGGGAGATCTGAGGATCTGGAGCGTGAGGTGGTAGGGTGGGAGCCAGCTGGGGTGTCAGCTTCAGGTCCAGATAGTGATGAGGGGCACATGAGACCACAGATGCTACTTGCAGAAACTATCAGATAATTCTGCTTCCTGACATGGCAAAAGGCCCTTCCTCCTGCCTTGATGCCTGCTATTTTGAGGTGTCCAAGATTTTCTGGCACAGATGGAGCCAGGAGTCCTTGGACTCTGCTGGTGTCCAGCAAGCCCAGCTCTGTCCTGGATGCTGGAGCTGGTCTGCCAGATGCAGCTCTGGACTTCAGTAAATGTCTGTGTTTTTCAGTAAGGACAGCTTCCAAGTGCTGTCTCACAAGCTGTGTGGGGGTGTCCAGCCACTTCCCCTTAAGCTTAGCTGTCTTCTGGCTCCAGCTCCAGCTGGAGAGATGCTGGGCTGTGGTAGGGGCTATGGCTGGGAAAATAAAAGCAGTCTTTTCTCATGTCTCTGTGGCTGTGTGGCTGCAGAAACTCCCTGTAGCTGGGTAGGCAGTACTGGAGGGGGATAAATTGACTGGAAGAATTTGCTTTTCTCTTGGCCTTGTCCCAGGTGGTATCAAGACTCTTGCTTGGATATAAATTCCCCTCCCACCACTGCTAAATGGGGAGAGTTTAACCATTCTTGGGATCAAGCAAGAGACTTTCTCCAGCCCTCCTGCCCCTCTTCCCTGTTCCTCTGGATTGGTCCTCAGGGATTGAAAATGAATCCTGTTGTGACCATGTCACAGTGAGGACAAGAGTTAGCAGACTTTCCTCTTTCCTGCCTCAGAATTGTCTCCATGTCTTTACATGATGAAACAATCTCAAAGTGCATGGACAAACAGGTATTTTGTGTTTAAAATGCCCCTTTCGCCTCTCTGCTCAGCATCCCACAGCTGTGCCCATGACCCTGAAGTGCAATGATGGGTGACAGGTGTTGGCTGGGTTACAGAGGAGCTCTGCCATGCCTTTGAGAAGGAGTTCGGGTCAGTGGAGCCCCAGAGGTGTGTGCTGCTGTCAGTGGTGACGGATGCATGGTGCCAGCTCTGGCTGCCTAGCAGGGCTCAGAACCTTGGCAGCCCCTGCATCTGCAGCCTCTGTGTGTGAGCCCCAGCAGCATCCCAGAAAGGGCCCATTATCCCCAAGCCTTGCCTGCTGCTGAAGTCAGGAGGGCACACTAAAGATGTGTCCCGGCGGCAGCCTGGAGCGGGCTCGTGTGTCAGGAACAGAAGAGGCTTTGTACCAGGCGCTGCCTCTGCTGGGAGGTTTGTCAGCTCTGGAGCTGGGATGGTAACTCAGGGCTCTGTGCCCAGCTCTGCCGTGCTGCACAGGGCCTCCCCTGATTCGGGGCAGGGTCACTGGTTTCTTCCTTCACGGGGGGAGGTCTTGGCAGCAGATCCTGCTTTCCTGAGCACAGCTTTGCCCGGTGGGAGGCAGGGCTTTCCTGGTCTCTCAGGTTCAGCAGCCCTATGCCCTGTGGCCTAAAGCTCTGTGTACTCTCTGCAATGTGTTAAGTTCCTGAGAGTGGCCTCAGGGCGACTGGGACAGGGCTGCAATGGACCAGGATGGCAATGTCACTCTGTCTGGAGCTTTGAGGAGAAATGTCCCCGGGAAGGTTTCAGCAGAGCAGGGCTGAGCAGGACAGCTTGATAATATGTGATAGCAAAGCAAAGGCAGATTGGGGAAGCAAGAGAAGCTGCTGTGCTGGGGCTGTTACACCAGACACATGAGCTACAGGAAGATACACTTTAGAGAAAGCTCTTTTCCAGCTATTAAGAATGGACCTGAGGTCTGGCTGCTCTCCCACCTCTGGCTGCAGCATCAGTGCTGTGTTGTTGGGGGCGAGCATGGTGGTGCCTGAATTGCCCTCTCCAGAAGGCTGTGGTTGGAGGTGAGATAATCAAAAACACAATGGGGCAGAGGAGCCTGGTGATGGGATTGGGGCAGTGAGACAAGTTCATGTTGGGAAGGATCCCTCCACGAAGCTGTGTAGGATGCTTTAGGACTTTGGTTTTGTGGCAGTTTTGTCCAGCCAGTTGCTGCTACTGCAGTATCACAGGATGTTACTGTTGCTGTGTTTCGTTCATGCTGTGCCCTGATATTCCATCCTTTGACACCTAAGGGCAGTGTTCTCCAGGAACACTGTTCTCTAGGAACACTCAGTTCTGCTCTCTTCTATCAAGACTAGAAAGATTTTGTTGTGAAGGAAAGCAGAACTTAATATATGTTCTGCTGCTCTCTGCTGTTGTTGTGAGTCCACCACAGGCACCAGATCTTCCAAACAGAGAGAATCTCTGAAGGGAATTGCAGGGCCCATGGGCAGGCTGAGAGGAGCATAGTGTCTCTTCTGGCTCTGAAGAAATGTGTACTCAGAGAGGAAGCAGCAAACACAGGAAAAGGGTAGTTGTTGCTGAACAAAAACTTCCAAGAATTAAGCAATCTGTTTTATAGTATGAAACCTCCTGTTGAGCAAGAAGACTATTTTCCCTCCCAAGCAGGTGTGACTGGTAAAGCAAGGTGGCAAAGTCCTCCCAAAGTTCAGCTGCCAGACAGGACCAATACTTCCATAGCCCTTCCCACACAGGGTGCCCTCAGTTGTTAGCCCTTTCCTCTTCTACCTTTTTTGGAAGCTGCCTAGACTCTCCCATGGTACCTGCTACCATTTTCATCTCCACTCTGTGCTTTTGTGCTGCACAGGCACCATTAGCACATTTTGCTCTTTTGTGGGGCAGCTGGGTATGTGGTTGGCCCAAGCAGCATGTACATAAATATGAATGCATGGAAAAGGTGTCTGGGTAAAGATTTCTTTGCATAACATGATTTCTGCAGGACCCTGATAGAGAAAAAAACAGGGCCTGGTAGCTGTTAATTTAGGGATCCTGGCTTATCAGTGTCAGATTCCTTTTGGCTTTGAGGGGGCAGGCCAAGAGATGTGGGAACAGCTTTATCAATCTCTCCTCTGCTGTGGTGACATGCAGAGCAGTAATTTGGTGTAGTTGCACTTGGGAGCAAGTCCTCTGTGCCTTCAGGGAAGTGGCCTGTAGGTGGATTAATGATGGAGCTTGGTCACAAAATCGAAGGGGGGAGGGCTGCAGTGCCTCCCAGGTGTTCATTTTGCAGAAGGGAGGTATTAGGTCACTGAGGAGGGTGAATTCAGCCTCTGTCCCAACTGGCTGGCTGTTCACTCCCTGAGAGCTCAGGATACAAACCCTCTCTAGAGTCCTTTTGCTGTGTAGCTGCTCCTGTGAGCCAGATCATAAGTGGAAACAGATGGCTCCATCTCAGCAGTTAGTGGGAATCTCTCACTGCTGCAAAACTGCTAATGAAGTCTGGGGCTGGACTGAAGCACACAAGGCTGCTGTGCTGGTGGGCTGTGCTGGGCTCCTGGCTCAGTGCTGAGGTACCTGTTACTGCCCCTCTGTCACAAGAGCACCAAGATTACTGAGCTGAGCCCACAGCCTGGCCAGCTGTGCGGTGTCCTGCAGCAGCTTCAGGCACGGTGTTCATCTGGATACTGCAGAGCCACCAGGACCTGTCAATATCCACCCATCTTGGTAAATGACCTATGTGGTCACCCTTACTGTGGGTTCCAGACCTTGCAATTCCCACCTGTTTCATGGAAAGGCACAGGGAGCCCTCTAGTATCTGACACAATCTCTGCTGAGACTCTGAGCCATGTATTTTTTCATCTAAGGTTCTTTACTCTGTTTCACTAACTAGTGGTTAGTAACAATTATTTTTGCCATACTAGTCAATATCTCCCTGAGAAGGAGAAGCAACAGTCAGCAGTTACTGACTATTACTCTTAAGCTTGGAAGAAACTTCATTTAAATTCCCTTTGACAGCACAGTTTGATTTAGATGTTCAGTGACTTGAAGTTTTCTCCCATCATCACATAAAATGTGAATCTCTAGTCACACTGCAGGGCACAGGGAAGTGGTGAGTTGTGCAGCAAAGGTGTAACCAGGCTTGGTGTTTGCTGGAGCAAGCAAGGTGATGAGGAAGGGGAGAGAAAGGTGTTGGAAAGCATTTCTTGATTGTGTTTTTGATTATTCTGACAGCTGCCCCCCAGGCACGGCCTCCGTGTCTGCAGTGGCAGGGTACAAGGAGCCGATGTGAATGCTGGATGGCTGCACAACCACAGGCAAGTGGGGAACAATCCTGGTCCCCAGCTGCCTTACTGCCCTTACCTTTTCTTCTTCATTCATGCAGCAAACTGCCAGGCTCTGCATCTGCCTGGGTGGTCCCACAGCTGTGCCAGGGGCCCAGAACACAGCTGTGCTGGGGACCTCCTCGGGCAGCCAGGGCTGTGATGCCCTTTGGGAACACCTTTGTGGTGCCTCGCTGCTGCTGTGACCCAGCGTGGGCACCGGTGTGTGCCAGGCCCTGGGGAGCCCAGCCAGGCTGCAAATGGTGCTCGATGGCTGCAGTGTCTCAGCCTCATGGCCTGTGAGCCTGGCACAGCTGGGTAATGCTCCATCCAGCTCTTGGTGGGCAGCCAGCAGTGGGCTGGCATGGATCACAGGGGAGAGAGTCAGCTGCAAGCTCCTGGAATCTTCTGAAAGGCATTTCAAAGTCTCTTGCATGGAGCAGGCAGCAGTTTGGTTTTGCAGCCAGGTGCAGAATAGAAGCTACCAAGCCCAGGCAGTGATGTGGAGCTGCTGGAAGTCTCCATCAGGACATTGTCCATGGAGAACACAGGATGTCACAGGGTACAAGAGGACAGAATTGACAGATTCCCTCTGAAAGCTTCAGTCTGTACATCTCCTGTGAGGAGGACACGGTGGGAAAGTTGTGGATCCCAGCAGGATAAGTCTTCTCTGTCAGGTGGAACTGATGTGTCTGTGCATCTCTGCAGGTCCTGGGGATGCCTGTGCAACCATCAGGGCTTCAGGTTTCAGTACTGCTTCCCAGAAAGCCACTTCTTAGTGGCAGGGGAGGACAGACAATCTTGTATGCTCAGTGAGGATCTTTTTGGATACTTCATCTGGGCACACAATCCTCTCCTTCCCTGGGAGCTCTGAGATACAGCTCTGTGTTAAATTACCCCAATTTCATCATTGCTCCGTCTCTTCCTCAGGTTTCCTGCAGGAGGGTGTTATGATCTTTTTCTGAGAGCATCTCACACCATGGCTGAGAATCAGGTACGCTTCTTTAGGCCCTGCCCAAAAGGAGTGTTTGGCACCACTGCTCATAAATGGAGGTGTGCTGCAACCCCAGTCCAGCTGATTGGGTATTCCTGCTGATTAGCTAATTGCTTCCAATTGCCAGCATCACATTCACTGAATTCACGCTGTGATTTCTCTGTCACCTGGGGAAAAGGAGCAGGGTGCAGCTAGGGGAGGGAAGCCTGTGTTTGCCAGGCTGAAAAGAACAAATGCTACTGCAATGAAACACTCAAATCATCATGCAGTTCATTCTGCTGTTCATATTGAACCAAGAACAACATCCTGGGGAGGAAGGGAGCAGAATTCCCTTTGACTAATGCTGCTGGATTGTGCAGGGCTGCAGGGGAACTGGCAGCCAGAGAAACCATCAGGAGGGGAAAGGAAATGGAAAGGGAATCTAATTATCCATCTGCAAAGTCAGAAGCTAGTCCCGACACAGGGCCCAGCCCTGGGCAGACTGATGTGGGCAGTGACGTTTGCAGACCTGTTTTCATGGCGGGGCTGGGAAATGGGCTCCTAGGGGTCCCCTCTGGGATAGCAGATGGTCCAGCACACATCACAGTGAGCCAGAGGAGACTGGAGGCACAACAGCTGCTTTCCCCAGGGACACTGCTGAGGGATGGCACTTCCCAGCAAGGTATGGCTGTGTTGTGTGGAGCTGGAGCTCAGGCAGAGCTGTGCTGGTACAAAGGGAGGAGGGTGAGTGCATGGCTCCCTCTCAGCAGGCTCATCTTGGTCAAATGGGCTGGGGCTGCAGCCCAGGGGTGAGGGTGGGACGAAGGGGAAGGTCCCTGTGTGCCTCTGCTGTCTCTGCTGCTTCATGTTACTGAGTGTGCAGAGGCAGCTGACAGCAGGGAGGGAGGGTGTGTGGCTGGAGCCTGGACCTCTGAGTCCTTGTTGGAAGCCCTGCAGGAGACCCCCTAGGAAGGAGAAGGTGCCTCTACCTCCTTGTTCTGCAGAGCTTTTCAGGCTTATTGCTCACACAGTCTGAGGCCAACTTTTCACTCCCTGGGTGCCTCCCAGAACTGAAGGTTGCTTTAGAGAGCTGCCTTTCCCCCCTTAATTAATGAAATTTAAAATTATTGGTGAGCTGAGTGGGCTTATTCTCCTCTCTTGTGGGCATCAGCTACTCCTAAAGTTATGTTGATTGTAGCTGGAAGATAGAGTCTGGGAGTTCTTCCAAGACGGTTGGCTTTCATTCTCCCAATAAGGTTTTCAGGAGCCTGCTGGGAGGACAGCAGGGTTAAGAAAGATCTCCTTGCAGACATGGGAGTATCCATGAGATGGGTGAGTTGGAAATGAATCAGGAGAATTTCTGCTTGAGTGGAACATCCTTGTTGTCCACTGCCTTGCTCTCCATGGTGTGTGCTCAGTGTGCTGTTTGCAGGTGTGGTGCCTCAGCTTGGACTGTCTTCCCCCATGATGCTCTTGGATCAGCTCCTGCTGGACCAGGTGTAGGTGTCTCACAATGCTCAGAGGCCATGATGTCCTCTCCAGGACAGGTCAGGATTCAGCCTCTTTGGTAGACAGGCCTGATCCTGCATCCCTTACTCACGTGAGCAGTCGTCTCTATGTCAAAGGGACTACTCGGTGAGTAAGGATCGCAGGATTGGGACCACTACCTGTAATGTAAACTGCACCTTCCGTAGGATCCTGTCCCCAGCCTTTCCCTATTCATGTATGTTAACATGCATCAAAGAACTTCCAAACCTGATATTCTTGTCATTTGGATGGAGAACCTGAGAGCTGGAGAAGCAGTGCCTTTCCATTGCAGAGGATAAATCACCATTATTTTCCATCCTCTTCCACCAAACCACTCTCAGCTCAGCCAGCTTCTGTATCCCAGAGCAATGTGTACCTGTTTGTCTCCCAAACATGTTCCTGGCTTCCCAGGGCTGACAGGGCTCTGCTCTGCCTCTCCCTGGTTTTCCCAGCTGTAGCTTTGAGATGAGAGGCCGGGCAGCTATTTAAGCCTCATTTGTGCTGCAGAGCTGAGGATGAATCGGTGGGAGAAACGAGAAGCAGTAGTGCCGACACTGCCGCAGACCTTCCTGCACCACCTGGTTTCTCCTTCTGTCTTAACAGGCTAAATTTGGAAACCTCTGTCCTGTGCTAAGGAATGTGTTCGCAATGGGAAGAAGCAGCGAGGGTGGCAGGTTTGCCCTGTACGTTGATTTCTGTGTGGCCCTGGCCAGCGAAGCCCCCTGGGCGCTCCCCGCTCGGACACGGCCCTTGCGCGGACCGGCTCCTCCCTCCCGCGGAACGCTCCGGTACCGCACCGCGGCTGCTCCCGGCGAGAGGAGCGGGCAGAGACCGGGGGGCTGCTGGAAAACATCCAGCCTGCTCCACGTCTGCCCGGTTTGTTATATCGTGCAGATTATCCTAAATGAGGAGCTGGGTGTGAGAAGCTCTGTGAACTCGCTCCAGAGCAAGTCACGAGTTTAAACAAGCAGGAGGCAAATTACGGTCGTCGCTCTTTTTTAAGAGCTGGAAGTGGAGGCACGGCATGAGTCACACAGTGCTTCTTGGGAAGCACGAGGCACTTCAAGTGGAAGCAGGGAGCATAAATACCTTTGAAATAGAATTTTATACATTTCTGGAGGGATTATGTGACAAAGCAGCAGTGATCCTTGAGCGGAAAAGTTTGACCTGTGGAATAGGTAAAAGAAAATATGAGATCTGACTGCTGTGCAGATTGTGCTTGTGGCACTGAACATACAGGGGATTAATCTTGTGCTTTGGGATTTCTGCATTTCTTGTCTGGTATCTTGTTTTTTTTCCTGAGCATCACAGGATGAAGCCTAGCTAAAGCATCAGGGCTCTGATGCTCCCAGAAGCCACTTACATGGAGCCTTGCTTGCAAGTTTGAGGTTAAATTATTTATCAGAGTTTAGATCAGCAAGGCTTTTTCCCTTGGATCAGGTCAGCAGGAGCCTCAGGGTGAGTGTGCAGCTCTGCTGGTGATGGAACAGCAGAGCTCAGACCTTGCAATACCCATGAGATTCATCTGTCTGAAGTCAGCCCTGATGTTCCTTACAGTGGGAGAGGAGACAGCAGGAGGAGAAGGTAACTGAGCCCTGGAGGTTCCCAGCTATGCACCTGCATGGAGGACATTGGCTGTTCTTCAGCCTCCATTGCCCTGGTCCAAGCTGGGAATGGGTTTGCTGCCTGCTACTGCTCCTGTTCAGCTTGAGCAAACAGCTTCTCTGGAACTGCCCTTCCCTTCATCCTAGAAAACAGCCAGGAAGAAAATTTCCCTTCTGTGGAGAATTCTGAAAATAGCTTACTTACTTCAGAGGAAGAAACATAAATGCTGTTATTACGTGACGGTGCTGACTATGCCAAGCCATGGATATGCAGTTTCACCGCTCTTCTGTGCAGGCCAGGCTGGCTGGGTGCATCCCTGGTTGCCTGGCTCTGGGCTGCTCAAGACAGTCTGGATCAGGCTGAAGTTTTTTCCTTCCATGACATGCTCCTGGTTGTTCACCAAGGATGGAGCCTGAGCACTGCAGTTCCTAAGCCAGAAAACAGCTCCCCTGCAGGTGGAGGACTTCTCTGCTGTCCTCCACAGTTTGACAAAGAGCTGCTCTGTGGGGTGGGAAGGACTTGGTGCAGCCCATGCCTGTGTTTCCCTTGCTGAGTGTGTGGCAGCTTGGGGCTGGGCAGGTTGGAGTTGTCTGCTCTGACACTCAGAAACTTGGATCCTGCAGCCAGTTTGACCCCTGAGCTGCAGCTGTGAGCACCTGCCTGGAGAGGAGCTTAGAGGTGCCAGTGGAAGAAAACATTCTGGATTTGCTCTACATTTTGGAAGTGCCATGTTTTTCCCTGCTGAGCTCTGCTGCACACTGCACGAGATGTCCTTTGTTTTTCTTCTTTCAAGGATGGTGTACATCAGATTCCTTGTTGGAAGAGCAGGCCAGGATTTACAGTGGGCATCTCTAAGGGCTGTGTGGAAAGAGGATTGTGATCAGAAAGGACAGGGGCAAAACAAGATTGGCGTGGCTGTCTTTGGGAAGTTTGGACGCAGATCAGCCTGAGCCAACAGCTCTGGGTGTGTCATGCAGCACATTGAGGGACACAAACGAGTCTGTCATTTATGGTTTGATGACTTGGAGGATGCCAGATGAGCATCTCCAGGAGGGACAAGAGGCTGAGACCAGTTGATCCTCCTTCAGCATTTTAGAAGCCATAGCATTGGCCATTCAGCCTTAAGATGATCTCTGTAACCAAGACCTACTTTTCTGTTTCTTTTCCTAATCTGCTCCCTGAGTTGTCAGGCATGGCCTTCTGACTGGGATTCCTCCCTGGCTGCCAGTCCTGAGAGCATGTGTGATGTGAGAGAGCTCAAGGCACTCAGGAGACAGTAGTTCCTTGTTCCTCTCTGCACTGTCAGCACAGCTCCTGGGGCCATGAACAACACTGTGGTTTTGTCGCAACCAAATCATTGTTGACTTCATCTGGGATGCCAGCCCAAAAGAATGTTCTGATTTGGTGCAGTGGGCTCGTGGGGACACAGCGTGTCTTATGCGCTTTTGGAAGATGCTTGTGGTTGGTGGCCATGTGGCCTGTGGCCCTCAGACAAGGGTTTTCCAAGCCATGAGAATTCATGGGGGTTGGAGAGGGTTTGCTTGCAGCTATTGTGGTTTATGGTGTGGAAGGACTGGTGAAACCTCCTGTTATCTTATGGAGGTTTGGATGCACCTTGGGTGTGCCACAAGCCATTGCTCTTGCTGCCCAGTGCAGGCAGCACGGTGCTGTCACTGCTCCTCAGTCCTGTGCCAGTTGCAGACCCAGGTGGGAGAGTCTGGAAAGCAAGGATTAGGTGAATCTAGGGGGAAGAAGAGATGTCATGAGCATGGCCTGACCTACTGCTGAGCTGGGAGACCAATGCAGGGCTGTCAGCTCCCTGGGGAATGGAGCAATGGTGCAGAGTGAGGGCAGAGCCACCAAAAAGGGATGTGTTCTGAGCAGTGGGAATTCCTGCCACACTTGGATCTCAGTCCAGGCCTTCTGCTTGACTGCTACACACAGAAACAACTGGGAACAAAACTCAGTGGGTGTAATTAAGGATGCTGATGGTGGAGCAGGGTGGTTTGGAGAAGAGTTTCATGTGTGTTGTGTGACAGCTGTTGTATGGCAACAGTTTTCCTGCTCTGAGAGTGCTTCCCAGTTCTCCTCCATTTATTTTTGTCAGCCTTTAGGACCTTGTGCCTGTGACTTCTGACATCACCCTCCATCAGCTTGCAGGATGACAGCATAGGTAAAACATTGGGGGTTTTTCCCCTCTTCTTTCCTTTGCACACTCACAGCTGCTCCCAGAGTTCAGGCCACTGGGCCTTATAGTGACTCAGTACCTTATAACAGAACCTTGGGGTACATGGTGGAGGCTCTGGGTTGTGGCCCAAGATGACCAGGGCAGGCTCTGCTGGTCTGGCACTCTGTGGAGTCACTGCTGGAGCCCTGCAGGTCCCAGAGAAGCAGCAGGAGCTCTGGCTGAGAGCCAGACAGGAGTATGGTTGCAGCCTCTGTCGTTCCCATTGGTGAGGTCAGGAACCCGTGGGGCAAGGGACAGGTTCCTCCAGCACCACCAGTGTTGTCATCTCCTGTCACTTCATTATACATGCTGTGGTGTTAACCCTCTGGTTTCCAGAATAGTGTGATTATATGAAATTAGAAGCTTTTTGTCTATTTTATATAAATTCCTGTTCAGTTTCTATGGCTGCACAGAAAAGATGGAAGGCATATCTTATAGAAAGGTTCAGAACCCTGACTTGAGATTAAATTACTTTTTTAGTTTGCTGGGCTGTTGTTGGGTTGGGTTCATCTGCTTAACGAACACACAGATACTTTCTTTTTCTGAAACTTCTTCAGACATTGAATGGTTGCTGTAAGATCCAGAATGCATCTGCTGCAATTCCAATTGGATTCAGAGAGGAGGCTGCAATAGAGCCCTGGCTAGGCAAGAGATCAGCCCGCACCACGTGGGGACAAATCCACGTCAACCATGACTGCAATCTGGGGGTTATATCTGAACCCTGCTTTTTGGGGGCTTTGTGGACCCTTGAGACCTTCACCCACGCAGCCAGAAGCAGCACATTTTTGCTGCGAGCAGGTTTCCTCCAGCAAACCTTTGTCTGGGCTGCGTCAGACAGGCTATGTAAGAAATCCTCCAGCTGAATAGGCCCATCTGTCAGGCGGTGTCAGACTGATGGCAGGGACAGCATCCGGTACGTGCGCAGCCTCTCCGCGGGACACTGGCGGGGCGAGACACATCGCCTCTGGCCCGCGGCCGCGGTGGCCTTTGTCCTGTCCTCGCTGGCAGGCTCCTCCCGCGGCACAGGCGGAGGCAGGAAATCCCGGGCAGCTGCCTGGGAGCCTCCTCGCCTTCCCTCGCCTCTCCTCGGCTCTCCTCCTCGCCTCGCCTCGGCACCGAGGCGAGCCGAGCCAGCCCTGCGTGTGTGTGCACGCGTAGGCGGGGGGGCTGCCGCATGGATTTAGCGAAGGCTGGGAGGGAACACATGGGTTGGGGTTTTTTCCCTTGGCCCGCGGTGGCTGTCCGTCCGTCCTGCCAGCCGCGGTTATGGATTCGATCATTATTCAGGAGCGGTTAGTGGAGCGGCTGCTGTCTCCCCGGACGCAGGCACAGCGAAGCCACCCAGGCAAGCTGAAGGTACAGGGATGTATTTATAGCACTGCTCGATCCGGGGAGCAGCGGGGACAGGAGGGGGGAGGATGGTGCCCGAGAAGACGCGCGCAGCACAAGATGAGACCTCTGAGGAGCAGAGGAGCGGAAAGACGCCGGTAAGGGAGGGACGGCGGGCACGGAAAGGAGGGGAGCAGCCCCCGCGGGCGCAGGGCCCAGGGGCGCGGTGGGCAGCTGCGGGATGCGCGACGCTTTTGTGCGGTTATTCGATGCTGTGATTCCCTGTCCGAATGGCGTTGTGTGCACGGGGGCGCTCAGGGCAGGAGTCAGCGCTGTGTGTGCCCACACGCAGTCCGATTTGTGTTAATTAACGCTGTGTTAATGCTGTGCTTTGCTGGCCGCTTTCCTTCTCTTCAGCAAATGCTGGTGGGCGAGTGGTGTTGCCGATATTCCCGTGCTCACCCCAGGCCCGAGGAGCAGATGTCCGTGGCAGATGCCTCGGGGGCTGTTTGTGTTATGAATTTATTCAGCTTTCTGCAATGAAAGGAAGCAAAGGGTCTGCCTGTCCTCCAGGGCTGGGCTGTGCCGGTTCGTGCAGACGCAGATGTGGTGGCCGTGAGGGGAAGGGCTGCCTGGGAGGGAGCTGGATGCCTTGTTCTGAACGCTGACACCAAGAGGGCCCCTTCCCCCTGAAGAGGCAGAGGCGCCAGGGTCCTAGCACAGCTCCATCATTTCTGGGGCTTGCTCCAGAGCTTGATAGGGATTATTCTTCAAATTTGCTGTGGTGCCATGATGTTTAATTTTAGCACTTTTGAGTATACCCAGCAAGGCCCCTTTTATCCCCAGGCTGAATGGTAAAGTCACGTGGGATCTGGGTTGGTTTAAACAGCACATCCTCCAGAGATGTGAGGAGGGAATTGGGAAGGACAGGAGTGATGGAGGCTGTACTTGGAGATGCAGACAGCCCTGTGAACACCTCAGTACCGAAACAGCTTCTCCTCTGTGCAACACATACTGAATGTTTCTACACCCCCAACAGGAACAGGGCTTGAGCCCCACTTTGGTGCTTGGCTTGAACTGCCAAGGAGAGCACTGGCTGCCAGGGGATCCCTGGCCACCTCAGCCGGGTGTTAGAGGATGTGAGGATGCGACATGTTGCTGTAATGTCTGGTGAACCAGCAGGCGTGTGCCAAAGGAGGGTATGGGTGTGTTTTGCTTGGCTGGGGGTGCTTTGGTTTGTGACAGAGTCCCAAAGATTGGCCACAGCTCTTGGTGGCCTCTGTGGTGGTGTGTGGGGCACGTTCCCAGGCACGCAGTAGTGGGATGGCAGCAGGAACAAAGGCAGCAGCATGGAACAGGCGGTGGGAGAGGGGCTCCTTGTGCCACAGTGCCGCAGCCTTGGCTGCCTGAGGCCCTTTCCCGACAGCTGGAGCTGCCAAGGGAAGCGCAGTGCAGGAACCAGCTGTCCTGGCTTTTGTCAGCTTGATGGGACCTCGCTTGTGAGGGTCAAGAGTACGGGGAGGGGGCTGTGATGCATTTAGGAACTCTGTCCATCCAAGCCTCTCATCTAATGAATGGATTTTAGCTTTTCATATCCCAGAAAGTCCCCTGTCTCTGTCAGTAGCCCTCCCAGGCCTCTCCAGCCCATGCATGGTTGCTCTGCAGATAGTACCTGGAGGCGGTGAGTGGTGTAGAGCTTTGAGCAAGGCACACACCAGGCTCAGGAGGCTACTTGGGCTCCTTAAGTGCCATACTGGTGTTGCCAGGTTGGCAGAAGTGGTGGTACATGCCTGTCATGGTGCCTGAAATGACTGGGATAGGAGCACATACTGAGTGTCTCAAAGCAGAGGTGAAGAACCACAAGTCAAGGCTGGTGCAGGGACCATGCTGCTGTTCCTGAGAGAGGGCTGTTAGAAGAAGGGGATCCCTCCTCACAACTCACCTTGCATCTCTTTCCTTCACCCTTGACAGGGCTCTGCAGTGTGTCCATGGCTGGTCAGAGGGACACATGGCTGGGGACAGGGGTTTTTCCCGTCACAGGTCTGGCTGCCCCCCATAGTTAGGGAAGCTCTTCTGTTGGTATTGCACTCAGCACTGACCTTCCTTTCTGCAAGGGAAATGACTGCAGGAGTCATGGGTGAAGGGCAGTGTCCTGCACCAGCTGGGATTTGCTCATTTTCGATATCGTGATTCCACAGAGCTATGGGGAGGCAACCAGGGGTACAGCAAATCCACACTGTCTTGGTTGGGCTGAACAGAAATGAGATCAGGTTCAGCCAGTTACACCTGGCAGCAGTAAGTGGAGTTGCACCAGAGCACAGCTCCCCCGTGTCTCCCTTGTCAGCTCTTAGTCATCTAGGCTAAAAATGAAGCAAAACAAGAGAAACGCACCCCAAGCTTCAGCTATGGTTTCACTAGCACATTACTTGTACTATTTCACACGTCAGGTCACTGGAGAGAGCAGGTGATTGTACTCTTTCCAAAGTCTGGTAAAGATCAGGGCAGGAGAAGCATAAAAGGGAAGTATGTTGTATGTTTGTGGTGCTTGCTGGGAAACACTGGATCTTTTACTGTGAGGTGTTGGCTGCTACGTGTCCACTTTGGCTGTCCTCATGGATGTGTTTTACAGGAAGTGAAGCAGCTGTGAGACAGCTCTGGTACTGAGAGACAGAGGCTGGAAGCTGTCATTTCTTCCTTGTTTTTGTGACCTTGCCATTATCACATTTCTCACTCTGCTTTGTGCACCTCATTTGCCCTCTGCTGAGCCCTTTGGTGACAGTTTGTGGTGTCCCCCAGGCAGGCATTGCTTTGCTGCATGCAGCTCGTCAGAGCTGCCATCACTCATCACCCGGTCTCACTGCACTGCTGCTCGGGATGTCACTGCCTTTTAGATCAGTCATTACAGCTGTCAGTGGAGCACTTTGAACACTCTCTAATTCTCCCCTTTTCTCTAATTTCATTTTCTCTGTCCTTTCCTGCCTTTCTGGACTGTGGGGTGGTAAAACAACATTGCTTCAGCTTTGGGAGGTGAGGGAGATCAGAACCCACAATCACTCAGGGCTAGAATGACCAAGTGTCAGACCCAAACCAAACCTCAATTGCCAGAAGGCAGTGACAGTGCTAAAGGACAGAGTCCTTGGGCCATGGTGGCCATCAGCCACATCTGTTCATCTCAGTGGGCAGCTCCAGAGCAGCCATAAATTGGGAGGAGGAGACTCTGTCTTCCCTGCTCAGTGTCCTCAGTGAATCTTTGCAGTCTGTCAGACTGAGGATCCCCAGGGATTCTCACACAGGTGGACATGCAGCTGTAGAGAGCTGCTTGGGAGTGACATTGCCCACCTGCAGTGTGGAAATAGGTGCAAGTCAACATTGCCCTAAGCTTGGCACCCTGGATCATATTTTGTGTTTCTTAGAGTGTGTGGCCCAGGAATGGAGATAGTTAAACTTACAAACTGAGGTGTTCCCTGCTGCGCCTGGAGAATGGCTGAGGACAGTCACGTGCTTGAAGGCGTCCATGGAATAGGAGCTAGGGCCAGTTTTGAGGAACTCTTGGCTCCATGGGTGTGTCTGTGGTGTGAATCCCAGTGGTATGATTATATTCAATGATGTTGAAATGAGTCTAACATGTCTCTATCTCAGGCGTTTGTGAATGGCTTAGTGTGCTTGTACACAGCATGTGCCATGCTTGTAGGGTGCCTGTGGATTTTGTGCTGTGAGAGAGCACTCAGTGACAAGAGGCTGTGTCTGGGGGGTGGCTGGGTGGTAGGTAACACTCCAGTAATACTAAATGTAATACCATCACCAAAATCATCTTACTTCTATTATCAGTATTTCCACATCCTTCCACTTCCCATGCTCCTTGAACTTTGGTCTCTTCAGAAATAACACAAGAGATTACTCAGGATTTCCTCTTATTCAGCCAGGAGTGACTGTGACACAGCAAGAAATAATCCCCTCTCAGGTCAAGCAGAAGCTGAGCCACTGTACCTTCCCCTAGACATGGCTCAGGATGGTGCAAGCCCCGAGGTGCTAATTACAGAGCTCTCCATCATGTAGCACACGTGCCTCTGGTAGGAGGATGTGGAAATCACCTGGGGGTGGTGGCATTTGGTGACCCTGCTGTGAGGGGAGCCTGTGACTGTGCAGATGAAGCGGTTAGGAAGGCTGTCTGTCAGCAGCAGCCCTGGATGTGCTGTCTGGTGGGAATGGTGGGATGTGCCTTTTCCCTTGTGCTGTCTGTGCTGGGAAGCTGCTGGAAGTGTGGCCAAGCAGGGCTGTGGCTGGGACATGTCCCTTTGTGAGAAGGGCCAAGTCCCTAAGCCCAGAGGAGGTGTGTGCCACTGCTGCCAGGGCAAGGACTAGCCTCTCCTCCAGCCCTTGGCTCTGTCCCAGGGGCTTTTTGAGTCCCACTCCCTGTCAGTGTGTGAGGCTCAAGCAGAAGGAGTGGCACACTCTGACCTGCTGCCATCCCCCTCTGCCCTGCAGGACCATGAGAAGCAGTACGTGGGCTTTGCCACTCTGCCCAACCAGGTCCACCGGAAATCCGTGAAGAAGGGTTTTGACTTCACCCTGATGGTTGCAGGTGAGACTGCCCGTGGATGGAGGTGGCTGGGCCACATGGTGGGTGTGTGGAGGGGACCAGCTCCCCTCACTTCCCTTAGGTGCTCCCATAGCACCTGGGTCCTCCCCTCACTCTGTTCTGGTCCTTGTCTCAGGTTTTGCTTTGCTCCCCAGCCTGTGGCAATTCCCCCAGGAGGAGCAGACCCTTCCTGACCCCTCACAACCCACTTGAGCAAACTTTTTCTCCAACAGTGACTGCTCTGGGTGGTGAAGGCAGGGTCGAACAAGGGCGGAGGGAAAGGAAGTAGAGGGAGAATGGGGGAGCTGGGAGATCACATTTGTACAGGGATTGAGATATTTTGCAGCAAAAGTCTTTCCACTGCTGGAAAAATGTAGTGCCAGTGAACAGCTCCTGACAGCTTGTCTCTCACTTCCTCTGGCTCAGGATTCAAAGCCTTGTTCAAAGTTTCATTTGTAAGTCAATTAGTGGGTCATGTTGCTTGCTTTTTCCTCCTCCCCTTTGCGCTGTCAATTAGGAGAGTCTGGTCTGGGCAAATCCACGCTGGTGAATAGCCTGTTCCTGACAGACCTCTACAAAGACAGAAAGCTCCTCAATGCAGAGGGTAAGTTGGGGGCAAAGCAGGGTGAATGGGACTGTCCTAGGGACCAGCACTTTGGTTCCTTGCTTCAGCAGCAGCTACAAGCTTGGCTGGATCCCAGCCCTCTTGTTTGTGGCTCTGCTCTCCTTTGTGTCTGCTAAGGCACTAGAATCAAGCAAAAGTGGTTTGACTGTAGGGCTCTTCTGTCCTTTGAAGGGAAGATGAGGCTGCAGAGCAGCACTAGCCCTTTGGGATGAGATACTGAGATTTGTCTTTTGTTCTTGGATGCTGGAGTATGGTAAGGATTCTCCTTCCCCAGTGACTGGACAAAATGTTCAGAACAGCTGGGCTACAGGCACTTCAGAGGTTTGTGTATCTTCTTGGAGTCTGTCTGCCTGCTGCTGGCCTCCTGCAGTACCATCCCCTTGAGGCTCCTTAGAGCATGATCTGGGCTTTTTGAAACCTGTGTTGCTCCCTGTGTTCAGTGATAAGAGGGAGCTGGCTTGTCATGGGTGCAGTGGGGACCCCCAGCATTAGAGCCTGCCTTTAACTCACATGCTCCTGTTCAAAGAGAGGATCAACCAGACAGTGGAGATCATCAAGCACACAGTGGACATTGAGGAGAAGGGTGTCAAGCTGAAGCTGACCATAGTGGACACACCAGGCTTTGGAGATGCTGTTAACAACACTGAGTGGTGAGCAGGGCACTGCTGCCTTCCTTTTTGTCCTTGACCTCACAGTCATTTGGAGACAGGAGACACTACTGATGATTTTGTTCTGATTGAATTGCCCTTCCCAGCTGGAAGCCCATCACTGACTACATTGACCAGCAGTTTGAACAGTATTTCCGTGATGAGAGTGGCCTGAACCGGAAGAACATCCAGGACAACCGAGTGCATTGCTGCCTTTACTTCATCTCTCCCTTTGGGCACGGGTGAGAGCCCACACTCCAGGCCTGGGGGGTGACTCAGTCCAGAGGGAAGACCCTTGTGCCCCAGAATTGCCCTGTAGCAGCTTGTACCCTGCCAGGGCTATTGGCACAGGAGGGGAACTGTCTGGATGTTCTCCCTCTCCTAAGCATCACAGCACTCCCTTCCCCTCACTGGCAGGACAGACTGCCTGTGAACAGGCAGAGCAGATCTCCCTCAGGCCTTACAGCCTGATTTGAAAATCAGGAGAAACAATGCCATGTAGACTTGTATGTTCCTATCTAGCCAAGTTGGACTGATGTGTAGGAAAGGGAGTTTTAAGCTGCCTTCAGTATCTGCCCCTTGCTGGCTCATGTGTCAGCCTAGCCTGGAGCAGCTGAAGGGGCTGTGTTGGCTGCCTGTGGTACAGGACAGCTGGAGGGAGACCCCAGGCTGTGGCCTGGGCAGTATTTGGCTTGCAAGGGAGCAAATACCCAGCCAGTGTCTGTATGAGACACTCAGCAGCTGAAATTTGAGACAGCTTTCCTGAAGGTACAGCTCTAGGGCTGTCCCAGTGCTCCTGCAGGCTCTTGTGACAGTGCTGTCCTTTTCCCTCTGTGCTGGGTGAGTGAGAGAGGCTGGAGGGGGAGCTGCCCAGTGTGTGTCTTTGCTAACAGTGTCCCTCATCCCTGCTGCAGGCTGAGGCCTGTGGATGTTGAATTCATGAAGGCTCTGCATGAGAAGGTCAACATTGTGCCCCTGATTGCCAAAGCAGACTGCCTGATCCCCTCCGAGATCCGGAAGCTAAAAGAGAGGGTGAGATGCTCTTTCTGTACAGAGTTATAGCTGAAGTAGTGGCAGGGATGAGCTGAGGAGGGAGGGGAGATAGATACATGTATTTATGTGTCTGTACAGCATGTTTGTGTGTGTATATATGCTTATATACACACACGTACACAGTATCTGCACATACAGATGCAGCTGTGCTCTGCTGTGACAAGGGAAGTCAGCAGAGAGGCTGACTGTACAAGAAACATCAAATCCTTTTGCCATCTGTAGGCTATAGCAAACCACGGTAGCATAAACAGAATAAATCCAGCATTTCTGTATTGCTCAGTTCTACGTGCTTTTGGTTTTGTCTTGCATGGACACAGATCCGGGAAGAGATCGACAAATTTGGCATTAAAGTGTACCAGTTTCCTGAGTGTGACTCTGATGAAGATGAGGAGTTCAAGCAGCAAGACAGAGAGCTGAAGGTAAGGAATCTGCTCAGCAGGGTCTGGGGAGTCAGGCTCGTGGGTGTGTGGGTCAGTCCAGAAGGAGCCAGAGCTGCCCTGCTTGTGCTGAAGGCCTGTGCTAGTGCTACCCAGGAAACAGCCTTGGCTCTTGTGGAGGATAGCCTGGAGAAGGTGCTGATGAAGTCAAGTGTGGCATGAACCCACAGCCCTTCTGCTCTCCCTCCAGGCACTGGCAGTCTTCCCTCCATCTGCCCCAGCCTGTGTGTTTAAGATGAAAGCTGGGTTGTACAGCAGTTCTGAGCACCTGTTTCTGGGTGATGCCATCAGCAAGGAGGAGAGATTTGTGAGTGATTAGGCACTACTGTGACACGTTAGTTCCACTGGGGGACACAGCATGATCATACAGGCATATCTGGAGGCCCCAGCAGCCCAGTCCTCACCCTCTCCCAAGCCTGTGTGCGCATGCAGTACAGCCTTGTTTCTCCTGTCACAGGGGCACAGTGGGCTTTGACTCCCTTCTGAGCAGAGAGCAGCACAGCCGGTAGATTCCTGCTCTTGGTGTGCATTGTCCCACTTGCTTGGCGTCCCAGCCTCTTTGCTCTGGCTTCCTTGTAGAGCTTCCCTTTAATGAAGGGAAGCAGGCACCTGCAGACACAGTTTCCCTCAGGACAGCTGAGGTCAGGCTGGGAACTAGGCTGCCCGTAGATCCCAGTGCTTTAGGCTTTTCTCTGCAGCTGGGTTGTGATGCCCTGCTCTGTGGCACATGTGGACGTCCCTGTGCCTTTCCTACCAGCCTCTTCCTCCTGCTGTTCTGCTGTGCCTGAGCTTGGCCCCTGGTGAAGGGATGCCTGTGCAGCAGGGGCTGAGCTGGGCTCAGCGGTGCCTCTCGTTGCAGGAGAGCGCCCCCTTTGCAGTCATCGGCAGTAACACTGTGGTGGAGGCCAAAGGCCAGCGGGTCCGCGGACGGCTGTACCCCTGGGGCATTGTGGAAGGTAAGCACGGAGCCTGGGAGCACTGGGAGGAGGGGCAGACAGGCATGGGGCAAGGACAGACAGGCATTTCCTACAGGGATGGTAGGGGAGAGCTGGGACTGCCTGTGCCACCTTTTCCACGTGGCAAGGGACAAGGAAGGGTAAAGACTGAGGCACGAGGATGGCTCAGGAGGTCTGTGTTAGCGGGAGTATATCCATCACCCTCCCATTGCAGATGAGGAAGAGAGGCTCCAGTGTGAATGGATGAATGCCTGAGCTTTAATGTGCACTAGGACATGGCTTCTTATTTAGCAGGGGAGGCTGGGCACTGCCCTTTGATTTTCTGGGGAGAAGCTGTTGCCCTCAGCCAAACAGTCATAAACCCTCATGTACTCCTTCCTCTGCTTGCTGCTTCTGCTACAATTTCTGGGCTGGAGGCTGTGCTGATGCACAATGTTTGTCTCCAACTTTCTTCCTTTCTGAAGGGAGAAATTTCATAAAGCCCTTAGGCTGAATAATCCTGGAATGGCTTTTGCTGCTGTTGCTGATTTGCCTTTGCTGGTTTGTTGCTTTAAGACCTTGCAGCTTTAGATCCCAAAAGCTTGTGTTTGCACTCTTGGGCTGGTGCTGGCTGCTTGGGCTGCCCAGCTGTTGGCTCTGCTGCCTCAATGGCTCCAGAGGGGGCTGTGCCTGTTGGGATGCTGGCATTTGGCAGTGAGATCAACTCTGTGAACCCCTGTGCCTGATACAACTGGTTCTCCCCAGCCCTGCAGAGAGGCAAAAGGCGATCATCACAGCAGCACAGTGCTTCCCACAGCACTGCCTGGAGTCAGGCAGCTCTTTCAGCTCTCTGTTGCCTGTTCTTGGCTTTAGCCCCCCTCAAGGGCTGATTTTGACTACAAGGGCCTTTTGATAAGTCCTAAATTCTGATGAGATGAGCAATTTAGCTCCAACACCAGCTATGCTCACCGTGGTTGTAACATCCCATGTACATGGGATCCTATCTCAGGGCTCTGCTCTATTTACCTAATTAATGCTTTTACACAGAAAAAGTCCTGGGAGTGCAGTGCTTCAGCAGCCTGGCCTGAGTGTTGAGAGGTGCAGAGCACCATCAAGACCTGTGCCAGGACAGTGTCAGGGGATGATGAGGAAGGAGCCCTGGGGTGGGGCTTTAGTCCAGTCTGTGTGTCCAGGAGCTGAGAAGGGGCTCCCTGGAGAGGCCTGGTGGGGTGTGATATCCAAGCACTGTCCCGTTGTTGCTTCCACAGTGGAAAACCAGGCACACTGTGACTTTGTGAAGCTGCGGAACATGCTGATCCGGACACACATGCACGACCTGAAGGACGTCACTTGTGATGTTCACTACGAGAACTACCGAGCTCAGTGCATCCAACAAATGACCAGGTGGGTCCCCACCTCTGGTGGGAGGGGTCTGTCACCCTCTGTGCAGCTGGGGTTGCTCTCACAAAGCTCATTGGTCAGGAGGCTGTGGATCTGCTGGGGACTTGCTGGGCTGGAGCCTTCAGGAATGGCACTGGGAACTAAAATAGCAAATCCAAGCATGTTTCCCACAGCCTGAACCCAAGGCAGGAATGCTTCTGATAATCCACATTGCTGTCTCAGGATTCCCCATGCAGATACAGAGAAATAGGCCTGGAGACTTTTTGAAGAGCTGTTTCTAGCAGTGGATGAAATACATCCAGCCTAATAAAATGGGATAAACCATCTCTGTGCTGCATTGTTGAACTGTGGTCTGCAGTTATGTCTAAATAATACACTACCCTTGGGATGCTGCTGTTTCTCAGACAATGGGGCCCATGCAATTGGTAAGACAACACATCTCCAAAGATTTCTTTGCATTGTCTTCCCTTTGCATTCAGTGCTCTGTGGTTTTAGTCAGAATGATTAGAAAACAGAAGAGAGAACACTCACTGGCTTCTCATTTGAGACCTCTATTTTCCCTTCTCCCCTCCATGACTGATATACTGGTGAAAAAAATTGGCATTAAGTAGGTCGTGGCTGCTCTGCTGTGAACCATTGCCTTCACTCCTGCCAGCCCTGGCTGGGTAGCTCTGTGCTGCCACGTTGCAGAGCAGGATGGCTGTGCTTCAGCAAGGAGCAGTCCTGCATGTGTGCTGACGTGCAGGTTGGCACATTCTCCTGACACACACTGTATCCCAGTACTTTTGCATAGCAGACAAGCCTGGTTTTTTCAGCAGCAAGTATATGGACTCCCAAAATAACTATGTTAAATGCTAGAGCTGGGTGAGCAGTGGCACAGCTGCTATTTAGGTAGGCTGTGTGTCTATTAAAAGAAGAGCACAGTGGTTGCTATGCCCAGAGAAAGCTTCAGTTTGGTACCGTTTCTCACACCGTGATTGATTCCTTGCCAGTGAACAAGTTTCATAAAACCAGCACAGGGCCATTTCTAGAGAGTCGTTTTTGGTAGGAGATCCTGAGCTCCACGGCTGGAATTGTCTCAATAATGATCCAATGGTGACTCCAAGTGGTGAACACGTGCAAGTGGCATGGTGAAGTTCCAGTTTCAGCCCAGACTTCTTTGGCTACTACCATTCCCTCCTCATGTACTGACACTCCTGTCTTTTGAAAGAAAATCACCCCCTTCCTGTGGCCCCTGCCTGCAGTCGTGGGCACCCCAGCCCTCAGAGCAATGCTGCTGTGCTGTGCCTTTCCACCTCCTGAACAGGAGATCTCATTCTCCATCCAAATTCATGCCACAGCTCTGGACTGGATTGCCCTGCAGCCTTTTCACCTGGTTGGGTGTGTGATGCTACATTGCTGGTGGCTCTGCCATGGGGAGTGACAGTCATTGTGTGGTGACACCAAAGCCAGTCATCCTGAACCATGAGTGACTGCTCTTACTCCCTCTCTCCATCTCTCTAGCAAGCTGACTCAGGACAACAGGATAGAAAGCCCCATTCCTATCCTGCCTCTCCCAACACCAGACACAGAGACAGAGAAGCTGATTAAGATGAAGGATGAGGAGGTGAGTACCATTTCTGTCTGGGTGTTGGAGCTGAAATGCCAGGAGTTTCTCCAGGGTTGCCCCATAGAGGCAGTCCCAAGGCCTCTCCCTGTAGGCTCCTGGGGTGGAGGGCAGGGTGTGAAAGCTGTGGCTTCCTCTGTCAGGGAAACATAGCTCCATTCCACCCCAGACACAGATGCCTCTGTGCTCAGGCAGGAGTTAATACTCCCTGAGGGATCCCCTTGTCAGCTCCAAGGGGCTGCCACAGTTTGGATCCACTGGTCCCTTTCTGACTCTCTCTTCTGTGTCTCCTGCAGTTACGGCGGATGCAAGAGATGCTGCAGAAGATGCAGCAGCAGATGCAGGATCAGTGAGAGGCAGGTACCCGGAGGGCAGAGGGGATTCCTCCAGTGACCATCTGAGGCCTGGCAAGAGCTGTGAACATTTAGAAAAGGTTTCCTGTTGTATAGAGACTTGTGGGCAAGAGCTGCACCCGCACCCTCTAATTTATTAGCAGCAGTGCTGGCTTTTTGACCAGCTGGATTGTGGAGGAGGCTGTTCACTTAACAGTTTACTGATGTGTATTTCTTTTAAAATAATTATTCTTTAATTTCTTTTTTCCCCCCTTTTTTTTTTTTTTAAAGAAACTAGCCTGGGACGTCTCTAAGACATCCTAAAAAAATAAGAAAAGAAAAAGATCCCCCTTCCCTGTGTACTAATCTCTTGTTCGGGAATGCTCTGATATTTAAAGTCCTGGTTTCTCTGGTGTACAAACTTATCTCTGTCAATGCACGTAAGTGTTACTCCCAGCTGAGGTGCTGTGCCCCTGTCCCTGTTCCCCTTGTCTGGGGCCAGCACAAGCATTGTAAAGGCAGCCATGTCCTCCTGTGAGTTTGGCCTGTGCTGCTTGGGCTTCTCAGCCTGGGGACATTGCTGGCCCAGAGAACTGGGGTGGGAGTTTCTTTCTGCACTGACCTGCTCAGGAGTCCTGATGATTGCCTGGTATCCTGTCCAGGTTTTTATGGATTCTTTGTTTAGTTGGTTGGTTTTGTTCTTCCTATCAAGAAAGCTCCAGGATATTTGCACTGAGCAGCAAAAGACTGAGTGCCTCGAGGCTGGGTAGAAGAAAACTGTTCTCAGTTACATCTTTCTGGCAGAGAGGTTGTGTTATTGACTATTGCCTGCAAGGAGGTGATGGGAGTGAGCACCTTCTCTGCCATGGTTTCCTCCCATAGCAGGCTGGAGGCATTGGTAGAGGAACCCTAAGGCCCTGCAGTAGCTGGGTGAAGGTGTTTCATTGGTTTAGCTCTGGTCATCAGCTGCACTGTGTCTTCAGTGTCTGCCCTGAAAAGCACTGTGGCATCCAGAACTGCCACTGGATGCTTTGGAGGGGGTAGAAACCCTAGGGATGAAATCCAACTCCAAATGCAGACCCATCCCCTACCCCAAGGCTTTGCAGTCTCACAAGCACATCGCTGGCTCTGAACTTCTCTTGGGGGAAGGGGCAGCTTTTGTAGGCTTGTATGTGAGATCTGCAGGCAGTCTGTGTGGGCAGGAGTTGGGTCAGCCTAGCAGGTGCAGGGCTGTCATTGAGTGGGGCAGGCTTGGCTCTTGCTCCCCTGCCTTTCCCCCAGGCACTCAGCCCTTCTCCCCCTCCTTATTTCTTGGCTCTTCCTGCCCTAGTGCTGGGAAGGCTGGTGGGTCTGCTGGGCAGAGATAAAAGCACTCTTTGGGCAGCAGCTCCTCTCCTGTTCTTGCTTCCTGCAGTATTTTTAACTTGAGTGCAGCCAGAGCGGAGCCCTGTAGTGGGATGTGCCGGGCAGGGCTCGCCAGCGACACTGCCACGCTCACAGGAGTCAGGGCTGTTGGAGGGAGAGACACTTGGCTCTTCCCTCTGACTCCAGGGAGTACAGCCACGGGCTGGGCCCTTCTGCTCCTTGGCTGACTCCTCTGTCCCCTTTCCCCTTTTGTATCTGCTTCTCCATCTCTGGCTCTCCCCAGTAGATCACCCTGGGTAGGAAGCACAGTGTTGGCCAGCAACAGCCTGGCCCTACATTCTGTTACTGGGCACTGCATTTGTCTGATTCCTCCCTGGGCCTTTGGAGTCCCAGTCAGGGTTTGTCCAGGTGGTGAGTAGGTTGGCTGGTTCCAGTTATTCACTGTACAGAGCCTCTGCTTAGCCAGAGCATGGGCTGTAGGGGCAGGGGAGAGACCCTGGCACCATGTGGAAGGACAAAGTAAGGATGGAAGCCCTTTGACAGAGCTGTGCAAGCTGGGCAAGAGCAGTGTTCAACAATGTTTGGGTGTTTGGTTGTTTTTTTTTTTATGCTCCCCTGTTTTGGGCTCATAAGTGGCAGTGCCTAGGAGAGCAGAAGGATTCAGCTTGACTTTAGTAACATGAAGGACCAAGGCACCTGAGAGGAAGTATAACCTTTCTTTGCATGATGTGCTTACTTGAGCAGTGGAGTAGCCTGAAACAGGAGCTTCCTCCAGGTTTTTCAAAAAGATGGTCAGCTGAGTTCTCAGCTTTGTCTGTGCTAGCATGAAAGGAAACATCTTGAAGTACCTGTCCTCTCCTTTCTTACACTAATCTTGGTGAGGAGGATGTTCTGTTGCAAATGAGCCCTGTCCACCTGGAGATTTTCCTCTTTCAAACAGATTCATTCCTAAAAGATAAAGGAGACCTGTTCCCTTTAGCATGGACATAGAGCAGCTTACACCTTTCATGCTGGCTGTGCACAGAGGTGCTGTGTGCTGGTGAAAGCACAGGGTACACTGGTCACAAGCAGGCAGGGTTGCTAAGGGTGGATCTGCCCATCCCTCCAGGTGGGGAAGTCTCCACCAGCTCAGTGAATTTGCCTCCTACATCAAGTCAATGGTCACAAGCCTGTCCTCTACAGAGAGCTGAAGCCTTTGGCTACCAGTGTCAAAGATGGTTAAAGTTGCATTTAGGAAAAACTCACAGGAGTAAGGCACCAGAGATGGCTTCTACAGAGGGGTGGTGGTACCACTGAAATTGTGTCTCTGTGTGGGAGGTTCCCTGCCCTGAGTGCCAGAATTTAGGGACTGCTTGGAAAGGGATTACAGACTGATTTTGGGGGACATCAGGGGTTCAGATTGTGGCCTGGAAGGTGGAATCTGTTTATTTAAGGAGTGTGTTGTACTGTGGCATCTGTTCTCACACTAAGTGGAGGAGAGACTCCTGAACACAAGGAGCTTGGCCATGTGGCTCTGGCAGTGAGAAGTGTGGATAGCAAAGTAAATTACCACCTCCCCTCACACAACCCTGCACAGTCTCACATGCGATCCCTGCACCCCCTGGCACATTCCCATGCCTCTGCCAAGCTTTGCCCTGCTGAGTGAGTGGCTGCAGGGATGGTGTCCCACTCCACAGCTATCCCAGGCTGCAGCTGGGGCTGTTGGTACATCTTGGCCCCTGTGCCTGACAGGATGGATCCATGGCATGAACTCCTTGTGTGCCGCTGCTGTGCTGGTCCTGCCTGTGCAGTCCTTGCTGCTCCTTGCATGCCTCCCCTCAAAGGAGGGGCTCCCACTCCTCGTGCTCTGCAATGGCATTCCCTGCTCTTTCTCACAAACTCTGCTGTGCTTTAATGCTGGCTTGCTCCTGCCATGCACCTTCCTCACCCCCTGCTCCATTCCTAGGCTCTATGTTTCCTGTCCATCTGTTGGGTTATTATAATTATTTTTTTTTGTAAATTTCTGTTTGAACATTTTGTCATTGTGAACAAAGAAAATGAAACCTTTTAAACATATCCATTTTATTAAATGATTATTGTTATTATTATTAATGTTTACTACCTGAATTGATCAGTGAAATAAATACATTCAAAAATCCAACCTCCTTCTGTTTAATTTGCAGCCCCCTTGAGCAGCACTGGTGATACATTGGGGGCAGGAGAGAGCAAAACTGACCCTGTTTCTTTTTTTATCTAATTCAGTCAGAGCAGGTTTCAGGCAGGCTTCCTCCATGGGATTTCTGGCCTGTTTATTCCAGAAGCTGGCAAGATGATCTTGAAAGTTCCTCTCTATTCAAGCTTCCCGTAGGAGTGGTGTCTAAATCATCAGTGGTCAGCTGGGCAAGATCCAGTCCCAGGAAATGCAGTTTGTAAGTAGCCAGGAGAGCATTGCCAAGTCTGTGCTGCCTGCAGAGCCACAATGGGTCTGGCTCTAGATCAGCTCCATGCCACCCCTGGCCTGAACACCTGCCTGTGAATAAACATAGCACCAAACCCAGGAGATGAGGTGAGTTTGCTGAACAAACTTACCCTGCAGTAGTCGAGCTGCTCCCAAGTGGAAAGCAGGCCCTGCAGGAAAAACTGGGTTAGTTTGTTAGCCCAAGATCTCTTCCCCACTCTGCCTGACCATCACAATGCAACAACTGAAATTATCTGGTCCAATTTTGTAAAAATTTAAAGTTTAATTGTTTTCTTTAGAGCATAAAAATTTTCCCTTGGTTAGGGCCACATTCTGCCATTTCTTGCACCTTCAATTCTCTTAACATGAGCATATGCAGGGCATTCATCATTTCTGTTCTCTAGGATGTCCACAGTACAATGCAACAGAGTTGAGTTCAATGGGGCAACAGTTTCACGAGGTGATTCTGGTGGCCTTAGGCTGAGGAGTGCAGTGTGTGCCTGGTCAGGCTGAAATGTCTGTGAGGATGCCATGGCCACGAGAAGACGTGATTCTGCCTGAATGTAGTTTTGACCCTTGGACTTGGCTGTTGAAGTATTCATGTAATGCAGCTTCTGAATAAAGCATGTGGTCAGTCTTTCTCAGCAACTGCACTTGTCAAGGGCTGTGGGCTCACTTGGCAGCCTAAAGAGCAGTTTCTCAGAGCTCTGTCTTTCCCAGGCTCTTGGCCTTCCTGTGAATCCGACGAGTTTTATTTTGATGTAGACAATAAAATACCAAAAGTTATATTTTACCCATATACCAATCATGACAAGATGCAAGTGTCTGAAAAATCTTTCTCTGGAAAGATGGATGCACTGGAAGAGCATGTCTATCAGCAGATCTTTCACTAATAAGTAGTATATTTGTGTCACTGCTTCAAGGGAAACCTGAACACCCAGAAGATGCGAGGAGTCACCAGTCTGCCAAGTTTTCCTGATGAGATGGGAAACCAAAGGTCACAGTGCTCAGGGAATATGGTACAAACTTCAGTCTGAAGTGCATTTTGAGTTACTGTGCCATTGAGACTTTGTAACATTTCTGCTGGGCTGAGCCTGTGGGCCCAGAATCACAGTTACCAGTACTGGCAGCATCTCTCCAAGCAAATGTGTTCTTGTGAGCAGTGTCAGCTCCCGTTTCTTGGAAGGCTTGCTCAGTGAAGCCTCAGCTTCCGGTGCCATGCAGCAGCCTTGCAGGAAGGCCTCATGTGGGAGGTGTCCCTGGGATGAGCCTGACCCTTATCTTGGCAGCCAGCTGCAAGGGGATTATCCGGGAACACAGCTATGCACACGCTCTTGCACTGGCTGGGCTGCCTCCAGACCTTTCTCTTGTGTTGTAAAGCCAGCAAGAAAGCAAGGATTGAACTACTCTGGTAAGTCAACAATGCTACTTTCTACTCTTTATTTTTTAAAAATTGATTGACAATTAGAATTTGTCAAGCACAGAAAAATGCTGCCTTGTTGCAGGTATGTGTAATTGTTCTCCTGGAGAAGTTACAGCATCTCCTGTTCAGCAGTGGCATGAGGCTGCAATATAAAAAACCTCATTGACCATGTCCCTCAGCACAGGTGATTATTCACCTGCTGGAGCAGTGTCTAGCATTAAAAACACTGGCCTCCATCCTCAGTGGCCAGCACGCTCTCTGCAGCCAAAGACTGTTTGTCACTTCTTTTCAAGGCTGTAAAAGCTATTTTTTACTCGTGATAACAGTAAATTTATTTCTGAATCTCCTCTTGCAGTTTGTATGAATGAAACTTAGTTTACAGATGTAATCCAGAGCTATGAAAAGGCATGAGAAATTTCATATTCTAGTTTTTGATTCCTTGACAGAAGTTTTCTTGGCTACCCTGATAATGCACCTCCAGTAATGCTGAAAACACAAGCAGCTCTTGAACATTTCTGAGGACTAGTGAAAATGTATTTGATGGCTGCAGCTAAGCCTTCCAGTAGCCATGTATTCATACCCTTCCTCAAATCCAGGGTTGGAAGACCATGAAAATTCCTTCTCCTATAGCGAGAGACCAAGAATTTGCTCTTTTTTAACTCTGTTCTTTTCAGAGCTCTCATGTCTCCAGTGGAGGACACCAAATTCACCCAACTTTAGAAACTCTTCTTCAGAACAAAACAAAAGACCTTGGCTGTGGTGTCAGTCCAAGAGTGTGTGTCTGGTCTCCACCTCATCCAGTCTCACCAGGGAAGTGTTTGCAGGTGAAAATGAACAGTGGAATTCTCTTGTCCCTCCTTGGCTTCCTCCCACTCGTCACACCCATCTGCCCTGTGCCCTGCAAGTGCACCACCAACATTACTGACTGCTCCTCAAAAAACCTGACTGTAGAAAACCTGCCCGTTGCTTTCCGTCCTTTGGCTGAAATCATCCACCTCGGCTCCAACAGGCTCACCTCTATTCCCAATGGGCTCTTTGACAACCTCAGGAGCCTCCAGGTAGTTTATCTGCAGGGCAACCCTTGGGAATGCACCTGTGACATCCTCTACTTGCGCTCCTGGCTCCAGTGGCAGCAGAACCGGAGCCTGTACAGGGATGTGAGGTGCAGCTCCCCGGAGCACCTGCGGGGCCGGATCATCGCCTACCTGACAGAAGATGAGATCGTCTCCACATGCCAGCACTGGTACTGCAGCCTGGCTCTCCTCTCTCAGCTCTGTCTCTTCATCCTCCTGTTCCTTCAGGGTGTCTTGGTTATCTTCATCATTGTCTACCTGCAGAAATTTCGGAGAATGACCGCTGAAGCCCGCAGCACCACCCGAGGGCTAGACCAGCAGGTAGACCATGGTGTATCTTCAATAAACCCCTCCCATAATGATTAACATCACAAGACAGAAGACCCTCCTCTGGGGCACGCTGTGCCAAAGTCCTGTAGTTTGTGATACCCAGAAGGGACAATTCAGTACAACATCTAATCCTGACTGCAGTCTGAAGCAGAACTTGAACTGATCAGACACTTGCTGTGTTCCTAAAGAATCAATCATGTATTTTTTCAATGCTTTAAATTCTTTAGCATGATCTTGACTGCTTGTCTGAGCTGGAAGTGGTTTGGTGGACTAAGGAAGTCATAAACTACAGCAACCAGAACTGATTCAAACAGCTCATAAGCTCATGGGAGCTCCAGTGCTCGATCCCTCCCCTCCTACACTATTCCAGCCATATTTCCTAGGATGTTTCTGCTTGTGCTGGGTCAGGTGGGGACAGAGGTGGACAGCAAATGGTTTGGGTATTGAGCCAGGACAGTGGAGAAATAGAGTTTCCTTCTGCTGCCACAGAGAGCATTAAGAGCTTTGGACTAGGGATTTAGTCTTCTCCTGCCTTGGTTTCCCAAGTGAAAGGGAAAGGAAATATCTTTTTGCTTGATGCATCTTTTCCAATGTTCTTCTGGGGGAGGGAGGACATGTCTAGAAGCCCACTCATTTTACCTTATCTGCATTCCTTTTAATCTACTTTAGTTTTAATACTGACTTAAATGAGTGAGACTGGGGCCCTGAATCTTCATGAGAAATTCATCCTGAAGACAAGAGTTGTTCAACTGTATCTGTGTGGCATCTGGCACCTGGCACGAGAGACCTGTTCTTGAGAGACTCATACTGCAAACCTCACTGATGTGCCTACTGCTGTTTATGGTGTCCCTTAATTATTTTTAAAATAAAGCAAAACTAAAATAAAATTATGCATGATGATGCAAATGGCTTATTTTTCTATTCTGCACTGAGTATCTTGCATGCTGTTGTTGTCCCTGGAGTTCCTCATCCTCAGACTTTGTGCCAAGCAAAACAAATCCTGAGGGCAGGTGGAGAAATTACTGGAGTGCACGGTTGGGTTAAACTCTGGCAGCTCCTGGCTTCTACCATGGGCCAGGAGAAACAAGGAGTTTCTTCTAAAGCCGCTGCATGGCTGCTTATTTTGTGATGCAGCTGGAATGGAGAGGGCGTTTGGTGGGGCCAGCAGGCTGGGGGTGACCAGCAGGTGAATGACCTGTGCCCTTCAGCCCCCAAACCCAAACACGAGGGCTCCATTCCACACTCAGCTCACACACGAATGGAGCTCGGCCACGAGAAAGAGCCCTTTGCCTGGGGGCTGCGGGCAGTGGTGGGGATGGGGCAGGCTGGAGCAGTGACACAACAGGCGGGGGAAGGTGATGGGACACGGCATAGGCGAGGGCAGCGGTGGGACACGGGACAGACGACGGCAGTGGTAGGATATGGCACAAAGCGGGGACACTGGTGGGACACGGGACAGACGAGGGCAGCTGTAGGATACGGCACAAAGCGGGGACACTGGTGGGACACGGGACAGACGAGGGCAGCGGTAGGATACGGCACAGGCGGGGACACTGGTGGGACACGGCACAGGCGGGGACACTGGTGGGACACGGCACAGGCGGGGACAGTGGCGGGGCCCCGGGCAGTGACGGAGCACCGCCAGGCGGCGCTGCCCCGCGGCCGCCGAGCGCCCCCTAGCGGCTCGCTGGCTGCTGCCCCAGCCCGCGGAAGGCGCCCGTGAGGGGGGAAGGAGCTGAAGGAGCCGGTCCGGGCACTTCGGGACCGCCTGAGGGGGAAAAAGGGGAGTCCTGGGGCTTCTCTGCCTCAGGCTGCTTCAGCTCGGCTCGGCTCAGCCCAGGGAGCCGCGCTAGCCCCACACGCACCCGCTGCTCGGGGCGGCGGTGCCGATGGAGCTGAGGCGGGAAGATGGAGGCCTGTGGGTCCCCTCACGGGTGGGGTCGATGCTGAGAAGGACATTCCCCATGCTGTGTGTGCCGGGGCCAGCCTGACTGAAGTGAGTGACGTGAGCTCTGCCTTGAGGGTCTCTTTCTGCCATTTCCTTGCTGTGCCCCATGTCCCTCTAGCACCAACCCCTGTGGCGTTGGCCTGACCGGGTGTGGCAGTAAGGCACCCAAGGAAATGAGGGTCCAGCTCAAGATGTATTTTTTCTTCTGGGGATTGCACCATGCTGGACTTTACCCTGTGTAGCTCTTGCACCAGTACCACCTGCAATATCATCATAACTGTGACCTCCAAAGAGGGACACGGGTCCACCGAGGAGCCTCCTCTGTGGAGAGGTCCAGATTGGTGCTCCATGAGGCCGCCAATGCTCTCAAATCTGACTTGTAAGTACTGTTGAATTTTTAAAATTATTTTTTACCCCTAAGGAACTAATTTTCCACAGGAATAGTAAGCCCATTTTCTGACTTGTTCCCCCCATCACTGTCCTTTTCTCCAGAATCAAGATACAGCTGTGTAAGGAAGTAGCACAAGCCAATGTCATCCCATCATTCCTTTCTTCTCCTTCCTGTTGGTCAATTATACTGTTATTTTAGTATTTTATGCATGTTACTGAAGTCCTTTTCCTTTACTAACACATGCAAGAAATGTAGAAGATCCTTTCATTGCCCAAGACTTTGCAGAGTGACAGAATGGATCCCCAGGTTTGCCTGCAGATTTTTAGCTGAATTTACCTGGGTTAGAGGATGCTGCTGGTGTGTGTGGGCAGTACTGACAGGCACAGGTTCAGTTGCTGGGAGAGGCTGGACTGGGAGCAGGCACAATCCCAACCCTGTGACTGCTTAGTCTGTTAACACTGCCATGGGGTGCTGGAAAACCTTCAGGGCTCAGTGTGTCCAGAGAGACAGAACAACCGCTGACTTTGGGTTTGCTTTCCTGAGAGGCAGGAGGGCTCCTGACTCTGCATCATTAAGTCTTGGCACATGGAAGTTAAAAAGCCTTTTTGGCATTATTTGCACCTGTGAAAAATGTGACCAGCCATGGCACTGTGATAATGAATTGCACTAGATGCAGAGTGATTTGTGTGGTATGGCAGCATGTCTAATCCATAAATCTAGAGCCTGCATATCCTGCCTTCTCCTGGCTCAGGAATCTGCATGTCACAGATGCTTTCTTGCGCTGCTACCCAGTGGAGGATCTGCTGGGATGTCATTGAAAGGAGAACTGGCTTTGAAGGAAGACACTGTCCAAGATAGTGTGTGTATACATACTGTATGTCTAGCTGAAGTTCCATGCTGCCTGGAAGGACAGGATAGAGCACTACTGGAGAATATAAAAGATTTAAATGGGTTTAGTCCAAAATAACCTCCTCAAATTACCCTACAAATTAAATCTACAAGTAATTTTTTTTTCTGTTTCTTTATATATCTCACGGTCTGCTTCTGCTCTGAAATGTTTGTGACTATTGAGAACATAATATGCTGGGAAGTATTTCTTTGTATTTCCGCAGAGGAAGTTTACCCTGAGAGCTACAAAACCAAAATGCCAGGAATGCCCTCTGTGGATACCAAACGGTTCAGGCTGTGTGGCACAGCTGATGATCACTTCTAACCTGCCCTGTCACAGCAGTTTGGTGCCACATCAGTGCCACAGCAGTGCCATTCCTTTTGCATGGGAGCAGCTGTGCTCACTGAAGGAAAGTCTGTCTCCAGAGCTACTGCGGTACTGACAGTCACTGGGGCTCGCTCGGGAGAGGGCAGCAAATCGCTTTTAATCTCCTGTTTGCTTTGACTAGTAAAATACACATGGGATTTGGGCCTGGGAGAGGGTGAAGGCAAGTGTGATGTGTGTCTGCCCAGAGGCTGACAGGGATGCTCCAGATTTAGTTGCCCAAGCAGCAGACATTGCTTCTTGAACCAGTAACTACTGGGTTAAAGGCTCCTTTTCTGGTTGTTTCAAAGCATCAGCCTGAAACAGAGAGGGGGAAAGAGGTGGTCATTATGATATTGTGGCCATGATGAAAATACGGTTGGTTCTCTGTGGGTGTTTAGTCTGATGAGCTTTGGAGGGTGGAAATCCATCTTTTGGCAGGTGGTAGAAAAAGCCCTTGCCATGTCACTGAGTGGTGAGAGTAGTGGGTTTTCACTAATGTGCCTCTTGCGGATGGGAAGGTGCCTGGAGGATGGGTGGGAGGTCAGTGCTCTCAGAATACCCCAGGGCTATGAAGGACAGAGGGCTCAAAGTTATTGGGGTCGACTCTGTGAATCTGTGGGACAGAAAATGCAGAGGCTGAGCAGGCAGCTGTGTAAGCACCCGTGGAATTTAAATGCCCCTGCACTGGGAGGAGCTGTGGGGAGCTGAAATCTGGATCAAAGGACTGCAAAATACCAACTCCTGTTAGGACTCCTAGCCCTTGACTTGGTTGTCTCTCATAGGCTATGATAAGGGATGTGCCTGTGTTTGGGGAGCTTTTTTCACCAGAGGCTTTTACCTCCAGCATTCTCAAACTCACTAAAGGATTATGTGGGTACCCACACTTGCTCTGCATCTCCATTACCTGATCTTTCAACACAGTGTTAGCAAGCTGGTCTTTTTCCCAGGATGAGACTTTAATTCCCTCCCATTGATCATGGCCAAAGAAGAGAGCTCAAATGGAGATTTTATTCCAGAAACAATGACCCCCTTATGTGCTGTGTCGTGATCTCTGTGAATGAACCTGCTGGTGAAATGAAGGCTTTTCCTCAGGCTGTTTTGTGCCTCTCACAGGTGAATCTTCATATTAGTCAGCTGCCTTGATTCCTGCAGGGAGACAGAAGGGAAGTAAAACGTGAAATCTTTGTTCTGTGGGGACAAAATGACTCAGTGGGACTTGGGCTTTGTACTGAATGTCCATAAATCCCCATGTGCTGCAGGGAATTTGTCCCCATTAACACCTATGACGTGGAGGGCAATTTCCCTGTGCAGTTGTATGTGTTTTTCTGCCTTTAGACACTTCTCTCCAGGTGCAGCACAAGGCCTCCTGCCTGGGCTGGCTGCTCACTTCCAACCAAACTGCTGTTGTCCTTCTTGCCTCATCCTCAGCTCTGCTGTGAGCTGCTGCCTATTCTGTTGGCACCTGCTCTTCCACACCCTTCCCACTGTCGGCATTTCCCAAATTGTACATAAAATACACCTTGCTGCTTTCCTGTGTTTGCCTCTCTGATGGCTGAGCTGCAGCAAACCCACCAAACTTATTCATTTGATATCCAGTGCAGGAGGCTTTGAAAGCAAGACCTTGGTGTTCTTGATTACTTCCTCTCCTGTCGTCCCCTCTTCCCACTATCCATCAAGAACGGCATTTTAATGATCCCTTTGCTCCTTTTCCTTTTTCCCTGAGACTTCAAAGAGCACAAGAAGCAGCATTGTCATTTCTGTGCTGCCCAAATGAAGGGAAATTTTCTGTGTGTGAATTTCAGTGTGCAAATTCCCATGCAGTTTCCCATGCACATCAGGCAGTGTTTTGTATTCTGTCCATTGCTGGATTTGAGAAAAAAAAATTATTGGTTTCTGTTTCTGTATTGAGAGGAATAAAAACATATGCTTACATCAGGTAGAGATGGAGAGAGGGCACTGTAATCTGAAAATATATCATGAGATGTATTTTCCTGTGTGTATATCTGAAAGAAAGCTCCTCAGTAAGTGCAGAACTCTGTGGTGGTGTTCATGCTCTGGAAGAAGTCAGCTGTGGGTAAGTTCCTCTGTGTTGCAATAATCCAGTACCATACCTTGTGTTCCAGATGTGCAGGAAAAAATAATTTGGAGATGCAACTGCTGAAAACATGTGAGACCAGAAGGCAGTGGAGTGAAATCCTAGCCCTGCTCCTTTGTGCCTTTGACTTCAGTAAAGCCAGGGCACAGCCTTTGGAGCGTGTGCTGGGCCGCGCACACAAACTGCCAAGAGGAATCTCTTTAAGAAGATCCAGTGCAGGGAGGCCCAGCTGTGGGGCAGGAGCACTGGATTATGCATGTCTTGGTAGTGTAACTTTAGTTATGTACAGTAAGGCAAGTATTTCTGAAACCACAGAAAGCATCTGAGTTCTGTCAAAATGAAAGAAAATTGGGATGAAGGTTGGGCACTGTATTCCCTAAACTTGTTCGAGTGATTAATTAGCTGTGGAAAAATTAGCATGTAATTTCAATCCCCGCTTGTCTGTGAGTTTCCAGCATTCCTACCTTGCCTTGCCTTTATCTGTAGATGACTGTAGGGCCCCATGTACTAGGCACTCTATGTTCCCAGGGATGGGAAATTGTGAAATCCATGTGGGATGGGAAATTATCTCGGATGTTTCCCATCTTAGAGGAAAAAAAAAATCTATTTTGGAAGCGATTCAGCTGAAACCCAGAGCATACAACTGGTGCATTGATCTTCATGCTCACTTGCCTGCCTACTAGCAACGCACTTGACTTTTTAAGTGAAAAATAACTCTAATCCAAAAATTGGAGCCTCAGTATTTGTTAGCTGGAAAACGGACATCTAAACAAGTCTGCTGATTTATATATTTTATAATCTGTGTCTTAAAAATAGATGCATATACCAGCTGTTCCTTGATCATGCCAAGCTGAGGGTTTCATGTTTAAAAAAACGATTCACAGAATGGTTTCCACCAGCTTTGTATCTTGCACAGCCAGGAGGCTCTGTCTGAAGTGTCTTTGATTGCGTGTGGTGAGAGTGTGAACAGAAAGAGGAGGTTGGGGTAGATGGTCTTTGGTGGTGCAACTACCAGCAATTCATGGCCTGCTGCTGAGGGGAGGGGGCTTGAGCCATGGGGCACTGTCTGCTTGAGACCCTTCCCCAGAGTGCTTGGGCCACGAGCGGGTTCCCCCATGGTCCTCATATGGGATTACAAGGGCTGCTCTCCACCTGGTAGTTTCCCCTTGGCTTTCCTGAGCCAGGGAGGTCTGACCTGAGCTCTGCAAAGATGAAGGGGTTCCTGGCAGCTCTGTGGAAGCGTTCCCTGCTGGCTGTTCGTTTGCCACTGTGAGCCGCCTGGAAAAAGTTTCCTTGCTCAGCTAAGGAAGAAGCCCACTGCAGAGCTGACAGCAAACAGCCCTCGGGATGGAGTCTGTGCACACAACCATGAAAAGACCAGAAGTGAGCAGAATGAAGAAGTAGAGCTGATGGGCAGTTTCCCAGCAACAAGAGCTTGATCTGGGCCGATTATTGAGTATTTACAAATGCTGAGTCAGTGCCTACTGAGCTGGCCTAGTTGTCTCCTTAGCAAGTTCTACAGATGGAGAATGAGTGGCAAGAATAGCAGAGGAGGGAGGATCTGGTTACAGGCTCAGAGAGGAATGCCAGGATTCCCTTGCCTGTCCTGGCGCTCACTTTCTCTCCTCTTGCCCTGCCCTCCTACCTTTCTGGCTAATCCAGCCCTATTTCAGAGCACAGGAGAGGAAGGCTCTTCTGTTGGAGCCACTACACCCAAGTCAGTCTATGCCAAGTTGCACATAAAACAGAAAATACATTTGAGCTGCAGTACTTGCAATAGAGAGGAAAGCAGTAGAACTTGGGGCCTCTCATGAATACTTCATAGCAAAGCAGCTTTTGCAGGACTTTTGTAAGCAGAAGGATAAAGCTGAAGCCTATTTTATTGAGTAGAATTATCAAGAAACTTAATCTAGAAAGTTAATCTCGGAAGTATGCTAAGTTTGAACATCTGCAAGTGCTTTGAAATTTGTGAGTGAAAAATGCTGGGCAGAATGAGAGGATATGTCTGGTTCAAAGCAGGGGCAACAGAATACCTCCTGCCTACAGCTGGGCTATGCAGTAACGTCTGAAAAGCTATTTCTTTGCTTTTGAAATACATTTGACTGCACTAAGTGGCATGGTGTTCTCAAAATGTTTTCCTTGGCTTGTCCAATACCTCCTGGCCTATGTTCATTCTCTTTTTCTTCCCTATTCTTTGCAAACAATTCCATTTGAACCTTACTTTTCTTTGTTTAGGGTTAGTATTTCCCTCAAATATTTGAGGCTGTGATACTCATCTTGAGTAGCAAGCCAAGGAATCACAGAAATTCTGTGTTAATTTCTCACCCTCCTTTTGCTACACAGCGGCTTTCCCGGGCAGATGGATAAGCTCCCAACTTGCTCCTTGTTCTATCCTAACACAGCATAAAGGATTTGATCTCTTATCTTTTGGATGGTGGGACACTTTAAAATAGCTCCAGGTACTGTTTCTCCTTTTCCCTACCTTGTGATTAACCTGCTGTTTTAGGAAGTGTGAGGAACATAATTAGTAAATGAAACCAGCTGTCTCATAGGTCCTTCTCATCAGTGGATCTTGGAGGGCTTTGCCAAGCTGGATACCAGTTGTTAAACCTATTGCAAAGATGGATAAACTGAAGCAGGGGGAGAGAGCCTGCTCTCCCAGAACACATCAGCAGCAAAGCTGGGACTGAACACGCCTGTATTTTGCACCACCTTCCTCAGAACTGAGAAGGAAGGATGTGCAGCCCAAGGTGTATTTTTTGCACATAGCTCTTCCTTGCTTCCTTCTCAGTAACTGGCACACTGCAGAAGAGGCACGATGCTCTCCTGTTCTTCATGGTTAAGCTAATTGCCAAGCTCCCTCTAGGTTTCAGTAAGTCGGAGGATGAAGAATTGATGTTAGAGGTTGACATCAGGGTCTGGGAAGCAGTGTCTGTCTCCAGAGCCTGAGCTTATGTAGGCAGCTGCTGCCACCTCACAGAAGTCTTGTGAAATGCTGCCAGGAGTGTTCTCAAAGTACTCAGCTCCTAGGTGCTAGAGGAATAACAGGGAATAAGGGCATTTTTTTTCATGTGGGATGCAGCTGGGAGCTGCTACACTGGGAAAAGATCTCTCTGACTTTGCTCTTGTTGACCATGAAATGCATCCTGCAGTCTGGCAGTGTGCAAAACTAGCAATGGGAACAGAGGTCTCCTGTCTTGAACACACTTCACTCAAGCGTGCACAGAGATATGGGACAGTGTCCTCTTTCAGAGTGTGCAAGGGAAGCCAAATCCTGCTTTCATCAGGTCTGCATAGCCCTGGAGTAACTTCATTTCTTTGTTATGCCGCAGTGATGCACTTGGCTTCCCTGCTTGTGAACCCCAACACCCAGTGAGGAATGTGTCTCTAAGCCCATCAAGCCCTCAGCCATTTCTTCTGGAGGCTGAGGTACAAAGACATTTGTGATGCCCAGAGAAGGGAGGGCAGAGTGCACGCCTGCCTCATATGATAATGCATCTCCACCTACGCCTGGCATGGCTGTGTTTTTCTAGCTCTTTTGTGGTTTTGTTGTTCTCCCCTTGCACCCACAAGACCCTGCACTGGCTATAGCAATTGGCTAAATCTTTCTTGTGTTCCTCCCGCAGGACCCAGGCACAAGCCCAGCCAAGCTTTTTATCCGTGTTTGCAGATGGACCTTTGCCCCTATGGTTTGCCTGGCCCTCTCTTCACCCGTGGCCAGGCACTGCAGTGCATGAAGTGGACGTTTTCCAGCCCTGAGCTGCCAGAGTTAATTAACCCTCTGTTAAGGCTAGGCCAGTCTTTCTGGGAAACAAGATCCATTGGGCTGTGCATTCCACAAGGCTCTCTTTGCCTGGCGTCTTGTGCATCTGTACAGGAAAAATCTGTTTCTTCCTCCATATATTTGTGTTTTGGGATTGGAGGGAGCAGAAGCCTGAGGAAGAGGGAAGGGATCGAGTTCCCTAAGTTTGCTTGCTGTCATCAGCTGCAAGGAACTTGCCATGGGAGAAAACCAACCCAAAGCTGCTGGAGGTGCCTTGGTTTTCCTGGGCAGAGAATGCATGCATACAGTTATCCCCATCTCCTCTTCCTTGTCTTTGTATAAGGCAAAGTTTTCTTTGTATAAGGCAGATGCTATAGTTTCCCACAAACTGCTTCACATGACTGGTCATATTGTTGCTGTCCAGCTTAGTAATTACCCTCTGTCTTCCAGGAGGCTTGCCCCACTTTCAGAGGAAAGCACAAGGTTTTTCTCTGGGAACTGTTTAATTTATGTGGTTCTACTGGCTAAGCCCCTACAGAATAATGTTCTTAATGCCATCACCCTTTGGGGTCATGGGGCCTAATTCCCTTCTGTGCCTTGAGGTTTCAGAGGTCCTTGAGGTACCATCCTCCAACCGCCTGACGAGACAGAAGTCAGGGATGGACTGGACTCTCACTGAGTCCAGAAGTCTATGAATGCAGAGTTTCAGTGGCTGTTCTTGAGACAAACTGTAGAGTTGAGGGTTGAATCCTTCCCTGGCCGATCTCTGTCTTAAAACAAAGTGCCCCTTTTGCACTGTGCCCAGTGCATCTCTGTGTTTTCAGGCTTGTACCACCTGTGTCCCTGTGCCTCGTCTCATGATGAGTTAATGCTGGTGCCAGAGGGAACAAACACGGCGTTGTTCAGGCTCCCAACACATGAGTATCTGCCTCCCGTTCATGTTGTGCTGTTAAGGTCATTTATCTCCTCCCCAAAAGGCCCTGCAGAACGCTGGCCAGACCTGTTCCCGTTAACTGTGCCTGTCTTTCCTTGTAAGAAAAAGGAGTGTAATTGTGCAGTCTTCCAAAAATAATAATTAAAAAGTATAAGCTTGCATGAAAGCACGTTATGCTCTGGAGAAAGAAAGATAGGGACCTTTTTGACTGGTGCTGAGGGCAGGATACAGAGAGTTGTTTGCTTAAAGTGAAAAAAGCCAGAATTTACCTGCATGGTCCAGTCCTGTTTGGATAGAGGCTGCAAATCCCCCCTTTCCCACCTAGTTCTGTGAGTGAGTTGCAGTAAATCAGGACAGGCTGAGGGTTTTTTTTTGTTGGGTGGTTGGTTGGGGTTTTTTTTTGAAAGAGCCTTGAATGTCCAGCTATTTTTCTCCCTTGGTGCTGCTTCACGCCACTTCTGACTTTGATTAATAGGTCTCTGAATAAAATGTTAATCCAACTAGGGGTCCTTGGCCCAGCCCCCTGCCCTCCATGCCTTGCTCCAGAAATATCAGAGAAAACACACAGAGGTTTTGTCTCCCTGCAGAGCACTTGTAGCTTTTGATTAATGGGTGTAAGGGCCCAGCTCCAGGTTTGTGGCATCTCTCCCGACTGCAGAAAAATAAGCAAAAAGTCACCAAACATGACACAGAGAAGGCAAGTCCCAGGAGCTGCAACAAGGAGAAAGAAAGGAGAGAGACCAGCCTATAATTCGAGATGTACCCAGCTCTAAGTCCTGGTACTTGTGAGTCCAAGTTCAGACTCTCATCTTCATTTTAATCTTTCTTTACAAAGAGCTCAGACCACATTGCTGAATTCAGCAGTTTCCAAGCTCTGGGATGTCTTAACTTCTCATATGTGCATCATGAACTACTCTGCACGTTGCCCTGGGCTGACACTTCACATGCATGTGTTAAGAGTGGCTAAGATGGCTTAATAAAAAAATGAGACCTTACACTTCAAACAGGACACATGTTTCCCCTCTTCCCTTCGAACTCTTGCCCATTCTCTGAACCAGACTTCTTTTGGAGCTTCTGAAATGATCAGAAACACGTGTTTCATTCTTGTCTTCTGGCCAGTACTGAGCTCGGAAAGACTCTTCTTGTATCACTTTCATGTGGAAGCCAGATCTGCTGGAAATTTGCTTATTCCCTCAAGGTGGATCATTTGGTGGAACTGCAGATATACCAAGCTACTTGTGCAAGGGTTTGTCTACATGGGGCAATTAGGAATGAGTGAGTGGGGAAGTCAAACTGAGCTACTTTGTTAGTCTGAAATAAGAGTGATCATTGCAGGGGCTCATCAGATAAACTGTTCCTCAGGCAAGCCCTAAGTAATGGTGTGGGATATGCATGAAGTGTGAAGGAGATGTGTACATACCACCTTACAGCTCCCTTCCCTTGCTACCCCTCTGTGGAGCCACCACTGCTCTCCAATGTTCCTCTCTTTTATGATGGGGTAACTGGAGCAAACTTGTATCAGAGCTGTAGGCAGGTGGGGATTCTTGTATGGGTACTCAGAGACTATAGGAAAAATTCACACTATTCAGAAAGGAGGAAAAAAAAATTCCATTAATATTTTGAGCCTGGATTTTTTTGGTCAAAAAATATGAAGGGCCTTAATTTGTGCAGTTACAATACTCTCTTTCACCAAGGAAAAATGCTGCATCTTCCACTACTGGAGAAATACTTCAGCTAAGAAAAATCAAACCTGATACCAAGAGATTTAATGCTTTCTTCACCTGGAAGGAATCTGTGAAGCAGTGTGGCCTTTCCTGGCACTAATGCAGAGTAGTGACAATCACTGTATGGTCTTTCTCTTCCTCCTGGCACCTCCCCAGAGGCCTCCTCAGTCCCTGGCGTGCCTGTCATCCAACTCACTCGACAACTGACATGCCTGGAGGATGCAGCCGCCCCTGCTGACAACAGCTTTGTTTCCCGGGTGATGGATGGCTTTGTGGCCCAAGTCCTGCCATTGTCCACTGCCTGTGGCCTTACTTCAGTGATTCTTATCTTGGGTCTGGGCATCTACTCCCTGCAGGAAAGGTGAGCAGTTGCCAGGGCTGCACCTTCTCCCTGGGCTCCTCTCCAGGACCGGGTGGGGGGAAGGATAACGGGCATCCCATCCAAATTGAGTGAAGCCAAACTGTTGTTTACCTGGGCCTGTGAGGCATTCAACTTTTATCATCAGGGGAAGGCAGATAGGAGGGATTCTGTTCCTTAGTCAAACACTGTCATGTAGGCAGTGTGGAAGTGCTCGTGTAATTGCCATTCTCTGCTCTCACACTCCTATCTTGTAAATCACCAATCCATCACGGCCCAGGTCCTTGCATTGTTCTATAATTAACTGGACAAACTACAGGAGCATTGTCACAATTCCCCATTTATAGAAGAGAGACAAAGACTTGAATGAAGATTTCAGTCCCCTTCAGCTTTTTTCTTCTTCTCTTGAACTCTTTTTTTTCTGTATCTTCTGATCCATCTCATGACTCTAAAGATGTCTCACCTGCTTCTCTGAATGAGCACTTCTTTTTGAACCAACAATAACACAGAAAGAGGGGCCACAAAAGGATAGACCTAAAGATTTTAACCCTTCTCATTCCACTGTGGACATACAGTCACTCACTCCCCAATGCAAGTAGCACCTCAGTTCTGGACAGGCTTTTGACCCTCTGCTAATGAAAACAGGCTACAGTTGCCTCATCCATTTCTTCACGATGACATGCAGAGGATTTAGCTCCAAGCAAACAGTCTTAGGAGTTAGACACTCCCTGGGGCTGGATTATGAGCTACAAGGGAGATGGATGATTTCCAAAGGGTGTGGTAGTGCAAAGATTTGGGGAGTTACTGTTACTTTGCTGGTTTTGACCCAGGAAGGTGGGTAATGTATTTCAAGGTTGCATATGGCTTTTAAGGCTATAAAAATGTTTGATGCAGGCTCTGGAGCATGGAGGGAACTGGCAGTGCTTTAGAGTAATAAAACTGGTTTCTTTTCTGTAGACCAGATGAGTGAGGCTACTGTGCTGTTGGACAGTGTGGAGAGTTGGTTGAAAGGCAGAACTTTCCCTAAATTGGGTCATCTTAATTTAAAAGACTGTTCCCAACAGCCTTTGAAGGGTTATCCCGCTCTGTTGCCCAGTGAGGGTATACAGGGCCTTGGGTGGATCAGGAAAATCAGGCCAAAGCTCTGTTCTCCTTGCTTTATCTTCTTACTCCCTCATGCCTACAGGGATTCCATCACTTCAAAGCAGGATGTTTCTCTCACTTTGGTTTACAGCACCTGGCATGCTGTGGCCCTGTTTTCAGCTGAAAGCTTTAGACACTGGAGCACTACAAATAACAGTGTTTTATATATCCTCTGTTTTCTTTCTTTGCAAATTATTAGAAAAAGTCACAGTTCTCATGGCTGCTGCTTTGACAGCAGAATTTAGTCCTTTGTGTTGACAGTGTCAGACAGCCAACTTTTCTGGCCTCCTAGGCATCCCTTGGAGTAGATTTTGGCTCTGGTGCTGAAGATCTACTTTTCTTCCTTATTTGAGGTGTCAGGTAGGTCTGCTGGGTGAAATGCATGCTTTTATGTTCTGGTAGGCCAGGCCTTTTAATAAAACCCAACAACACTGCTTATTTAACCTCCCTCTCTAAAATATTTTCCAACTCTGGTGAGCTGCAAATTAGAACTGTCCACCCCACAGAAATTCTGAATAAGTGACCTGAGGCTGACCTCCAAGCCAAGGGGCACTTCCTAGCACTGCCTGCATCCCAGTGACCAGGTCACCTCTATTAATGTAGGAGCACATTGAATTCCCTCTTGTGAGGCCAGTGAAGTACAGAAGGTCTAAGCTCTGCTTGGAAAAAGGCTTTGCCACTTCAGTACGTTTGAATGGAAGGGGGAAGATCTGTTCATGTTTATTTTACAGCCCCTTTTATTGACTTGATTTATAGCCTGAGGCTGTGAGTTAATTGAGGTCCAGTCCAGGAGAGGGCACCTGGGAAGGGGAGGTGTTGCAGTGCCACCAAAGGGAAAATATGCAGGAAACTGCTTTTATAAAGAACAGTTTATTGCAAGTTCTGGCTCTTGCTCTGAGCCAAACTTTTACCACCAGAACTGGTTGCTGTACCTCAGGGGCCACCCTTAGCTCACTGTGGATGGCAAGGACCAGGAGGGCAGGGGTTAGCCAAGACAAGGTGCATTTCTTTGGTGTGCCCTTCGTTAAAGCATCCTTCTGCCTGTCTCTTCTGGGTGAAACCTAGTCACCTGTCTAAGTGCAACTGTCATCGCCTTCTCTAATGGAGACCTGAGAGCGTTGTTCCCACAGCCTGAAAGCAGGTGTCTTTCAGTCCATACCTCCTGGGCCTGCAGAGCAGATGCCAAGGCCAGTGCTCTTCTTTGGAACCTAAAGTGTGGGATGCAGTGAATGATGCACACTTACATGCACCGAGGCAGGTGAGGAAGTAGGGCTGAGGTTGTCTGGCTTCCAGACAGGTCAGGGAAAAGGCTCCTTCAGCCCAGTGACACCCTAACAAACAAACTGGATATAAAATTGCTATGGGTGGCCAAGGGCTGAATCTGTCATAAGCTGGAGGGTGGCAAATCAATCTGGAAGGGCTGATTCAGCCTTTTCTGTGTGGCAAACAGTAACATGGCTTTGGGGTTTTGCACAACCCTCTAGTGCAGATGCTCTGAGCCTGCTCCAGCTGCTCCTGGGCTGTTGGGTACAGGGACAGACTGGAGCTGAAGGGTTGCCAGCAAGAGCTGGTGGGGCACGAAACCCGTTTGCTGCCCCTCCTGAAGCTGTGCTAAGAGAGCAGTGTTCTGTCCTGTAAAAAACCCTGATAGGCCAGGTGTGAAGTTTCAGCTGATCCTGTTGCTTGGCTGGCTCTGCCATAAGAGGCTGGTACAGTTCAGCAAAAAGCTCCTCTTCCTCTCTCCTCAGCCCCTTCATCAGCCTTGGGAGGGAAGCTGTTGTGCCAGTCAGCAGCAGTCCCCAGGCAGCTCTGGCCTCTTCACCCACCCTGCAGTCAAACCCCAACCTCACAGACAGCTGGACAGGTGCCATAAGGCAGCCATGGGGTCCCTGCAGACCTGAACCTCCCAAATTCTCAGCCTGCTGATTGGCCTATGGGAGCTCTTTGTCAGGGTTCTTCTTTTCTTCCTAATTCATCACCAGCTGACATGAGCAGGAAATAAAAAGACCGGTTTACCCTCCGTTTCTCCGGTGCAATGAGCCCTTTTCTTTAAGCCATCAGCCCCTTTATCTTTTGCCATCAGAGTGGCTGCAGTACAGCTTGTTTTCAGCTGTCTCTGGACACCGCTTGAATCTTCAGGGCACTTGTCTAGCCCCCCTCAGATAATCCCCTCATTCACTCAGAACAAACAAAATGCTCCTTGGCCACACTGCACTTCCCCTGCCCCATTGTGGTGCAGGACAGCAGGGGCTGATGCACTTCAGAGTGTGCTTAGAGGGCTGTTCACTGTCTGAAGAAAAACCCGCAGATGCTGGTGATGTTTTTAAATACCTTTGCTGGTTGGAGGGCTGAGGTTCAGAATGAACCCCAATCATCTCATGCACGTGATTTTACAGTGACCATGTCGTCTCTTTGCAGATGCCTTGCTGCGTGGGGTACCCAGTGACACGGGGGAGAGAGGAGGGGCTTCTTAAGCCAAGGTATGGTCTATACGTTTTGTTTGAGGCCTTTCCACGAATACTGGCGAATGCCTGGGATCTTTCTCCCCTCGCTACCCCATCCGGCTCTTCCTGCTCCCGCTGGTCGGCAGAGGGCACCAGTAACCTGGAGACAGTCCCTGGGATGCGCTTGCTCTGCTGCTTCCCCCGGCAAGCGGGCGAGGAAAAGGGGCATCCTGCTCTGGGGCAGATTTCGCCGACATTTGGATAGAAATGTCCCCAGCCGGAACATCCACCGGGTTGCTCATTCCAGCCAGCCAGATTGGGGGAATGGACCAAGGGGCTGCTTCACAAAAGGGTTCTCTGAATCCTATTTTCTGCCCTCGGGGCTCGTACACACAGACAGAACCGTGCCCTGCTCATCTCTGCTGCGGTGGCTGAAGCAAATGTTGGCAGGGTCAGTGGCTGGATCAGATCTTTCTACCTTTCCTTTGCTTCATGTTATAGGTGATCTCGGAGGTGTTTCACACGGAACACATCTCTAGATCAGGGTGCAGCATTTCCCAGTGTGAATTTCTATTAGATCAAGAGACAAGCTGTTTAGGAGTTAGCACTGGCTCTGTGAGCACTCCATACTTAGACTGCACTTGGCTTTTTCTAACTCTATCCCAAATCTGACCAAAACATAGCTCTGCTAAAACTGTTTACTGCTCTTTTCTACTGACACAGATGAAAAACCACATTTAGTGCTGCAAGGGCAGCTTTGAAGCCAGACATGCTGCAGTGGCTAGCACTAATGGCATTCCTTATAGGCTTCTTGCCCTGGTTTTGAAAGCATGGGGTATCTAAAAAGACATTCCCTTTTCCTTGTTTTTGTTAGAACTCAATTTTTGATTTCCCTCAAGGCCTGCTGAACTCCTTGTAGTATGGCTTTTGTAATGTAGGATCTGGCTCCACACAAATGTGGCTGCACATAGTTAAGTTGCTTCTCCAAAGACAACCTTGTTCCCTGATCCTTGGTCCCTCCTTTGCACTAGATTTTAGCCATGTGTAATTGCAGGGGAAGCTGATAGAAAGTGAAGAAGAAATATATTTTGTATTTTTCCTGGAAATTCTTTTCCCCACAGATGAACAGTGGAGAGTGAAGACAGATTCCCTTTTCATTTCAGACTGCTTAGCAGGCAGTGTGTAGACAAGCCTGCCATCCCTCAGTGTGCAACCCATAAGAAGCTGTTCAGCCTTTGGAGTCCAAACCAGATCTGACTGTCAGGTTTCAACTGTTTATAGCATCCCCCTGTGTTGCAGTATAGCAGCTGTAGTGAAACTAGTGATAATACTGCACATCTTCTGATTTATTGTCAGAATTACCTCCTAATCTCTGTTTCATGTATGTAAGTCTGGAAGAATAGCACCGATTTTAGCAGACCTATTCCAGGTTCACATGCTGTAACTGAGGTTGGAGTTAGGCTGGCTGATATCTCAACTTCTGTTCTTTTATGGTTTTCTGTCCCATTTTAATTCCCCCTGTTGTTTTCCTAATTATAGTTGACCAAGATTGAGCAATGAGTCATACAAAAAAGTCTCACACATCTGCTTATACACATCATTTAATCCTAAACCAAGTATGTCAGGTGCTTGATTTCTTTTTTGTGCATTTCTCTGGACTGTGTGGCATTTTTTAAACTTGAACTAGAAAGGCAACAGAAGCTGGAAGGCTGCAGTAGAGACATACTTTAAGGTTTCTTTTTCCATGTGGAAATGGATCTCTATTATAAGCTATTTCTTTCCAGTCTTCTGGAGTGTTTTTCCTCAAACAGTACAAGCATAGTGTTACTGACTTTGAGTTATGTTGCCTACCTAAAACAAGGAAGATTTGATTCATTGCTGAAAATCATAGCTGATTTTGTAATTGTATTTAATTGCCGGCGCACTGTTTAGTTTGTGTAAGTAAGGAATCTTTGTACCAGTCAATGCAGAAGTGTTCATCTCAAGTTTGTTGATCACACAGAAATTCTAGGCAAGCTCTAGATGTGTGTTTCCAGAATTGAATTCAAGATGCTTTGTAAACTCCAGAAGACAACAGTGCTTCTAGAAATAGATAGAGCCAGTGGGTTGGAAGTAGTGAGCTTTGTAATGTGGTCTGCGTATATCTACTGGAAACCATCAAACCCCATTTGCAGATGGAGGGATGGGGCACAGAGAACCAATTACAGGGAATTTAGGTTAAGGTAAGTTTATCTGGCCATGATTTAATGTCATGTGAGTTCCTCAGAACAGCTTTATTTGATCAGCAGAGGAGATCTTAGATGTTCATACCTCCAGTACATCACCAGCAAAGTCTCTGTACCTTTCTCTTCAACTCCTAGCCCAATGCTTTTGTTTCTGGAGTCGATTGTCGATTGTAGTTCTTCATGAGTGCCCTGATTTCACTCGTCTACACACCATTGTTATGGACTAGATCACCTTTACTGTGGGAAGTGAAATAATAACCTTACTGCATGCTTTGGATGTGGCTGGTGAAGAGCATGTGAGCTCTGAGCTGATGTTTTGTGGTGGCACCTGTTGTTCATCAGCATCTGGCTATTGCTAAAACTCTGTCACAGGAAAATGGTTTCAGTCTTCTGGGCTGCAGTTAATGTTTAGATTGTACAGTTCTTCATGGAAAATATTGGTGCAAGAAAATATTTCCAGGAAACTGTATTATTTCTAGTACAACCTGGAAAGAAACATAAATAAATCACCTTTGAAAAAGTGGAGTGAAAATGCTCTTTCGATGTTCTTATGCCATCATATTTGCACAAATGGCTGTGCCAGGGGTTGGATTTGTTAATCAAGAGTGAGAGCAAGAGCTAAGATATTATGTTCTGCAGAAACAAGAAAGCAAATAGGATGAATCCTCCTCTCCCTTGCATTTGATCGTATTTCATATGAGTAATCCCAGTTTTTGCATGTAGTCCATTTTTAGAGTGGTTATTGCAAAATAAGGAGTCAAAACCATATAAAGATTATGCTTTTTCTCCTGGCTCCATGACTCCCTGGATCTGTTATCTGCCATGTATCACAGACCTTGGGTTTCAGAGAGGTTTTGAATAAAATGCTGCGAACCCTGTGGCTTTTGGGAGAAACCTCTTCTCTGGTGGCCTGGGCTTGATGGGTTTGGGGGTTGTTTAATGTCCAAGACAATTCCATGTTCAGCTTTGCCCAGTTTAAAATAAGCCATGTTTTTGTAAGGTGATGGTGCTGATATAAGAGAGGGTAGGGAATACAAAATTCTGGTACAAAGAGAAACCCTGCAAAGAGGGCATTGCCCCAGAGGGACTTTGGGCAGAGAGAGCAGGAGAGGAAAGAGGCCCACACAGCGCTAATTGAAAGCGCATCTTCCCGTCAGTCATGGTGCTTGCCCATCAATCATCCTGGCACCAACAGGATCTGACATCAGTAGGGAATTAAATAAACTCCTCTCTCTTTAGGGATCTGCTGATGGAAACCCGTAGGGGGGAAGTGAGCAGAGAAGAGCAGGAAGCGTGTTTGTGGGGGAGAAACAGTCTCAGCGGTCCCCTGGGATGGTGCAGGTCTGTGTCTTCCCTCTTTCTCACACCAGCACGTACAGCTGAAGGGATTTTTCAATGAGTCCCCAAAAAGGTGAATTTAAAGCTGGTAACAGGCCAAGCTCACCTCAGTTTAAATAAACAAACGGCAATAACAGTATCCTATGGTGAGTGTTCTGAAAGCTGAGTGATGCACTGTGCAGCTGAAAAGTAGTTTTCACCCTTGGGTGAACTTAGTGTTATTGGACTACAGCAACTGAGGTGAATCTTGGCCAAAGTGTCAGAGCAAAACATTGGGAAGGGAAAGTGGATTAGAGCAGAGGGTTAGAAAATGAGCCCGTTTCCTATCCTGCTGTGAAACTGTCTCCACGGTGAATTAGAATGTGATGTGAATTAGGACATGATGTGGATTAGGATATTACAGATTGGACCTGCCTGAAATCATGGGTTCAGAGCAGATAAAGGGACTGGTATCTCCTTTGTCAGGGCTATCAGCAGTCCCTAAGGGTAAGTGGCAGTGTGTGTGCACCGTGCTCCTGAGGAGAGCCCCGAGCAGCTGGAAACCATTCGGTCACTGACAAGTCCCCTGATGGACCTCTACTGACATGGAGCGGCTTTGGTTTCAGGAAAGCCAAAGGGAACCTGTCACTAATTAGACACACAGCTAATTAACGAGAAGCAAACAAAGAGCAGCAGCTTGTGTTTTGGGAAAGCTCAGCTTTAGTAGCCAAGGACGTCTGCTCCTCCCTTTCAAACCATTTCAAAAACAAACAAAGCGGGGAGACTTGCATTTCAAAGCAGTGCAAACACTACCAACCTCAGAAAGCCTTCCAGAAGGGATGCCCAAGAGTGGGATTTAGCAGTGAAAGGAAAAAAGGGCACTCCAGGTGTAATGAGACCTTCCCTGTTCCTAGATCAGGGCCCTCTGAATCCCCAGGGTGCATCTCTTACCTAGTAGCATTTAATTTTTCTTTCTTCAGATAAACACTTCTATTAAAATTTTGGGTGAGTGGATGGGAAAGAAAGGCAGATGTGGAAACAAGAGCTGCCATTTGTGCTTTGCTACTTCACAGATCTTAGAAAGATGTGTGGTATTTCAATTTAAAAACCCTTCTTGTGCATTGTTTTTATTGATATTGTATACTGCTTTATTACTGTGGGGTTGGCTAGAGGTGTAGGTCAGTAACAAACTAAGAAAAAATTACCTAGGAGTGGATGAGGCTCTGTCTGAGTGCTAAAATCTTTAGTAAGAAAAGCATTCTTTCGGGACAGGAGGAATCCAAAATTGTAATCCCAATTATGAGTCCTCCAATGACCCTGAGAAATCTTGCTCAGGGCCTGATCCTCCAAAGAGCCTTGTCAGGGTCCCAAGTCCTGCTCAGAGCAATTGTTCTGCACTAACTCAAAATACAGCAGTGCTAGCAGGACCCTTTAACTGAATTTTGCTAAGTGCTTTGGACATGAAACATGGTAAGAATGCTAAATTATGTGATATTTGGTGTATTTTCTAGAGCCATGCATGTAATTAATGGAGAATCTCAGCCTTTGAAAACTAAGGCAGTTTCTAACCTTCTTGTCATAGGAAAAAAGTAATAGCTGGAAAACAAGATGGAAGGCACAGAAAGAGAAGGCAAATTTAAAAGAAACAACAACCCAACAAGTTATGATAAATTAATAATAATGTCGTGGTTTTGGAGACAAAATCATAAAATTGAGTATTCAGATATGACACTGTGTGACTATGCTTTAAATATTTACTAAAAGAAATGCATTATTAATCTTTTTGCACATTCAACTGAGAAATTATTAAGTCCTTGTTATCACTGTCTAATGTGGAAATTCAGCACTGCATCTGTCATCAGATCAGCCTATCAACCTAACTTTGTCTATTTTCTTCCTTCATCCTGGAGGAGGGGCTGTGTTCCTGGTTAGGGAAAAGGCTGGGATTTGCAGGTTTACTCCCAGTGCTGTCAGTGGCTTCCTGGATGAGCATCATGTGGTCCTGCTGGGATCAGAGTCCCCAGCCCCACAGGAGTGGGAGCAGACATCAGCTCTACCAGATTGCAGAGTGAAGGATGTCTCCCTGTTTCCATGGGATGTTGCAGTGTTTAGCTCATGAAAGTTTTTAGAGCACTGCAGCTTCCTTGACAAGGAGTTACCAGAGCACCTGGGGTTACACTGCAGTGGTAGACCACCACATGCACTCACGTGGGTTTTTTTTTTCAGCAGTCATCTGTTTTTCCTGTTTTATGGTCTGATTTGAAATTGTCTTATACTCTGCTATCAGCACGCGTGTTTATTGCCGTCAAAGGACCCGTTCAAGTAATCAAAGCCACAGCAGGATTCCTTTTTAGATCATTTTGGCTCAGGTCTCAAATATGTACCAGTAATTAAAAGAAAAAAAAAAAAAAAAAAAAAAAAAAGAGAGAGAGAAAACAAGGCAATGGCTTCAGGTTACAACAAGTAAGGAACATATGAACTTTTCCAGACACAAATTTGTTTCGCTACGCCTCTCCCCATGAATATCTTTAGCTTCTATGAAAAAGCTACTGGAGGGAAATACATGAAGCACTTCATCAAGAAAACATGGGGTGGCACTTTAGTTTTTCTGATTGGGATGTTTATTTTGCTGTTTTATTATTGAGGCCGCAAAAGCCTAGCAAGGAACAAAAGAAGGATAAGAAGATAATAAGAATTTTCTATCCAGCCAGCACACACTGGATGAGGGGTGTTTCAGATGGCATCAAGTTTCTTTAGCCTACTCAGTGCTTGAAAATGTGCCCTTGATTTCAGCCCACAGGAACGTGGGCTTGTGCTGCTTTATTGTCTAATGGATCTTTCACTTGATCTCCTCATACAAACACGTTGAGCATGTGCTTGGGTCACTTAGAGAAAACTGAACCCCACTCATGTTCTTAGAGTGTAATCCCTTAATATTGATTACTGTGTTGCACAGGGGCAACAGGTAACCAAATCCATGTGGATTCAGACTGACAGCTGATCGTCCCACACACGCACGGTTCAGCTGGTGAGCACTTTGCAGCGTCGGGGCTGCTTTCCCTAATCGCTTCCCACTGCTGTATGAAACACATAAATATCTTGGAACAGAAATACCAGATTGCAGCAGTTGTTCATGTGAAGGGAACAGATGCAGTGGAGGATTTTACTATGGAGTGTGTTCCTCTCTAGATTTATCTTGTAGGCAGCTTGTGTTTATCTTTTGCCAGCTCACGTTAGACCGGAGTAGGATAACCTTGAAGGCCGTGTGTGAGAAAAGTATTTTGTTAAATAAAAGCAAGCAACTAATTGTGAAATCTGTGGGGTGGGGGAAAGACCTAAGTATTCATGAGAACAACTTTCCAATGACCAGAACAACTCTGATTGGATTTTATGTATGGTTAAGGCCATGTTTTCCTGACATTTATGGGGGTTTTGGCTCAGTGGAAGCCTCGTTCTTCTCTGTGGCTTTTGGGGGCTATACAGTGCTAATTTGAAATTAAAGTGGTTCATAGGGTACACATTATAAACTTGAGTCTGAAGAGAGGTAGGAATCTCAGGAACTGTTGTAGCCTGAGGCTGATTTCTAAATATAAAGTATCCTGAGATGATCTGTCATGTTTGAATGTCTCCTTGGTTCAGTTTAATGGGAGCTCAAATACTTGGTGGTGTGAAACAGAGGAAAATGGGCTAATGGGAACCTTTACAAACACTTGAGTCCAGATGAGTGACTGGTTAAAGGTATCACCTAGTGCTTGGTGATTGCTGGGCTGTAAAGGGGCATCCTATGAGGGCAAGGAGGGGAGATGCCAACTGGCTTTCTACTCAGCTTCCAAATATAGCAAGTGCAGATTTTGCACCCAGATGGGAAGAACTGCACATACAATACTGCTCATCAATAACCATACATTACAGTATAAAGGTGTAGTCCAGGATACTTTGGGATTATGTGTCAATTAAGATCACTGTATCATGTTACTCCCAATAACAACAAAAAATGGAGATAAACTTAAGTTCATCCTACTTGAAACATTTATTAGTTCTCTACTGTTTGATAATAAGAGTGTTTCTGTACAGTGTCCCACATGCACCCCTTAAATAGGCCTGCAATTTCTAAAAGCTGTGTTCCCAGCAAAATAAGTGGTTTTGGCGCTCTCATTTCCCAACTAGACACCCTGACACTGGATTCTTTTCACAGCATTTTTATTTGGGGTTGTTTTGGCACGAATTTCAAAACTGAATGCATCAGTATCCCCAGGCTATCTTGAGGATCTGATCTAAGAGGCATCTTCACACTTACCCTAAAAGGCTGGAGACGGTATGTGCTGTTAGCTCATTTAAGACCTACAGGTTTGTAATAGACTTGCACTTATAGGTCACTAACGATCCCTTACTAGCTGGTGAATAAATGACCTTGGCTGTAATGTCAAATGCTGCTGAGAATCATTGTAGCCATGGGGATATTCATGGCTTGCACTTTAAAGTTGTGGTTTCCTTTGGGATAAGGTAGTTTCATGGCCCACTGTGATTGAGAGAAGAAATCAAAATCTGACGTGTGGAAGGGGCTTGTACACACGGCATTTTAAACTGAAGCTGCTAGCAGATGATATGTTGTTAGGGTATGACAGATTTGTTATTAATGATTACTTCATTATTAGCTTTATCTAGTTCTCACTCTGTTGTATTACACTCAGTGTGTAATACCTGGATCTTCTCCAAGACTTAAAATTCCTTCCTATTCTCACTCTCCTCCAATTTGGAGAGATATTAATTGAGACAAGGTTTCCTAATTTATTATCACAGAGTCATGGAAAGGTTTGGGTTGGACTGGGCCTGACAGACCATCTGGTTCTAGCCCCCCTACCATGGGCAGGGGCACCTTTTACTAGACCAGGTTGCTTCAAACCCCATCCCACCTAACTCTGACCACTTCCAGGGATGGGAAAGCCACAGCTTCCTGGGCAGCCTGTGCCAACTGCCTCATCACACTCTTGGGGAAGAATTTCTTTCTAATGTCTAATCTACACATGCTCTCTCAGTTTAGAGCCATTCCCTCTTGTCCTGTCACTGCATGCTCTTTTAAAAATCCTACTCCAGAGGAACTAGAGCTGTTTAAAAACCCATTTGTCAAGATGCTTAGGTAGGAGAGAGTTAAGGTACCAGCCAGCTGACCCTCAGGTGCACCCAACAGAAAAGAAGGCATCAAATTTCACAAAATAATTCTTCAATCAGTCCCCCATCTTTTAGCTGACCAATTGCTATTAGAAACAAGCATTTACATAGCAGGGAATCCTCCATTTTCTTGGGACAAAACCCCTAAAATAGAGAGAAATTTTGCCACTTTTTATTATGTCCTGAACCAAGCTGACACAGGAGATTATATCTTTTGATTTTCTCCTGTTGGAGACATATTCAAGATAAATGTATACTGGCAGTACAACTGGAGGCTTTTTGTAGCTCCACATATTCCCCTTCTCCCTGCTCCTTTCAAGTTCCAACACATTTGATCAGATCAGGAGATTTGGAGTCTAGGTGACCTGGTTTACATGAGAGCAGCCCAATCTCTGGACATTTGGAAACTCCTTTCTGAAGCTGAAGCCATATTTAGAGACTGCACTTTCACAGTTTGGCTCTCCTGTTCCCAAATATTGTTTTTCATACTGTATGCTAATAGCCCTAGTTGGGGCCACGGATTACAGGAATTTAAGCTGACACCTTATAAAATGTTAGAAGAATCCAGTGGGACATTTAGAACACGAGTGAATTGGAGCCAGCTGGAAACAGAATACAGGAGGTGGATTTTCTCCTGGAGGGGTGTTAATAATTCCTGGTAAAGATCAAAATGAAGGACAGTTGGGTTGGTTTTGGATATCGCATGGCTTTGCATAAAGAGAATTTCACTTCAGTCATGGCTTATTATCAGGAGGTTTTTTGCTTTCCAGTGGAGATCCACTTTCCTGTTCTGTTTGCCACCTGGAGGAGTGTATTTGCAGGTGTGTGCTCTCCTAGGGCATACCACCCCAAAACACAGAGAGAATTGTGTGGGGTGCCCAGAGGTACGAGTTTCTTAGTCCCACAGGGTAAGCAGAGCTCTGGAGGGGATCCCAGGAGTGGTTGGCAGCACAGCATGAGTGATGATCTTCTGCCCCAAGGAGTCCAACACTGCCTCTGAATTGTGCTCCACTGTGCCTCTGTGCCACATCAGCTTGTCTGTGTGGCAGCAGGACAGCTGGACCTGAGGGTGAGAAGCACCCTGGACTGGTTGTTCCCTGCTCTACTCCAGTTTTCCTTCTGAGCTCAGGGATCACAGACCTGAGAGAAGGTGAGCAAGCCACCAGCACTTTCTTTTTTCACTCTCTCAGAATCACAGAATTATTTGGCTTGGAAGGGACCATAGTGGATCATCTGGTCCAATTGTCTTGATACTAAGGAGGCTTTAAAACATTTCCTGTTAGCTGTGATGTCTCTTGCTGCCTACATTTCATCCTGTGATTTGAATCTTTAAGTGTTTCCTTTCTAGCTCTAATACTATTCTTCTATGCTCATCAGCACTGCTTTGCCCTAGTGCTGCTTTCTGTTTGCTGCCTATGCCCTGAGAACAGGGTGCACCAGCATGGTGCTCATTCAAAGCCTGACAGCTAAAAATCTTGATTCACTGGTGCAATCAGCTCAGCAGTGTCCTTGGGCATTTGCTTAGCTTTGGTGTGGTACTCAGAGGACCTTAATCATATGCTGAAACGCTTTTCTGAATTGATACTGAAGGACAGTGCAAATGGTTATGCCACACATGCCAGTGCATTAGACAAATGGTTTTACTAGATGGGGAAGGCTGGCACACCTGTGAAACTTGTACAACTTTTAATCAGTAGCAGAACGGGGAAAGGAAGAACACTTGACTAATTTTTACATTAGAATTTATTGGATTCCTTATAACAGAATGATAGCTGCTCTATCTCTGATGTTTGCCAAGCAATCTCTGTGGCTGCAAATACAGCAGAACTGCTGTCAGGTGTGAGCATGCACACAGCCTGGGTAAGGAAATTTCAGGTATGCAGGATTTGTTACGCAAATATTCACCGTGAACAAAGACAAGGAGATTGGAATGCTGAGGATTCCTCTGCTTTTCTTAAAAAGTTGTAGAAGCCCTTTTCTTACAGTGAGGAGAAATACCAAGTACTGAGGTGTCTACTGCTGCCCACTGTGCTTTAAACATGAAAAACACCTCCAGCTCATTTATCTTCATGGCATAGGTTGTGCTTTTTCTGATGAAATAAGTAACCCAGGCTCATTGAGGTACTTGTGAGTAAAGGGAGGAGGAGACTGTTTATCCTCACATGGGGTGCAAGGACAAGGAAGCCATTCCTCAGTGAATTCATTGCTCTGAGTCCAGTAAGTTTTCTTCCTTGTTACCCCTATCCCTAGTGCACATTGTACCTGTCTGTAGGATAGATGAAGCCCCTCCTCTTGGCATGCAGGGTACCTCTGGAAGCCTGCAAACTACTGAGGCTTTGTCTGTGTTTTCTGTGTGGATTTTGAGTACGTGATGCAGAGGGAGTCCATTCACTGTGCTGCTTTCTCTTTTCCTGCAGTGAGCCTTGTACCCTTTGCTATTCCACAGTGCCCTTGTATATTGCTCAACAGCCATTATGGTCTTCTCTACAGCAAAAGAGTGATTTTAAAAAGGACTTGATGTAACTCACATTTTTCCTTCTGAAGTCTGATGAATTTCAGGCTACACCTAGTGTTTCCATCCAAAGTATTGGGACATGGGATGCTAGGGATGTGTTTCTTCTCCCTGAGTACCTTCTGGGTGGCAGATACTGCTTTAAAGAGGTTCACAGAAGAAGTAAGCCTCTTGTACTTGAACCAGTTTCTTTTGAAGAATTTAAACCTGCAGCCAGACATGATGCAAAATAACTCTTCATTTTGTTTAGTTCACCTGAGATTTATGTACATGCACGTTTATTCAGATGACTTATTGAGTCAGTTAATGTAAAGCAAATGGCAAACACTTGGGTGTTCATTGTGATGTCCTGGTTATTTGTAAACCTTCAAAATACCTGATGGTCCTGTATTAGCACATAGAAGGTCCAGAATCTCATTATCCTTCAGCTAAACAATCATATCACAACCTACCTGTCAAATACAGCACATGCTTCATCAGTGTATTTACAGAAATCATCTGTTTGTGTACTATGCTGAGAAGTTTTGCTTGATGTTGTCCCTTTCTGAAATGAAAGAAAATTTACCAGAAAAGGATCTTGTTTTAAATGTGAGTTTTTAAAAGTTGCCAAAATCTGTATGCATATTTTGAGGGAGTGTGATGATTTTGCAATAAAGAGTATTTCCATTTTTCTTGCAGAAGGCTTTTTGCCAATTTTTTAAACCCTTAAGTGAAAATTTTTTGCAGGGGCTTGGTGAGAAAATGTTCTTTATTGTTTCAACATGTCTTGGGACAAATAGAAACTAGTCCTGAGGCAAGAGAGTATTCAGAATTAAAATAATTCTCCTAAATATATTATTCCGAGATACCAGTGTTACTGATGTGTTTCCCAAAGTCTGCATGGTACAGTTGTCTGTGTACCCCTTCCCTTAAATGATATTGCCTTATTCACTTGATTTGAAATGAGAGTAGCTGAATTTTACCTTAATTTTACTCCCTTCAGACACTAACTTGGAGGTGGTATATCCCATATGCTTAGTACTTGTTCTGCTGGCTATGGCCCATACAGCAATTACTATTATTTATGGAGTGAAGTGCATTAATGCAAAGAGACACAGCATGGTGGGTGCTTGGTTTTACCAGCATGTGACAAGAGACAGATCTTGCTGGTTATATGGCAATGGGCATCTTTGAAAAATTTGGGTGTTGTCTCCTCCTGTGTCCCCTGTGGTGTCACAACACTGCATGTTTTACCTTGCTGAAGGAGAACCCCTCCATCCAGGCTGGGACGCAGATTCACAAAGACTGTGACTTGGCCATAATATCAAAGGAAACATGAAAAGCAGAGCAGAGGCATAGCTTGGAGTTTGTGCCTTTAAGGGGTCGTTTCAGACATTTCAATAGCTGAGGTGCAGGACAGGACCCTGAGAGATGAATGACTTGCCAAGAGGTCAGCAGGAAGTGATCACAGGACTCCCTAGCTGGTTCAGGGTGTCCTGCTCTCCATGCTGCTCATCCTCCTGGGACACAGAACTTGTGGAACAGAAAAGCACCACGTGCCAGTTTATCTCTGCCCTGTGTGTGTGCAGCCAGGATTCCTCAAAAGCACAAAGCACAGAGGAACCCAGGGTTCTGCCAGTGTATGGGAGAGAAAAACGCAGATACCTGGAATGGGAGAAGAGGTGTCTGTCTGGAGAAGCAGAGAGGCTGGGAAGTTTCCAGGAGGCAGCTCCAGGCTTGCTAACGTATTCTCCAGGGTGCCAAATAGTTCTGCAGAAGTCTGTGGTTGCAGCAGGAGCTGCTAACAGATATAGCTCATGGCTCTATTCACCTGTGACACACAAATGTGGTACGAGGAGCTGCTTGTAAATTGGATTACAGGTTTGGGAAGATTTTTTTGTTGTGTGTTGCCAAGTCATGGCTGTTCCCTCTTATCACCTACAGCAGGGAAACTGCTCCATGGGGACATTGCAAGACACCTGTGAGGGTCCCCACACCATGAAAAGCCAAAGCAAACCCCAGTGCAGGTGACAGTCTGACAGCATGAAGTGGTGAGGAGGAGACAATTGGCTGCATGAGCTTGGTAGCCTGTCCAGAGGGACTCAGCTCCCTGGATGGCCTTTTGCAAATTTATGGAGATAGATAAGCATCAGTGAAGATGAATAATGATGCCACACAAGGTGAAGGAAAACAGCTTCCAGGAAAATGAGGTGCAAGAGAAACACTGAAAATAATGTCAGAAATAGTGTCTATTCCAGCCCTGTAGGTATCTGGCAATAAAAATGTATTGATTAGCTGACATTCTTGCTAACAGATGCTAACAAAGAGAGCCTGTACTAGGCTGATTTTTATACTGAATTATGGCTTGTGCATTGTAAACTACTGAAAAGAAATTCCAAAAGTCTTATATTCATGTGAGCCCTGCTCCTATTTGTGCAACTGAGCCTCTCAATAGGAACAGAGGAGCTACTCCCCTCTTCTGCCACTCATAAACACCAGTCTGCTTCCTTCTTGGCAAATCTCTGGCTCTTCTCTTCATATTCTTGTGCATCTCTCTTTTGTAGCTTTTGGGGGTTAGATGCACCTTGTCTCCTAAAACCTGGGTGTTAAAGGAGTGTCCTTTCTGGCCCCTCCTCTGTTTGACCTTTAGTGCCTACTTGCACTCAGGGATAATAATTCAGAATGACTCAAATTGTAGTTGAACCATGCAGCAGAATGGAGAGCAAACAGCTCAGGCAGGGAAGGCTGGAGTGAGCACATCACTTCGGGGGGCTGCTGGAGCAGCTGTAGGATCTGTGCCATCATAGTGGGTGTGATGTCTGCCCCACTGCTGCACTCTTTTCCTATCCAGTAGCTTAAGCAGAGTGAACTTTGGTTCATGACTTTTTATCAAAGCATGTGTGTATCTCAGAACAACTAGCATGGTTCCCTGTACAAGTTCTCAGCTTTGCAGCCAAATTCTGTAGTGTTTCTTCAAATTAAATCCCCACTGAAGTAAATTTTTATTCAGTGAAGTGGTGGAGAAATAGTTCACTCTGATTCATGGCTTCAGAGGTCCTTAATCCCAGCTGCTCAAGAGCTATTAACAGCAGTCTTTCAGTTGCATTCACTAACATTTTTACTTTAATTCCCCTGAGGAATCTGTCTCTTAGATGCCTGAATTATAAGCCCGATCCCTATATAAGGTGGGCTTCTGTTGCTTTGCAGGTTTGATGAGAAAAGTAGTTCTTTATGGGGCGATAAATTAAAGCTGCCCTTTTCCAGGTGGAGATGAATTGGATGGGTAGAGAAAAGTGGCTTTTTAATGCAGAGGCGTGTGTTAGCTTAAACAAACAAACAAGAAAAAGAACAACTAAATCTGGGCATGAATTATAGCCTGCTTCAGATTTCAGTGTGTCACGTTTTGAATTGAGCTGGAGTACCTATGGCTTTTTTTAAATTGCATTTGAACAAAAGTAAATACAAAGAGAAAGAAACCAGGACAGCAAAAGCCTGCAGGAAATTCCTCTACTGTAAACAAAGTCACCTTATGATTGATGTGAATGTACAGCCCCTTGTAAACATGTCTGTTTACTTGCAGGAAACCAGAAAGAACCCACATTGGGCGCTGCTGATTTTATCTAGCTTTGCTTAAATGCTTTTGGCTTCCAGTAGTCACTCTAGAGGGAGCACAGGAATGATGGCTGCTCCCTGGAACACTCGAGTCTACTGTACTTTAAAATGTGTGCCAAATGCTGCAGATGGGCAGAGCTTCACAGGAAAGATTGATATTAGCTTGTTGTGGCTGTCCTGAGCAGTGAAAGCTTATTAATAGTGGATGTGAAGCGTTCTTTCTTTGCAAAGGAGCTCTGGTTTTCAGTGCACCTAATGAGGGAATTTTATACCTCTAAAAAAGTAATAATAACCCTGATCCTACACCATGAGATTTCTGTAGGCTCTCACTGAAAATTCATTGTTCTAGAAACGATTAGTCTGTGCTGCTGAGGTTGATGAGATATGCGTTGATGAAAAATGCTGTAATTGTCTGTGGGACATGTTTTTCTTTAAGGTTTGGTCGTACCTGAGAGTGAAATCCTGGCCATGGCAAAGTCCATGGGAAGCTGGTCGTAGCCTTCAGGGGGTTGCAAGTCATGGTAAACAAATCTGGATTTTTCTTCTAATAGATACATCACAGAAATTATGGGAGTTATCAATTTTCTCCTTCTCACATCATTATGAAACTTTTGTAAGTGACCTTCATAAAACGCTGGGGTTTTTTTAGAAAAAGAATATATTTACACAGTGTCAGCTGGCTCATTCTTACCCATACACACAGTGAATCCTTCAGAGAGCTCTAAGGCATTGGTGCTATCATTATCACATATTTACAATTAAGTCTGTTCCTTAGCATAGTTTCTACTAATTTCCTCAGTACAAAGCCTACATACTCAAATTCCAGGATCATCCATAATTATGTCTTTTAGTGAGCAGACATTTATGATGCCTAAAAATTTAGTTCGACATCTTGATTAAATATGACATTTATTCACTCTTTGTGAAGACAGTCAGTCTCCCCCTACAATTATGTTTTCTATTTTTGCACTTTTTGGAAGTCTTTGAGCATGTTATAATCAGGGTCATCATCTTGATAGGACAGTTGAGAGAACAGTCCTAATGGTTCCTGTGTAGAAGTACTAATGATTCTAGACTGAGTTTAGAGAAGAATAAAATTGGCTTTGAAGTTGCAGCTTTATGAGGAAAGTCCAAAGCCCAAATATTGGCTCTGAGACACCTACCAGGCAAAAGAGTGACAACAGCCATTTCTAGCTCCCTTCAGGTTAATGCCAATCTTTGCACTGCTGAAGTCAGTGATGCCAGTAAGAGTAATGAGCTGAAAGTAAAAGGGGAATTTGGCTAAATACAGGGAGAATGATGTATGCAACAATTAATGTAAACAGACAGACATTAGCTGAATAAATAGTTGTCTAGAAGCTGGTACAGATTTCTGTACTTAGAAGGGAACTGAAGATCTGTAGGTGCAGGTGGTGTGGTTTGTGTGCTGGGGCAGACCCAGGCCCCTGAGCAGCAGCACTGGCACAGTGGCTGTTCTGGGGCAGGATGCTCTCCTGCTCAGAACTGGCCATTTTCTCACTACTGGCACTGCTGATCAGCCTTGTACCCCTTGAATCGTGCTCTTCTGGTTTGCTAAGGTGGAGAGGACAGAACAAGATGAGAATTTATGCCAGACTGAGAACAAACATTGCCTCATGTGGGTGGTTTTATACCTCGGAGGCCCATCCGTCAGCTTCCTGACTTGTTTAGCCCTTTCTTTATTTCTGATGGGAAAACAACCCAGAAGGGTGTAAATCATGATGCAAGTCTCTCCACCCCATGTAAAAGTGAGAAACTGGAGCAAAAGGGGCTGAACACATGCATGCAAAGAGAGAGACAGCAGAATGAATTTCTTCCTAATAAATTTGACACAGAGACTGGGAGCGTGTTTATAAAACCCTATTGGAGAGTAGAGGAGGGTTTGTGTCTTTGTTTTTTTAAAGTGCAAAATCAGGGCTGGTTTATTGGACCCAAGGGGTTGGACAGTGTGTAGAAGGCCACCCATCTGGAAACCAGCTGATCACTGCTGAAACTTTCTTCCCAGGCTCTGTCCCTTCTCTGACAGGGTGCTGGGGTTTTATGAGAGGCTGACAGCAAGCCTTTTACAGACCGTAACTCCTTGTCTCAACAAAAATTCCTATAAATTAGCTGGAAAAAGGACCTGAGGGGATTGTCCCAATCTGGCTCAGGGTGCCAAGTACACAGTCAGCAATTTTAAGAGAATAATCTGAGTTTTCAAATCAATTGTGTTTGGAAATGACCTCTATGGGAAATGGGCAAATGGAAGGTAGGAGACAGGGAGCAAGAGGAGGCTATTTCTAGATATTGACAGTGTAAACCATGTCTCTTCTCCCCAAAGACTTTTCAGGGTTTATAAAGGAAATCATCTAGCCTTTCATTCCCTGGGAGTTCTTACTTCCTTCAAGCTGAAGGCAGCTTCTATATAAAATTTGGACTTGTGCTTTCAACCTGGGTATCCAAAATTTTATAGCCATTCAGAAACTAAGCTTGCATGTGACCTTCACAGTGGATCCCATTTCCACAATAACCTAAACCTAATGCATCTTGGAACACTCAATTTCCATCTGACAGATGTGGCAAAAACTCCCTTGCTTATCCAAATGACCAATCTGATACTAGGTTTGTATCCCTGATTGGTTCCACAATAAACAGATTAGTTTAGGATGGAAAGAGATGATCTTGGATTACACACTGAACACAGCAGAGCAGTGTGTCTGGTCCTGTCAGCTCCTCATGAAGTGTGTAATCAATGGGGTGATGTTCCATCAGAGGAAAAAACTAAGAAAACTTTTCAAAAGATGGCAGGTTAAGTACAAGCTAAAACTTTAATAAGTACTAAAAAGCTTTGTTCAGGAAATTATTATTTTGATGCACTATAGACAAGCAGTTACCTTATTAAATACCCAAGCAGTATTTCTAGGTAAGTAGACTGAATATTTTCTGATGAAAGCTATTTATGCCTGCATTTGTTTTGGAGCTTTTGGAAATATCAGTGAAATTTATTAAAAAAATAAATAAAAGCCATTAAAAATTATTAGAGAGCAATTTGTTTGCACTGAACATAAGAATTGTCAGAGCAAACTTTTGTGGTGTACTTTCACATCTTATGGCAAACAAGTTGTCTGTTCTATTGCACACAAGTCTCATGATTTTATTTTTGCATTCCACAGTGGCTGAATGACTGAGCAAAGCAGTTGAGGAAAAGGATGGGAACCACTTGGAATTCTCATCTTGGAGGGAAGAAGACATCTGAGCAAATCAGGAAAATCCTGGTTGTAAGCAGGGATAACTGCAAGAAGCACTTGTGAGCTGCAGGACAGGAGCGGAGGAACACCTGGTATCTTGCTTGGATGTTCACAGCAGTTACTGGCCATGTCCTGTTTGGAAGGGAGAACAGGTCAGCAAAATGCTGGAAGCAAGAAAGCCCTTCTGGATCCCTCTCTACCAGAAGATGGCACCAGGTAGGCTGGAGAGAGCTTTGGGTGGGAACTCTGCTGGATGTGACTCTGAAGATGCTCTGTGAACAAAGAAGTTTTCTCACTCATTTCACATTGTCTTTGAACTCAGCGTGGTTTTTGGAGTGGTGGGGTCAGGCTGTTGTGAGCTGTGGCATTTGGCCCTTGGCTGTGCTGGTACTGAGCTTTGGCATGGTGTGAATCAGTAGGAACAAGGACATGTGCTGGGTGTGGGTTTACCATAGATTTTTTTTCCAGTCTTTTCCCAGGAATGTCCCTTCTGCCTTTAGCTGGAATATGTTTCACTTGTGGTTTGAAATTCTGCTTGAACTGCAATAATTAATTATGACAACATTTAAAATCCACTCTGGTTTACACAGGAAGGTTGACAAGGATCCATGCCTCAGCTAGAGCACAAGCCAGGAGGGCAACATCTCCAGTTGGTGCTATCTTTGTACAGCCTTTTGGGTGTAAATAGGTGTATGTGCCTTTTGTGTGTGTTATTGCACAGGGCTGTGTGACTGCATTCTCTTCCACAGGGTACAGCTGGGAAAAAGGCATGGATAACAACTCAGTGCAGAGGTTTGGATACACAGAAATTGCCACAATTTGAATTTGAAATAAACTTGTGGGGCTATTTGCAGAAACACTTGGAGGCTCTCAGAAATGTCAGAGAAAATACACACTTCCAGAATGTGAAATGTCCTGGCAGAAAGCTTAGCACAAAATAAACCAAAACTTTCACCAACTTCCACCAGCTGGAGCTGTTACTGTAGCTGCCAGCCTGCCTTGGTTCAAAAATTGCTTGCTGCTGCTTGATCTGTAGCACTGCTGAGGTTGAAAGATAGAGTGAAAAGGGAGCTCTTTAAGTTCTCAAAATGTATTATGTGTGAAAACATTCAAATATACACTTAATTTCAAACAAAACTGTTGAGAATCAGATTTTTCGCTGTTTGCAGACATGCCATTGCTGTCTCCTGCAATAGCTAATTCTATAACTTAGTCTGACTGGGGCTGTTTCAACTCCTATCAAAGACAGTGGAAAACCGCTGGTGGAAGGTGGATTGGGCTCATTTGGTACCCTGTTGAAATTTGTGATGATATACCAAAACAGAACAAAGATAACAGCCTCAGACTGTAAATTCGTTGGAGCAGGGACTCTCTGTTTGTGTGTGTTGTGTCGTGTTGAAGACATTTGTCGACACTTCAAAATAATGAATAATGCCAGTGTGAGGAGGAAGTCTCTCCACTCAACTCTAGGTGTTTCTGCTGCTAAGTGTTGAAAGAGAAACACAGAGCCCTGAACTTTGAAGACTTGGCAGGTGAGGAGAAGGAAAAATCTTTTCACTTTCCATTTAAATTTCAGCTTAATCTGCATTTGTTGGGTCTGGTAAAAATATTTGAGCTTTTAATTTAATGTTGTTGGTTTTGGGAAAATGTCTTGGGATGCATGGCATGAAAACACCTTAAATATGAGGCAAAGTTTTGATTTAATTTCTCCTTTCATCTGTTTTCCATTACAAACCAGACTAATTGCAGTAAGATTCTCTGTGGTAAAAAAATACTTGGGGCAGTGTGAATTTGGAAGTTCTCTCACTTTACAGTAACTATAAAAACAGTCAGCAAACAGGTTTTAAAATGATTTAGTATGTAAAAGGGAGTAAAGTCTGGTTGTCTTCACAGCAGCAGGATTTCACTGGCACTATCAAATTTTCAGAGCTCTCAAATTCAGTGTATTCATATTTATATAAAAGCTTCCTTGCACACTTGAGTTGCATTTATACCTATTTTAGAGACTTGTAAAAGTGAAGCAGGAGCTGATGTGGCCCTGGTATTTGAAGTCCCATTGTTAACTGTCCACCATTCGCTGTTAATGGCTGACAGATAGGTGTGATCGTGACAGAAAACTGCTTGTTAAAAAAGGAAAAGTTAAAAATTAAAGGGGGGCAGGCTTTAAGCAGTGCTTGTGGAGCAGGACCGAAGGGACCCTTGGCATGGTTTTTCCACTTGTGCTATAAATCTGGTCATTGAATGATCCTGATTTTAAAGCAATGCTGTATAAAAGCACTCTGGGAATAGGCTGAAGCAGTGAAAGGCAAGGATATCTTCAATGCCAAAGAGAGTGTGGCAGGAGTTAATTGCTTTGGTGATACTTTTCTTTGGCTACAGACTTGTCACAATTTTTATCTTATTTCAGTGTCTTAGAGGACAGTCACAGGATTTTAAGTTGCCACAATATGAAACTGGCACCACAAAAAATAACATTTGGTTTCTATTTGTGCCGTGTTTTGCTATTGTTTTGTTGTGGGTTTTGTTTGTTTGCTTGTTTGTTTCATTGGGGTTTTTTGTTAGAGAAATATTTGAACCAACTTTTGCACTGCAAAAGAGGAAGTAACTACAAAGCAAGAAACCTCTGAAGAAAACCATATGTTGTGTTTTATCCTAGGATAGATCTGTAGAGAAAGTATAGGACTGTGAATAGCTATCATTGTGCATTAATTTGGTAGTGTATGCCTTTGAGAAACTCTGGCTGTAGTGTAAATGTCACATAATGTGCATTTGGTGTGGGGAGCTGGGCTGTGGTCCTGCTCCTTCCTTCAGGCAGAAGGTGACAGCCCTGGTGACTGTGATGACTGAGAGACACATGTGGGACAGTTCAGTTTTCTCTTTGAGACAGCTTGAGTCTACCTAGCTTAGCTTTCTGTTTTGGAAGATCTGCATCAGTGCTTAACAACACCTGGGACCGTCAGCATGAACACAGCAATAAATTCTGGCTCCCTTATTTCCGTGAGAAACAGTGATTCTATACATTTTTAAATGCATACAAGTGTCTTGTTGGGGATCACCCTGTGGAAACAGGCTCCTGTGCACTTTGTGCTTATCAGCTCATGATTTGCTATTGTTCTGTATGTGTTGACATCATCTGTGTAGCTGTTGAGAGAAGCGGGAAGGGAACTGAAATGGCAAGTGAATTTCAAAGTCGTTATCATCATGTGGAGGAGGGACAGTCATCACATGAAATGTGACAGAATTGACAGGACAGGATCTTGTGGCTTAATGCTTCTGAAACACCAAGTAAACAGCAGGCAAATAATTACAGAGGTGAGGAGAAAAGGGGTGTCACATTTGCTATCTTCAGGAATCCAGACTCCTAGGATCCCAATGGGTGCTGCGGATTCTTTAAAAAAAATCTTTTCTGCATTGTTTGTATGGAAACATTCTGTTCCTTCTGCAGTCTCTGTGTTTGTGTGGCTGGTTGGTTTTAATATTTACGTGTTAAAAAACCCCAGTTGCTGGTCCTTATGTAGTGGAAAATTGGGTCTGAAGTGTGAATACATGTGTGGGCATTTCCAAGATTTGGGATTCTGTAATTAGGAGGTTTTGGTTTGGGCCTGTCTCTAACTGTAGCTGAGCAAAACCTTCCCACTGTAAAGTTCTTTTTGCAATAAAACACAAAAGCCCCAAAGTACCTAAACCATAAAAAACCCCTCCAGGTGACCTAATGAGTTGTCATTAGGATGTGATTCCCCACCCTTAGACAATCTTGCATGGATCTTAAGCTCAGCCAGAAAAAAAGTATTTCCTATATCCTGAAGGGAAGAGCCTCTCCTTTTGCTGGATGTTACACCCTGCCTTTCCCAGAGAACCAGTCCTCATACAAAGAGCATAATGCTGGTCTGGCAATGAGCTACATCAGCTGAGGGAGTAACTCCTTCCTATAGTGAATCTGTGATGCTGCTGGACTGGAATGTGTAGAAGGAGCCAAGAAACAGTTATGGGAGAGTAAAATTGCAGTGTTTGTTCTGGAGATGGGCAAGAAGGAAAAAACCAAATACAAAACGATCTGTGTATGCATGTATATGACATAGCAGAATACTTTTTAGGCACATGACATATTTGATTACATTAAAAGTCCTTTTGTTCCCTTTTCTTCCCTTGCTTTTTGTGTTCTTCCCTTGCTTTTTATGTTCTTCCTTTGCTTTTTATGTTGGATAATATTCTTGCTCTAGGGGTGAAGGATGGAGATGGGATGTTGGAACTTCAAGCCTTCTCCAGACCTGATCAAGCTGATCAGCTGCTCTTTCATTTGTTTCTAGGACAGCAGAATTAAAAAAAAAAAAAATCTGTATGAGGTATAGGATTGTCTTTGAGATAGGGAGTTCCTGTGACCTGACTGAGCCAGGTGCGCTGAGAAAGAGATGAAGATTAGAACTGTGTAGGAGATAAATGGGAAAGGAAAGTGATATTGCCACCTTGAGTATTTTGTTCTCCAAGGTCTTCTTGCCTTGATTGCAAGGGATAAGTTATGCATTTTGTTGGCAGATCTTCCTCCTCTTCCCTTCAGGGCCCATCCAGAACAGAGAAGTACCTAGTCCCATCCCAATATACTTTAGGTCTCCCTGAGAGCTCCTTGTTACTAGTTTTGAAATCCCCTGCTGATTGAAGGACCAGCAGAGATTGGAGCTTTGTTCCCTAATGCTCTCCCTTCTCTGTGTCCTTGTGGGGCTCCACCTGTCAGCACAGAGGATGTGGCAATTTGCTCATTTCCACCCTCACGGGAAGAACTGCTTGTACTGATGATGATTTGCAAGTGTGGTGTTTTGTGGTTAAATTATTGCTTCCACCTGTAATTTCTCATGCTCTGCCACACAGGGTGTTTAATGGCATCCTTGGGTTAACTCCATGATGACAAATTTGCTGAGACTGCTGGACCTGCTCATGTCCTCTGGTAAGAAGCTGAGTGGTAAGGGTTGATTATGGACCTTAGCGCAGGGTTAGGGTTAGGGTTGGCCCCCACTTTGCCATGGGGTCAGTGTGTGAGACCAGGAATCCTTCAAGGGAAAACAGTAGAAGAGTCTGTCCATGCCAAGCAGAGGCCTTCATAGACAGGACCTGTCCCATGAAGCGAGTGGCTGGGATTGCTCCTGCCAGCCCAGGCTGAGAGAGGAACACAGCCAGGCTCACCCTGCTCTGCCTTCACTCTCACAGTCCATGGTGGCAATGTGCAACACAAGGGCTGCTTCTGTCTGTGGAGTTTTCTGAGCAGCTGAGAGCACATCACCCTTCAGCAGCCCAGCCAGAATCCTCCCTCTCCTGCTGGCAGATTGATAAGGAGGGACTTTCTTCCTCCACGGCTAAGTGCTGCTCTGATTTACTGCAGCTCTTCCTCAAGCACTTCCGGAGGTCAGAGGGCTGCAGACATTAGCCCATAATGGAAGACCCGAGGTCATGTGTAACCAATACCGATGGACCTGGGCCCCGTGCAGTGCAGCTGGGAGTAAATAAAGCTGTCCCCTGACTTGCTTTGTAAAACCTCTCACTAATGTGACACAGAGAGGAGGATGGAAGAATAATGGATGGTTCTCATCAGAAGAAATATAGTGCCCAGTGGCTTGTGAAGTGAGTATGTTTATCTGTTATTCTTGTGGGATGCTACCCTGCAGTGCAGCTGTGCTCCCTGAGCAGGCTCTGGGGGCTGTGGAGGCTGAGGGCTGCACTGCTCCTGCCCAGGCCGCCTTTCCTCAGCCCACCTTGCTCCAGCCTTGTTATTTACCATTTGGAATGGAAACTTAGAACGTTTCTAGTAAAGTAACTACATCTGAGTTCCAAGAGCACTGTAAAACTTCTGTACTGCAGTAACACATTCTGGGATCGTTCATAATCAGTATAAATGAACCTAAGTTAGGTTGACTGTGATAAAATTCCTGATGGTCCTTGCTCCAGTAACATTTGGAAGCTGCCCAGCTGCAATGACTGAACAACTAAAATTGTGAGCGTCCTACGAGCAGAAGTTCTTTTGGTGGTAACTGAAGGACTGAGCACCATGTGCAAGAAAGTGGACTCAGACAGCACGCACTACTGTATGTGCAAATGAGGGGGCTAATCCTAAAGGCAACAAGATTTTCTGCATTTCAGTGCAGTAAATCCCACTAAAATCCATGTCAGGACTCTTGGAGGCTGGCTCTGAGGCTCAGCAGCTGCACACTGCTATCCCTGAGTGGCTGAGCAGCTGTGGACTGGGCTGCTGCAGGATTCTGAGCAGGAGGCCTGAGACCCAGCCACCCTTGTGCTGCATGAGCAGAATAGGGAAAGTGCCTGCGTCAAGGGGGAGAAGAGCTCAAATGGTGATGGAGGTACCATCAAAGACGCTGGTTATGACTCCAGTGCTGAATGCCTGTGCTTGGTGATGCACTGGCTTTGTGTCAACACCATCTAGATCTGGGAAATCTCATCTTTAATGCTGTGTTCAGTATTGGTTGACCTATAATCAGAAGAGGTAGATTGGTACTGGAGGAGGTACAGAGAAGGCCTACTAAAACAATCAGGAAAATGTACTGTTTGTGGATTTTATGTACAAAATTTGGCTTATTTGTCTAGCAGAATAAATAACAGGGGGCTGTGGCTGTGCTCTGCCAGTACACTGGGAGTAAATTCAAGGGAAGAGAGTGATTCATTAACACTGAAAGATGGCACTCTGTATTTTAGTGAAAGCCTTTTTAAGGACACATAAGTGAGTTGGAGACAGACTCTTGAATGTGGTTTTTTTACCCTCTTGGGCACTTTTGTAACCATCTGGCATATCCACTGGTTCTTCCCAATTACACAACCATCCACACCCAATCTGCAGAAAATTTACAAAATTGAGTTAGGCAGGTTTCCTTTCCCTGGATGTGGAGGCTGTGTTGTGTGTAGTTGGGGCAGTGGGCCAAAAATCCCATGCAAATATATTAGGCTTTATTGGGCAGGATTTTTACATCTGAAAATAGGAGCTCAAAAGATGGGAAGCAGTCTTTTTGAATCTTATTTGAAAACAAAAACCATGCTTAGCACCTTCATTCATCCAATAATCCCACAACAGGACCTGTCATCAAGTGGTACTCAGACCTGCTCGTGTCTGCTCCAGCTTCATTACTGGACATTAGGTCTATTTAGACTGCTTTGAATGCTCCGCGCAATTCAAGTCGGAGGAGAAAGACAAGCTCAATAGTCCGCACAGCGTTTGTTTGCCTGATGTTATCACCATCAGCAAAGGAAGCAATTTTCACCAGCAGCGGGAGCGGGGAGCCCCTCCCGGTGTCTCCGTCTATCCTGCGGTGGCTGCACCTCCAGCGCTCGCGGACCGCTCGCACCTGAGGCCCGCCCTGGCAGCACGGAGGTGATGACAATAGGCCTGTAAGGTAAACAAAACAACGGAATAAAAAGTGTTGAAAGCCAGCAGCAGGTGAACTGCTAAGAACAAACCCACATGCCCATCACCTTACCTTCAAGACGGGCTGAGCTGTGGCTCGGCAAAGCTTATCAGTTAGGTTAACACATGGTCCTTCCCCCAACACCTCCCTTCCCAACTTTCAACAGTTGTTTGATTACTTGTGTGATACAGCTACAGACGTGAAATTATTAGCTGCCCGCACTTCCTCCTTCACACAAAACAGAGGAAGCAGCTCCACTGGGGCTTTGTACAGTAAGTAGCCAGGTGCTGTTGGGTGGTTGGTCACTGCTCTCTTCAGGAAGGTAAATATTGGGCTAGAAACAATTACGGGTGTGTTCAGAGGAGCAGCACGTGGTCTGCAGCTTTCACACCCTCACGGGAACCCCAGCTTGCATTTGCATGTCTCCCACTGAACCAGCTCTTATTGGCGTGTCTTCGGCAGTAATTGCTCGAGCTTTAAGTAAACATTTGGCTCTGACAGTTGGAGAGATGGTGCACACATGAAGGTGCTCTTTGCAGGGGCTGAAGTGGTGTTTATCTTTTGCTCCAAGCTCGTTAATGGCAGCTGTGTTAGGAAGAAAGCAGAAATCCAGCTGAGATGACCTGTGTTCCAAGGACCACTGGTGTCACCAGGACCCTGTGCACTCCAGTAGTCTCTGGAGCATATTCCTCTCCTGTTACATGCTGCCAAGTGCATGCTTTACTTCAATTAGATTTTCAAGAAAGATGAATGGAATGAAACTCTTTAAGTTTTCCCTGTGGCAATATGGTTCCTCAAGCACCTCTTGTCTAAAAGGCCAACAGCATCTGGCTGCAGAGGCACTGGGTTTCAGGAGAAGGCCTTTCCTGAGTTGGAAGCAGTGATTCATAGAGACAGATGACAACAATTGTCAGGATTTGTGTGTCATTTGGTCTGTGTTTATGGGTGATGGCAGAGTCTCTGTTAGCTCTTACCATGTTTCATGGCTGTGGAAAGAAGTCCTTTGCTCCATGGTAAAGAGCTGTGCAGAACCTGGCTAGCAAGTGTTAATATTATGGTGTCAGCCCCTGCCTGTGTCATCTGTACAAGGCTGCAGCAGACAAACCCAGCACAGAGAGCTGACAGGGTAAACAGGGAGGCCAGATAAAGTACTGCAAAGGGAGCAGAGGCACAAAGAAGTGGAGTAACAGGGTCAAGGTCACACAGCAGGTCAGAGTTGGGCCGAGTCCCGTGGGCCTCAGGCTGATTCACTGCCCAGTGCAGCCAGCAGCCTCACACACTCCCTTCTGCAGCAAAGACAGACATGCTTTGGGAAACTGCTGTTTTAACAGCTGCAAGCTTTGCACAGAAGAGATTCAGGTTATGTGGTGTGTTCTTCCAGCTTCTTAGTGGTCAAAAACAGGCAGCACAATGGAAACTCGGGATCTTTTTGGACTAGCTTGGCATGGTGTTAAATCAGGTTTGTATTTGAGCAGCACTGTTCATGCAGTCCAGAGTTTCACGAATTGGAAAAAGCAAGGCCGCTTCATTGCAGCTTCTGTAGCAGCAGGGAGAGGAGAGTAAATCTGGGAAACACAGATTATTAGAACTTCTGTGAATCCAGATGGTTCTTGGGGATGGCAAGGCAGGGAAACCTTTTAGTATTTTGTCCCTGCCAGATATCTGGGTGGTATTGCCCAGTGATGAAGGGAATAGAAAGAGCCCCATTTATCATCTCCTCTATTTTTTCTTTTTATTTACTTTCCTTTTAAAAACACATTAAAAAAATTAATTCAGTGCTGGGGAAAGGTGACAGATTAACAACCCCAGAGATTTCAGCCCTGTGTTTATCCTCTGAGCAGAGAGCTCTGAGCATTCCCAGTGCTGCTCCGGCACTGTGCCCCAGCCCTGACCTTAGGGAGCAGCTCCCGAGGGAACAGCTACCCCATCCCTCCAACCCCTCTGGTCAACTGGAGCCACATCCCCTTGGATGGAGCAAGAGGTGCTGCTGGCAGTATGAGTCTGTGCCAGGGCCTCCTGCAAGTGAGGAGATGGATGATGATGCACACCTGAACTGCTCAGCAACAAGTTGTGTTTGTGCAGGGCAGCTCTGTGGGGTGTTACTCTGAGTCCTCCAAGCCACATTTTGACATCTCAGTCCACTTCCCAATCTGTGGTCTTCTCACTCCGAGGAGGGAAAGGAAGCTAATCCTGTGAAGTCACAATAAAAAAGGCCTTTGGGATGCCCAGGTATCTGTGGATGGTGCTTTTGGTCTCACCAAAGTGTGGCTAAAGTGTGGTTTTGACAGTTTGGGCATTTGCAGCTCCTGCCAGCTTGTGCAGAATTTTTAGATGCACTATAATCGTATGATTTTATTTAGGAAATAAACATGCCACATGAATCCTAGCACTAGGTCTCCAACTTTGAAAAGGTAAAATTCATTCCCCATCCCTCCAGCCTTTCTCACTGTCATACTTGGTTAGATTTTGTTTGATAATTCTCACTATGGGTCATTTCAATTTCCCACCATAAAGGCCTTGTGTAGTTACCTTTTCATCAGCTCTGGTGTTTGGAATAACCCTTTGCAAACTAGGTATTTCCCTCTGCCATAAAGCTGGAGTGTTTGGGAAAGGAGAGCATCCTTCACAAAGCAGTCACCATGGGTCAGGATGGGGGTGGCACTGGGGGGGGGCTTCCCAGTGCACATAAGCAATACCTCCTTGCAATTAGTAATGCTGCCACTGCCCCCTCCCCTCACTCAAGAAGTGACATTCCAAGACATGCATTTGGTGTTTGAGCTACCCTGTCTCCTGGACTCAAGGGACAGGGGCTGGGACAACTCTGTGGGAGGCCCTGGTGTTGAATCCATTTGGCTGCTATGCCCAAGGGGCCTTCCATCATCACCTGCCTCTGGCCAAGCAAAGGCCTCTGCTGCACCAGGTGGTACTCAGGAATTTTATCCAGTGTGAGTTACTCTGGGAAGAAACTCTTCCCTTGCTTTTCTGCCTGTGGTATCAGACGATTGACCCCGTCCCCCCTTTTTGCTGAAGGGGCAGAAATTTGATAATGGCCTTAATTATGTCTGAACGTTAAACAAATGCTCTGGATCATCACTGCTGTATCCACTTGTCCATAATTACGAGGACTGGACATGGTGGCTTCAAAGGCCACCCAGTTATCATTTATGTTTACTATAAACACAGCAGCTGTTTTGGGTTACGAGGGTGGTCATTCTCCTGGAATTTGATGAGCCAGACCCTGAAATCCTCACCTGACATCAGCTCTCTCCCTTCTCTCGTTTCCTTCATGAAGAAGATTCAGTATAGGAATATTCTGTGCCACCTAAAAAGGGAGGAATGGGTGGGCTGTGCCTCGTACACCTTTGGGTTTTGCAGTTTCTCCAAGCTCCCTTCTGAATTCCAGTGGACTGCTCTGCGTTTGTGGAACTGTTCCATGTTTGCTCATTTGGCAAGTCACCAACAACTAAAAAAAATTTGGGATTGGATCAAACTTAACTGAAGTGTTAAAAACTTCTGCTTTTTTGATTCACTTTGCAAAACAGGTGAAAATCCACTTTGCAATCATGCAAATTGATGTGTCTTATGATGTGAGCTCATAAACCTCACACTGCTCTATGCATGGGGAAGCTCTGGGTTTCAGAGTGTAGCTGATGTTGCTCTGGACTGTGCTTCCTTAAGAGGGGCCATGCACTGTAGTTTCACCTGTGCTGCTAGGAATGAGACTGTGCTGTCTTAGAGTTTGAGAGCTCTGGACATGTTGCCCATGGCTTTGGTGTAATCTCTACAAAATTACAAATTGGTAACTCATGATGGCAGCAGCTGAGTGTAATTTATGAACTGCCTCTTACTGCCTTTCCTGTCGGTGCAATGGAACTTAGTTGCTCATAGTTCAGCCAGAAGACATGGGACTTTTCCAAGTTTTTCTGTTAGTTGAAATTCTTCCATCTGGCACAGATTTTAAGAAATGCCATCAGAGTGGGTTTTTAAACTAGTTTGTTGCTGTGTAATCTTTCCTGATTTTTGTTCTTACTGATTTTTTGCCAGAGGAAACTTAAGGTCAGTGGTTACAGAATGGACTGTAAACACAGAGGGACTGACAGACTGAAAGGACAGCAGCATATTTTGTTGCTGTGATAGCACCACTGTATGAGAATTGAATTATAACATGGGGAAATTTCACACCACTTCTGGGGAACAAAGCTGTGCCCATGCTCAGTTCTACAGGCCAAACACAGACTCCTCCTTCAGGAAGAGAGGCACAAAGGAGCCACTGCTGTGCAAGGCTGATGCTTTCTATGAGTGGAAACAGTGCATTCAGCCTCCCCCTCCCTGGTTTCTGTGCAGTCCCTGGGAGCAGTTCACAGAAAGGCAAAACAGAGCAGTAGGGGAAGGGGGCTGGAGATGTGCAGCTGGTTGGCACCTGCAACCTGACTGCAGGTAATGTGGTCTGACTCAGTTATTCATCACTAGGAAAAGATGCTCCATCTTATCTGTAAAAGAAAGAGCAAATTGGCTGGGTTTTGCAGGAGGTAACACATATCAGGATGATGTATTTATAAGGGGAGGAAAGAACAACAGAGCCAATGCCTGTTTTTTTTTTTCATAAATTACAAAGGCTAAACAGACTAAACACTCTTTCACTCCAGAAAGAAAAGCAGTGCCAGTACATGGAATTGAGAAATTCTGTGAGATTCAGACCATTACATTGTTCTCCACCCAGTCAGTAACTGAGATAAATCATAGCCTCAAACAATAATGTTCATGGAAAAGCTCTGGAGACACAGCTACAAAGCCAGCCTTGTGAGAGAAAGCTCTTCTCTAAGACTTTCTAAAAGCGATGTTAGTTGATGTTGTCATGCTACAGCAAGTGTATGTGTTCTGTGATGTGTGGCATGTAGATTACCAGGAGTTTGTGTGCTGTCAGTATTTGCAAGTGAATATGTTTCATGTAGGTTGAGAAAGATGTGTTACACATCTGGAACATTGCCTCAGGTCTCTTGCAAGCTCCAAGGCTTTTTGGCTGTGCACTAGAGCCAGGGGCATTTAATGTTTTCGTGTTCTCAAGGTGAGGATTTCAATGAAGTCCCCAGAGGATTACAGAGGGATAAACGATGCAGCACTCTCCTGCACAGATACAAGTTCAAGGAGAATAGGGAATAGGGAGCTGAAAGGATTGATTTGTAGGATAAAATGTTAAAAAGGCAAAATAAAAAAGTGTCTAGCAATACTGTACTGCGAGATGAACTTCAAGTAGGAGAAAAACATTAGAGAATAGATTGCATAGCCTTGGCAGCATGACAGAATGGGTGCCCAAGTATTTGATTTTTTTAATTTTCAGGCTTTGCAAAAGCCAAGAGCCAGATCAGACACATGAAATGTTACACTTGTTCTCAGGACCTGGCCCACCTCCTCTTTAGCCCCCAGCCCTCCAGCCCTGTCAAATTGCGAAGGATCAGCTGGAGCAGGTGTCACAGGAGATGTATCAGGGCAGAATTTTGCTGGGGTTTCTCAGAGCAAGTGGCAGGATCTCTTTTATCACGCTGAGCCTTCTCCTGTCAGCGAAGCAGACGGATGAAATTTCCTTCTCTGGAGACCCCCTCTCTGTTGCTGTGTAGCCAAAGGATTTTGTAGGCTCCTTTACTGTCTTAATTCTCATCAGATTTGCATCATTATTCAGGCCTAGGAAAAAAAAAATACAGCTGACTTTAAAATAAAAATCTCTCCACAAAGCATATGAAGAACTTCTGATTTTGACTTGTTTGGAAATATTTTGGGATATTTTGCTTCTGAGCATTGGGAAAGTACAGACTGAGCTGTTTTGAACTAACTTCTACAAATGCTAACCATCTGGCTCCACTGACATTACTTCAGGTATTCACTCTGAGTCATTTAGTCTACTCATAAAGAGCAAAGGTGTTTTCTGTATTTCAGTAAATGTGCTTAAAATGCAGTAATGGTGCCACGGGTCCATATTTGGAATGCTCCAGGGAAAACCTGGAAATAGAATTTCATTTCAGCCCTCTATAAAAAGTAGTCTACTGGGCACTTTTGAACCATATTCAAGTTTGATTTTTTTTTGAGTGCTTAAATTTTGGAGCAATTTATTCTGGATTTATTTTATTTCCTACCCACTGAGCTAGGTGAAAGACTACTTAAGTGTCAAAATGCATTGAACATGAGAATTAAACCTTCCCCCATAACCTTTGTTCTTTCAGGTGGTTTGTAGTTTCAGAATTAACATGGCAAAAAGGCCCACATAAGGGAGGAATAATGAATACAAACAGAATCTGCCAATCAGCTTCAGAGGGTAAATGAAGAAGACAAAGGGTGCAGCAATGGCAGTTCTCAGGTGCTGCTGTTGCCTTGAGAGGGTCTTCTGTGGTTCTTGTCATCATAACGCGAAGTAGAGGGGGTTTGCTTATCCTTCTTTATAGACATAGTTAAACACTAACAAAAGGCAAGAAAAAAACACTAAATCAGAAAGCAGAGCATCCTTGGTGCCCTGTGGTGATTAGCCAGCAGGATCTCTCTGCTTTGAGGCTATAAAAATGATGAGAGCAGGAGGACTGAGCTGGTGCCCTGCTGTACTTTGTTTGGGATGCTGATTTGCACATTCGTGTTGCAGCCATTGCTGATATGTGCAGTAAAACACATCAGCTATTTGACAGGACATTCAGGCCAGGATGAAGAGAGTCTTGGAATGAGAAGCTCCCCTTGCAGGCTGGCCAGGCCTGGCATCACAGGGAAATGTGCCCAGTGTGAGTCCAGCTGCACATTGCTCATTGCTGCCCTGAGCTAGAGGGCTCTAGCACCACCAGCTAACTCACAGTGTTTGTCTTGTTTGCAGAGCCATTGCAGAGCAGGAATCCCACAGCTAAAGTATTGTATCCATGGTTTATCCAGGATGCAGCCCTTCTATAGCCTTTGGTTCAGGGAGGCTCAATGGCTCCTGCAAGAAGGAGGAAGGCTGGGAGCTAAAGTTGACAGCTCCTACCAGAGGCAAGAATTGGCTTGTATTCATTTGATTTATTGTTTTCTCTTCCATAAATATAAGTTAGGAAATTCTTGCACTGATTTAAAACAAACAAACTTTCCTTACTGAGTGGGAAATTTGAAATAGCTGAATCTCTGTCCAGAGCTGTTATTCCAGGCAAAGGAATTGGTATTTGTTATGTGGAGGTGTTTATTAAACACTTCTGATATTGAAAAGGAAAATGTCAACAGTTTTTATCTGTAAAAAAGAGATGTTGCACCACAGAGTTGTCAAACGTCACATAAAGGAACAGTCCCACAGCCCAGCTACAAACACAGTTACAACCAAAAACCAGGACAGTCCCTTGAAATGCCAGAGTTAATAATATATGAATTTCATTTAACTTTTTTCATTACAGCTTTTATAAACCCTCTTAGGTTACAATAGAGACAATAAGGTTTGAGGGAAGAAAGCAGTTAAAAAGAATAAAAGAAAAGGTTTAACAGAAACACAGGGCTGAGGTATGTTTATTGGGCTGTATGAGACCTGTCCAGCTGGAATCAGCATCAACAGTCACCCTGACGGGTGCTATTCCAGTGATGTCTCTATTCAGATGGGATTAGACGCCTGTCTGGCTGCTGGCTGAAAAATCATTATTTTTAGTGCCGTGTCCCTCCAGTCGGTTTTCGTTCCCCTCCTGATAATGTGCAGTTGGGATACATTTTATCTTCCCCCTCCCCTTGTACCAGGTTTTGAACAAATAGAATTCTCTCTGGTTGTTAAGCGGTTCTCCCTGGCCCTTTTTTCTCGTTTCCTACCAGAGGGTGATGGATTTGGTCATTTCTAAGGACCTTCCCAGCTGTTTTGGACATGAAGACAAAAACAAGCTTGGAGAGATTCATCGATATTATGGAAGATTAGCCTGGGAGTTTAAGGATTTCTTTCAAAAAGAATTGGGTTTTTTTCAGTTTGACTCTTTCCTGGTGTGCATGACTAAAACACCCATGATATGGGATCAGTGCAAAGACAGAGGGATCTAACCCTCAGCTGCTGTGAACCAGCATTGCCCAGTAAAGTTCACTACAAGCTCTCCACGTTTACACCTGCTGGCAAACCACCCATGGCAGAGGCTGTGTGTCTGTCTGGGGCCAGGCAGCACACACAGCATGGCATTTCCCTGCTGGTTTTTCATCCAGAGCCAACAACAGAGAGGGTGGCCAATCTCTTCTCTTTGAGCCAGGGGTCCAAGTGTGGCAGCTAATTGGTGGCATTTGGTTTTCCTCTGTCCTCCCCCTCCCCTGCTCCTCATGGAGCCGGGCAAGCTCTCCCAGCAGCGCTCGGTCTATGGTTGGAGGGCATAGCTGTCATTCCATTAGGCTTGGCTAGGCCTGCGTTAAAGCATGTCATACAAATTGAGGGGATCCAGCATATTGACAGACAGATATTTAGCATGTAATTGCACTGAAAGTGCAGCACAAAAGCTCGGGGAGGTGGGAGAGTGGAGGATTTGGATTGCATGAGATCTAGTTGAAGTGAGGTTTGGACTTCTTTTTCCAAAGTGCATTTGAGCTCTTAACAGGTGTGATGGTAAGGCACAAATACATCATCCCACAGCCACTGAAGCACTGTGTTAGCCCTCTTCTAGCCTGTTTTATCCCCTTGAAGAAATCCTGTTTGAGGCAGTATCTGTTGCAGACCAAGCAAAACCATCCCATGGGCTGGTGCACAGCTCCCACACGCTCATACTCGGATCCATCTCTCAAAGGAAGCTGGCCTGCACATCTCTGGCCCTGCCCCTGCCTGACAGAGTCTCCTGGCCCTCAGCCATGCAGCAATGAATCCCAAACACCTCATGCACTACAGCTTTCTTGTCATAAAGATAGAACATAAATTTATGTATTTGGCAGTAATGGAAAAGGATCATTTTAATTTTTGGCTTTAGTGTTGGTCATTGAGGACCAGTTCCAGTTCTGCTGAAACTCTTGTTTCCAAATGCAATCAGGTTGTTTGTTATTTGATGTTCCTGTTGCCAGTCTGCACCCATCTGCCCTACTAGGGCTTTTAGAAGCTAAGGCTTTTAGGAAAGGCATTGCATCTTAGAGTTCAAAATTCATCAGTGACTTTTACAAAGACAAAGACAGCTCATGCTCCCAAGTCATGTTATTTTTGAAAACTTGGCACTGAGTGGCTGTCAGCTGGTGGCATACCTGGGACATGGGCCCCAGGTCTGCAGGCCCAGGTGCTTCTCTCACCTGCACCTGCCATTCCCCTTCTACAGGTGTTCCTAAGGACTGAGCATCAGTGTCTGCAGACTCTATGACTTATCTCAGGCTGTAGCAGAACTACTAAAGTAAAAATCACAGACTGACTTCAGAAAAAGGATCTGAACTGGAACATGTGCAAATAATCCCTCGAAGTGGCCTGAGGTGTGAGACCTGTTCAAACATATTTTTTGGCCACGGTCATATGATGTGACTGAAAAGGGAAGGAATCCCTGGCTTTTAAGTCTATGTGGTAGGGCAGGTTGCAGATTAAACTGTTCATGTCAGCTAATGGGGAAATAGGGAAAATAGTCACTGCTTCTGTGCTGGAGTCAGCACCAGTGGTGAGAAAACTAAATAGTGCTTTTGGGGTGCTTCTTTGCACCATACCTCTGCTTATATTGCTTTGGTGAACTGTACCCAACCACCCCTCGGCTGGAGGTTGTTAAAGCTAAACTTATAAGAAGAAGCTGTTAAAATTGGCTGCTGAGATCTGGTTCTACTTTGAGCTTTACTGATGTTTAGAATTTTTAAATCTGTGGTTTTGAATCTAATTAGAAAGCAGCAACAGAGGGGTGTGAAAGGGTGGGAACACTTTAGTTAGGAGATTTCAGGGACAATGACCAGGCCATGGAAATCTTAATTGAATTGATTAATTTACACAAAGAGGTCCTCTCTTAACTCCTACTAGCAACTGAGCAGAGCCAGCATCCCTCAGTGGTCAGAGCCCAGGACTGGGTCTGGAGGTGTGCATAGGGTGCTGTACACAGATGTAAAAGGGGAATGTTCCTGTCACTGCACAGCCTCTGTGGATGATATAATATTGTAAGGAGCTGGGTGGAATGTAGCAACAAGCAGTGTGATTGATCATTGATGATAAGCTCTTGTCATGTTCACTTGATTTAGATTGTTTTAAGTGTATCATTTACCTATGTACATTTACTGTCTCGGTGAGAGAGAGAGGAGATTCCACAGTCAAGGTGGGTTTTTGTAAAATATGGTGTTGTTTAGTGCATTTATTTTTTAATGCCCAAACTGAGAGATTAAAGGGATCTAAATTCTACATGTGCCATGTTGTCCAACATAGGACATGCTTGAGGATCTGGATCCTCTTGTTAAAGCACAGGTTTTCTGAAAATTGTGGAAGAACTGTAAGTGAGTGGGCAGTGCAGACAGCACTTATCCAAATGGGCACACCCAGGGATGTAAGCAGTGATGGTCCCAGCTTATGCCAGGTGAGTTTGCAGCGGCTCCATTGACTGGGATGTCAGGACTCAGTTTATTCCAGTTTAACTGAGGTCAGAGGGGCACTGGAGGATTTCTCTGGTGCTTCCAGATCACCCAGAAGGAACAGTGCCAAGCTTTTATAACATGGACATTACTACGGGGCTGTTGCTCTGTTTTTCACAGCCACACCTTCTGTGTGCTTCCTCTTTGTACAGCCTGAGCCCAGGTTGCTGTCAGGGAACATGATAAAGGAATAAAACTGCAAGTGGGATCACGTTTCCCTTCACTCCTTGTGTGTATGTGTGTGTGTCTTTGTTTTTTCTGTGCTGTAGCTCAGGGGGGCTCGTAAATCTTGGAGACGACTGTGGATTTTTTTTTTCTCCCCCTTGTATGACTGATTGTGCGAATTTATGTGTGGTATTTCTCTCCCCCAACCTCACTCTGTTAGAATGAGACAGGAGGCCAGTAAATTTGCAGTGGGAGCTGTGCAGAGTAATGGGTCCCTCACCCCCTCCTCTTTGCAGCCTGAGGGCTGGCTGTTCCTTAAAAGATAATGATTTTGGTGTTTCTGCTGGGGCTGGGATGCTGTGTGCAGCATTCTAGTTTGCTGAATGAGCATGCCTTGACCCCCCGCTTCAGCACAGGCTGGTGTTTAAGAGAAAAGTGCTCTCAGGGGAAAGTTACACTCTCCCAGGTTAGTATCCAGTGTGGGGAAGGGGAAAATCTTGAGGTGTGTGTTAGAACAAGGTAATCCGAAGAACACCCTTCACTCAGTGCTGAGACATGTCCAAGAGCAGAGCCTATTATCTCCTGCCCAAACTGCAGTCACTGAGCTAAGAAGAGTGTCAGTGTTTCAGAAGTCTGTTGTGTTACAGGAGGAAGCAGGGGGCTTAAAAACTCTTCTGGAATCATGTCATAAAACTATTTGTGTCTATTTCTAATTCCTGAAATATTCCCAAAAGAGGGCCTGCCTGTGTCTCTTTACCTGAGGTTGAAGGATGCCCTGCACCCAGTGTTTCTTGCCTTTCCTCTGACTGACTTCAGCTCTATTAATCCTTCATAGCTTAAGCTGTGACTGGGAAATCCAGCTTCAAGTCTGAATGCCAACTTGAATTTGAACCCTAATAGGAGTATTTCCCTTGAAGAACAAGTTGTTGTTTTTAAAGCATTTCCAGGTTTATTCCAGGTTTATTTCATTAACAATTGCTTTAGTATCAGCATCAAAACCTGGAAATTTTGGTCCCTTGTTAGAGTTAAGAGGCAAAATAATCGTTTAAGCTCTCATCTCCACCTGAAGTCATAGCTGTGTCACATGGCCCAGCTTAATCAGTTTAAAATGTCCCAAAACCAATCTGGTTTTAGCTAAGCTTGTTGAATGCACTCAGTGAACGACATCTGTATCCCTGGGTGATAACACATCTCATGCGCTTTAGGGTTAGAGCTGTTCCAATAAGAGGAGCCAGTTCCAGCCTGTGCAGAAGCACAACCAGACATTTGTGCTGCTGTCCAAACCCCAAGTAGACTATTCCATCTGGGACAATGAGAAGCTGGGTAGAGTGGGTGGGACAGGAGAGTAAGTGAGTGCCTGTGAAGGCTGGGCTGGGGCACTGGTAGCTGTCAGGATTTATAAGGAAGTCAGATAGCACTGAGCTGGCTTGTTTGTTTCAGTTTTATCCTTCTGATTTGGAAATAACAAGGGTTCAGGGCCAAAATTTAGAACTTCTATTCTGCAGGTTAGTGTCTTGTTCCTTCCATTGGGACACACATCAAAACTGATTAATCAAAAAAGGTGTTTTATATTAAAACCCCAGTGTGAATTGAAGTGTGGGCGGTAGCCTCTCACAGCTGTGTCTCTGTGTGAGCCCAGTGTGCTGGGTCTGTACAGTCATTAGGTCAGATTCTTGTCTCGGCTCTGCCCTGGGTCTGTTATCAGATTGTGATCTGTCTCTTAACCCTCTGGGTGACGTTTTAAAAGGCACTTAATGGCCAGCTGCAACTAAACATCCAGGGAGAAGCGACTCCCCAGGACACCTTGGAGCTGCAAGGCCTCGGCTGTTGCCTTGAAAGTGTGCAGGTAACAGTGCTCTCCAGCCAGGCCAGACTGAGTGAACACATCTGAGCTCTGTTATCCTTCCAGAGCATGAGGCTCACCTACCCTGAGCAGGATTTGGTTGCTAGAAGAACCATGCAGACACTCATAAATCTTCGGTGTAACTCTGAAGCAGCTTTGTTGACAAATTGGCACCCACCTCTCCCCCCACCTCGCAACATGACTCTCGCACTCAGGGCTGCTAAGAGCTATTTCAGGCCCCGTAACAAATGAAATATTCATCTCCCCTTTGCCCTGGCAGTTGCCTCCACACCACCCTTTCCCCTTCTTGCTAAGCTGAGTCCTTTAGCACAAACCCCCTAAGCCAGCAGTGGCAGCTGCAGAGAGCAGGAGCAGGCTGGGTGACTGCCACCCTGCAGCCCCTCAGTGCCACTGACCCCTGCTCAGGCACCCATCCTCTTCATGTTCCCCTGGAGCTTCACAGCCCACCCACTGCTGCTGCAACCTGGCTGAAAACTTGGCTCCAGATTTTCCCCTTGTCATCCCTCCCCATCAACAAACCATCCCTTTTGTATGGCACATGATCCAGAAGTCTCAACTGCTCTTTGTGTCTCTTTCCATCCCCATTTACCAAGAGTTGGGGCATTCAGGGTTTATCCTGTGACTTAGGCAAAGGGACCTAAAGAGCTGTCGGGTGGGAGCTGTGTGTTTAGCAGATGTGCAGAGAAAGAAAAGATTATATGTGGTTATTGTGCTCCATGCCATTGCAAAACACCAACTGCTGTATAGCATGCAGAATAAAGACAGCAGACTGATTTTCTTTGAAGCCTTTGCTTTGACTGTATTTTTTTTTCCTTCTACAGTGCCAAAATGCTCTTAGACACACATCTGCCTTAAAAACAACAATCTTCCCTTCCATTAGCTCAGTTAAAGCTTTTCTGCAAGCTTTTCATTTTGAAAAGACAAGGAAAACCAGGGAAGGAGAATGGGCCCAGGACAATCAGACATGTGGTTCTTGTGACAAAAAAAAAGTAAATTGAATTTTAGTCAAGAAATGTGAGAGATTTAGAACAATACAGTTAGTACTTAGTGGAATAGCTGCCTGCCAAGCAGGTAAAACCAGGGTAATCCTCCATCAGTATGTAAAACAGACACAGAACAAGAGCAATGAAAATAGAGAGCAGGCTCTTTGCTTGACAATTTAAATCCTCAGGGTACAATAGCTGTGTAGAGCACCATCAAGCACACAGCAATAGCCATGAGTGAGTGTTTAACTTTCACTGTGGGACATGGGTATAACCTATCTAATACCAATCAGTGCCACTGTGGATGTGGCCATAAAACAGATTTCTCTTGCCAGTGCAGCTGTGTGTGTCTTGTCACCGTGTGGCACCAGGTAAAGCTCAGCAGAGGAGCAGAGGCAGGCAGCCTTGCAATAATCCAGGAATGTTGTGATATTCACCATTTCTTCTTTTTTTATGGAAGCAAGTGATGACTGGAAAAACGAAGCAGGCACAGCCCCTCCATACCATTACATGTGCTGGTGCAAAACTCCTCTGAAATTTCATTTTCAGAAGCTGCCTGGGAGGAATGCACTGTTCTCGCAAGAAGCTGTGTGTCAGATGAGACAGCACTATTACTGCAGCCCCATGCGAAAAATACTGGCCCTGTAAAGCCAAAGAGTATTCAAGCATTTCAATCTCAAAGAATTGATGATACAGCCAGCACAAATATATTTAGCAAAATATGTTTGTTTTTGCAAAAGAAATGCTGCATGTCTGCAATGCTTCTGAAGGCCAGGTTCTCAGAAGGGGAACCATAAGCTCATTCACAGAATGGCGCATAATTGTCTCAGGTAGGACAATTTTCTGCACTTGCCAGTCATTTTAAGCCTCACATATGGGTGGCTGCCTTTGTCTTCCAAGTGCTTGCTTGTACAATGAGATTTAAACTGTTGTGTTATGACAGACAAGTGATTAACATGAGAAAGACAAGTTGGATCTGGTGTTGAGCTTCCTGCATATCTCCCTTGCGTACCCTCACAGACATTTCCTCAGAAGCAAAAGGAACTGTCTGTACTTCTGGTTGCTCAGAAAAAAACATTTGTGATGGAGCTTGACTCTTCTTGTGGTGCTACAACTCTCTTGCCAAAGGACTGAGATGCCCATGAGGATCACTGTAACACAAACACTGACTGGACATTGATCAACTGCTGCCTCCACTCTGTGCCATGTTTGCAGCTAGAAAAAAGAGCTTGGATTTGTGTCTCATGCAAAGGATGTGCTTTGGTACTGCTCCTTCTTCAGGATGGAGTTCCCATTCCTGAAGGCCTTGCAGTATCCCATTGGGCAGTAGTTCTTAGTTCAGGCCCAAACGAAAACTCAAAACAGCAACAAACCTGAGCAAAGGTGCTCTTTGTCCAGCCCTGCAGTGAAATGTAAGTGGAAATACTTTTATCGTAGGAATGAAGTATAATTTGCAAGTCAGAAAATCAGGTACAAAGCAAAAGAGGCTTGAGGTAGGTCTCATGAGGCTGATGTCCCATCCCTCCCCAGCAGTTGCAGTATTGTCTGAACCCCTGCAGAGGCCCAGCTGTGGTGGCACCTGTGCAGCTTGCGAGCTTACAGTCCCTGCACCGCCCGCAGCTCCCTGGGACCTGTGGGATGCAGTGATGGAGCTGCCATTTACCATTAAAAACAAACAACAGGCTGTGGGAATAGAAGCAGCTTCCTTTTCCCTCCAGCCCTGTCAGGCCATCTTGGTGCAGTGCGAGGAAGCTCGGAGCGGCCCAGGGCTCCCAGGCATGGCGCTGGCAGCCGAGGAGGATCAGGAAGTTGGGCAGGGGCAAGGTCACCTCTTGACCTCCCGTTCAGCAAAGAATGCAGCTTGCTGTCAAGCACTAGGGAAGGCTTTTTTTCTTTCTGCAGTTAAAGATCCCGGAGGTTTCTGATGGGAAGAAGCTTACAGCATGATTTTTATTTTATTTTCTCAAGTGTTTTTTAAAAGAGGAGATGCCAATGACGTGGTGTAATCACCAGAGAGTTTTAGAGAATGGCTGTTCGCTCAATGCGTATACAAGCGCAAAATTCTGGGCTTAGTATTTCATTATGCCTTTAGAAACTTCAAGGTTCATAACTGATCTTGACATAACATGACCACAATCTCGTAACAAAGAGGAAAATGTAATCTCTCAAAAAATAAAATCTGTGCTCCATTTTTTCCTTAAAATGATGTGATTCCATTGCCATGTGGGTTTTGTAGCCATGTAAGTGAGAGAAAAGTCAGGTCCCAGTGGGGTGTTGATTCAGCTCCTGTGGTTTGTTTGTGCCATCTTGTCTTTTGTCCTTTGAGTTGTCAAACCTGGATCCAGTTTTCCTCCCATTGTAGGATGAAAACAGGGCTGTGTGCTCTAGAAACTTTGCTTTTCCTTAGTGAATCCACTGCAGGTCTTGGCTGGGGAAAAGTTTTATGGTGAAGTCATTCTTCCTCAGTGTCCCTCTATACCCCATTTCTTCATCTTTGCTGTCAAGAAGATGTGACACAGGCAAAAGGATCTATTTCTATCCCATTTTTCAGCCAAAAAACCTTCCCTCTGGGTCAGTGTTTGATAATGTATCACAGCCACAAAACAGCATGGTCAGACTTGTCCCTCCAAGCACTTTGGAAATGTCATCCCATCTGAAAGTCATTCTTTGCAGAAATATCCATGGCCAAGAGGCAAACAACCTGATTTGAATGGAAACCTGCTGAAGAGTAAAGAGAAAGAGCAAGATTCCCAGCCTGGAAAGTATCTTACTAATACTTAGCAGGCAGCTCCCTGAAAAGAAAGTTGTCTGACTGTTTTAGGTATGGTCTGTTCTCCTGTGATAAAGTCAAAATCTAAATATGAGGGTTCATAAGTATATATTGTTCCTTATGCTGGTGTAAAGCTAGTGCATATTGAACAGGTTCATGGATTTGCTCTGGATTAAATTCAGTGTAACTCTGAACAAGATTTGGCCCTGGTCTAATATAACAGAGACTTTAAGGGCAGAAGAGACCTGCAAAGTAACTGCTGACCAAAGATCTTCAGCACTGGCAAGATATCCAGCAATATCTATGGACAGCTAACAGCTCCCTTGCTCTACTGCAGAAAGATCTCCTCTTCTGTATTTGAACAGTGTGACTGATCAAGAAGCCCCTCAGTTCCAGTTGTGAATACCACTCACATTTAGAATTTAAAGTCTTACTTCTCATATGAACTGAACTACTGGGGGGGTTAAATAACCTGAATTTCAGGGTACCTTCTCCTGCAAGAATGGAAAGCTAATCCAACTCTCTGCCAGGGTTTTCTGTATTTTTTTCCCAATTATATTTTAATATTTATATTAAATATATATGATATTATATATATTATATTTATTATATTTATATATTAATATTATTATATTTTCTTCCATGCTATTGAAAAAGGATAGTGAAAAGGTTGTTGAACTGAAAGCACAAGAATACATCTGTCCAGAACACTTCCAAAAACTCCCCAAATTCCTTCCTCTTAAAAATTCTTTTCATATTCTGTCTTTGAAGTGGTTTCAGGCTATTTAATGCATCCTGCACATATTTTTGTTTGTATTTTCTCTCACAATATCATGAAGAACTCCCTGTAATGCCTCAAAGAAACAGAGATGCTGGTAAGGGGCACATTGTTAGAGCAGTTCATTGCTCTGCTATGTCTGCTCTGTGACAGAAAGTGCTGTGTGACACCTGCTAAGGGGTGTGAGTCTCCCTTTACCTGGCACTGCCTGACACCAGTGCTCACATCATTCCTAGCTCAGCTGCAGAAAGGGCATGTCAGCAATTCTGATTTATTTAGGTTTTCTGCCTCCATAAAAGAGGAGGGAGTTCCACATTGAACACTGAGCTAGCCTAAAATTATAATATATTTAATTTGCATCAAAAGGAGTTCAGTTGCCTGGTTACAAAGCTGGAAGCAAGTTAGTTACCTAAGAAAAGCTTAATAAGCAAATCAGTTCTTAAAGCAAACCTGAACCCTAGCCAAGGCACAGTGAGCCGCTGTGTATCTATCACAGGTGAAGAGCCCAAATGAGCTGAGTTCCACCTCCAGCATTCTGCACTAGAGCAGACCAAGGCTTTGGACTCTATTTTTTCATACCAAGGGATTGACAGTGGTGTTGTGTCTAATTGACCCTTCATAGCAGCCATGCCCACCCAGTCATTCCTCTTACTCTTCAGTTTAGTGACAAATTGCTAAACTAGCAGCTTTGGTGAGTGCTGCCTGTCTGGGAGGATGCACAAGAAACTTTGTTCATGTATGTTTGTCAGTCAGATGTAACTTAGCTCACCCTAAGCTTGCTTTTGGTATCTAGGACATTAAATTTAGATTCTCCCCAAACAGCATGATGAGATAGGAACCGTCTTACAAGGTTTACCGCTTTAGTTTTATTAAAGCTTTTTATTAAAGGTGTCTGCTCAGCTGCAGACATCTATTTGATAAAGTTTTAGGAGAAGGATGAAGCATGGTTTCCCAGGATGACCAGGGTTGGTGGGAGACCTACAGTCTGTAAATGTCTGTAGTGCTGTGGGGGTTGTGCTGTGCAAGTTAGGGATAATTTAGAACACTTAGACAGAAATCTTCAAACTCATGTAGGAATGCACATCTCTACTGAGCTGTACATGAACACCTACATCAGCCCTGAAACAACATCTTACACAAAGCAGAGCAGTTCCCACAAGAAATACTCCTTCATGTCTGGTCAGAATTGTGGATCTTTTAAGAGGTGGGATGGGGAGGAAGAGCTGTGGCACTCACAGCAGGCATTTACCCTTTGCACTGCTAACTGCTGGGGGGAGCTCAGGGTCCCAAGCAGGAGGGGACACCTGCATCTTCCTCTTTGATGGCTAAGCCCTGTCTGTCTGCATTTCATCAGTGCTTGCCCAGGCTGTAAATGCACTGGGGCTTCACAGCTGGTGGAAGTGACTGGGGAGAAGTTCAAGGTCCCATCTGTGGGAACCCACTGATTTTTCACATGTTTTCTGTTCTGTCTTCTGCCTGCAACAGCCATGACTATATTTTTGTGCTGATTTTTAATATTATAAATGCCAAATTGCTTTTAATACAGATAGCTTGGAAACCAAACACCCTCACAATGCCCTGCACCTTGCTTCGGGCAGTCACTAAGAACAGGATATTCCTTACCCTCAGGGAGGGAGGCCTTGAAGATCTGCCCCATCTTTATACAGAAAACAGAGATAGCTGAGTCAGGTACTCTGGTCCTCATGAGAAGAGAGAACTCTCTTAGATGCAATCTCCTGAAGTCCTCAGTTACCCTTTGAATGTTTCAATTTCCCTCTCTGGACTAGTAAGAATGACAGGAGTGGTTGGGCTGGGTGGATCTCTAGCTTTGATTCTCAGCTGGAGATTAGATAGCGTTGTCCCTCTGCTGGGCTGGGTGAGACACTCAAGTAGGCACAGCCCTGAACTTTGGGAAAGTTCATACCTGAACTTTGCATCCATAATCAACCTGTCCTGTCCAGACAGGAGAGAATTTGGTCAGTGCCTGTAGGGCTTGGGTGGGGGCAGGGGTGAGGAGCTCTTGGATAAAATAATGATGATTAATTATTATTTCATAATGAGGGATTATCACAGGCTTTACGGCTAAATAACCCAGTACTTAGCATTTCTGTGCTGTGGCACCCTGCACGTTCAAAGCGTAGTACAAACAGCAACTAAATTACTAAAATGAAGAGATTATTTAATAGCCTTTGATTTGCATTTCTCAGAGAAGGGTGGGGAGTGTTTAGAAATTTGCCCTCGACACTACCATGCAGTCACATTCCAAGATTGTGGCTCATGTTGCCAGGCCTGTGATGTGCCTGTTTGGCATTTACATTTGGGAGACTGTAGCTATGAAAATAAAACTTACAGGTTTACCAGGTAGAAGTGCCTTAGTCTTCCCCCTAACACCCTGCCAGAGATGGCTGGGTGGGCAACTCACAGATGAGTTCTCTGGCCCAAGTGACATAAGATGTCAGCCTGGTCATAAGGTCTCTGACCTTCCAAACATATTTTTGCCTAGCCCACTCTGTCTTGCAGAAACACCCCCTGCTGCCAAGTGGTTGATCTCCAGTGATTTCCAGTGATAATATTTGGATCTTACCTCAGTGTCCCACAACTTGCAGGGTGTTCATTTTTACAGAATACATCTATTTATTATTCACCCCAGGCATGATCAGCCATCCTCCACGAGTGCTTTCAGAGGGCTTGGTTTTCTCCTCAGTACTTCACCTCAGTGAACCCTGATCATAACTAAGGTTTTGGTGTCTGCCAGAGGGATGAGACTGTGATTGCTGCAGACTGGATGAGTAGGAGAAGATACTGTGGGGTTGAGAAAGCTGTTGCATGTAATCAGCTCGGATTCAGATGCAATCTGCTTGCATTAGTCTGATAAACCTCAGGCTTTCCTAGATTGTATACAGTGCTTAGCTCACCCAAGCAACATACCAAGGCATTGGAGGTGTTGGTCTCTTCTGAACCTCAGCTTACAGTTTGTGTCTCTGCTCTCCAGTGTCTGTACCACGCTCCATTTCACAGGGCAAACTCACCAGAGAGTCCCAGCCACAGCTTAGATCTGGGCTAATTCTCTCTGTAAACGTCCAGGGCCTTGAATCATCTTTTGTTCACTGTGTTGCTACACGTGAATTCCTTTGCCTTGTGTGGGGAGTGAGGTTCATCCTTACACAGCACCTGCAGTAGCTGCTCACACCATGGTGTGTCTGGCTGGGCTTGCACCTTTGCACATTGCATCACTTTGCAGTTTGTTTGACACTAGCACAGCTAATGTATTGACACAAAAGTTCAGGTATTAAGATAAAAGCATTGCCATAATTTCCTCCTTAATCCTAACAGTAAGAGCTCATAAAAATAATTATTTCAGTGCCCCTTCTCAGTGGATTTGGTTAGGAATTACATGTGGGGTTTTATTATTTAGTTTTTACACAGGAAAAGGTGCAGTTAAGTTCCAGGAATGCTGAAATCTAGCAAATGGTATTTTTTTTTCCTGTGGGCAAATGTATTTACAAACCAATTTTAAAATACTTCTGAACTTTGCTGATAAGTAATAGTGTTAATTGCTCTCTAATGAGCCTAATTGCTGTTGTAAGAGCACACAGAGGCACAAGTCCTGATGCCTGCTGGTGTGGGAATAAGCTGACAGGTGCTGACACAAAGGTTGGGTAGCTGTCTGAGCTCCCATGAGCTTTTAGAGAAAGTCCCATAAACGTTTATTTTGGTGGGGCTTCATACGTTAATTCCATCTGCTCTTGGGCTTTTTGAAGGATTTGGCTCTGTTCAAGCTCCAAGGCTGCTGGGGAAGGAAAGGTGAGGTTACACCTTTGCTGTGGGTGCTGATTGCCACAGCTCTGCGTTGTTTCAGGAACGGAGCCTTTAGTACTTTGCCAAGCTGGGAAAAATAGTGGAGTGTTGCTTTTCTTTCTCTTTTCTAGACTGAACTGAATGCTGATTCTTTCAACATTTCTTCAGTGAACATTTCCTTTAAGCCTCTTCACTCTGTCCTTTTGTTCTATGTCACACTGAAGCCTAGCATCCAAAAACTGGGCAGCATTTGGCCAGCAGGGAGGAGAGTTGGTCTCGCTGGCCCTTCCCATTTTCATACAGCCCAACCCTCTCTGCAGGAGTGGGAATCTCCTGTCTCAGTCCCACTTGCCTTCCTCAACCCCAGCATGGCTGGAGAACACCTCTGAGACAGGTGCTCTTCCTGCATGGGTGGATGTTCCCTGTGCTCAGTGGTCCCAGGGGGAAATGCCCCTGAGCTTGATCTGGATTTGCTGTGCCAGTGAAAGCTGAATATCAGCCAGATGAGATCAGGCAGCTGCCTCCACCCAGCCCTTCTGGGAATTTGGGCAAGTCCCTTGTACCTCAGTTTGCCCATCTGCAGAGTATGTGTCCCTGTCAATGCCTTTGAGAGCCTTAGGGGGAAAAAAATCACATTGTAACTACTCATTACTTACTAAATGCGAGTCAGGAGTAGCACAGGGACCATGGAAGATTTATGTAGCCATAGAAAAAAATAAGGCATCTTGTTTCCAGGACAGAAATGTACCATTTATAATTCTAAGAGAAAATTTTAAACCTTTTTGTAAATAGCATAGAGATTTCTCTTGTAGACAAGGTGAGCTTCAGTTCTGGAGTTGGAGATTACTGATGTATCAGTATCTTTAAGAAAATCTGGCTCTTGCTCTTGTGTAGACTTGATAATCTACAAAAAGTAAGAGGAAAATATGAGAAACATAAATGTGGTCCTGTGGCTGGTGATAATTATTATTTTGTTTTGATTTATCGTTCACAGGAATTTTTTTATGAGAGCCTCACAGGCATAATTCTTTCTCGTGCATAGTTTATTTTTTGCCAAAACGACAAGAGGACAGGATATTTAGCAGAATATGTATGATGGGTGGGTGGAAAACAGAGAGGATTTGGACTTGTGCCAAACATGGGGAAGGTGAAAGAATGAGAAGAACCCAGCATATTGCAAGTGTGGTGCTCTTTATCTTGGAAAGGGGTATTTGCCTGAAGTGGCACTTCTAAGTCATCATGGGATTTTTATTACAGGTATGCCTCTGAACTCCAGCTCAGCCCCAGCTTCAGAGGGTTCTTCAGCCATTTGCATAATTGCAAAACCCACAGTGATCAAAACATATGCAGCAGGCCAAAAAATCAAGATTTTGAAAATATAATCTTCCTTTTAGCATCTGAGCCTTTAGGATATGTTTGTTTTGCATTCTTAGGTGTTTCCCAGTAACCATGAAGAGTAGCTAAGTGCTCTGCTGTTCAGGGTCTTCAATCCAGCAGCTGAGCCTTGGGATTGAAATGAGCAAATAATGTAATAGCTGCCAAAAAGTCACCAAGGTTGTTACCCAGCAGTGGGGCATGACAGAAAGTTGCCAGATGTTATAAAATAAGCACAGACATGACTGGTGATTTTCAGAGGGACAGTGCCAAGTGTTTTGGAAGGGCTGTTTCTTATTTTGAATGTTAAAATGGAAACTTTAACTTTCAGGAGTACTTTTGAAAATATTCCACTTGCATTTTAGCAGAGTGCCAGCTGTTAAGAACAGGAACTTGTGAGTAAGTTGCCTCAATGCCAGGTGAAGACTCAGCTTTCCAACCGTATCATTGTGGCTACGACTTCTCACCTTGAAAAGGTCTTAATCCCATGTACAAGGTGCACAGGCATTTATAGGATTTATGTATGCAAGAGAATTGTGAGTCCTGCCTTTACTTGCAGAATAAGATGAAAAAACTCGTGTTCAGCTCATCTGCTCCCCGATCCCTCAGTGACCTCAAATCACTGGAAAAATTGGCGTGTTTGTTAGAATTACTGATCCATCCTTTCTCCTAAAGTTTGTGAGTAGGTTTAGGGGGAAATCAAGTAGATTAGAACAAAACAAGGAAACAAAGCATTGACTGAGTGGTTTTATTCTTCTATATTTTATTTTTCTGGTTATTTTATTATTCTTAGAGTTTTGGTATAAAGAATTTTTGCTCTAGATTTTTTTTCAGGACTACTTGATATAATCCTGAAAACAAAGCTGAAAGAAAGCAAAGAAATAATCTCTCTTATTCTGTGAAGTTTTATCATCAATTAATAGCAAACTGTCATTGGTATGCCAGCAAACCCTTTCCAGGGATTCCATCTCAAAGCCTGAAACTGGTGTATTTTGGGAGGCTTCATGGAGCGTGTGCAGTGCCCAGGAACGTGAAGGTGTTCAGCACCCTCCAGACTGAGCCCTGGGGCCGCTTTCAGAGGTCTCCAGTGCTGAGCACCTGTGGGTACTGTACATTTCTGAGAACGTGGCTGTTCAAAGGGTATTAATAAAATGCTCTGCAGGAAATTAATTACATTTTGAGGCTGTTACTAGCTGCTGTAGAATTTCCTCTATTGCTTCTGTTGGAGACCAAGCCCAGAGTATTCACAGCTCATGTATACCTGACCTCAAAGCGACTTTTTGCCTTCACAAGAACAGTTTTGGAGTGGGAACTGTGTCCTTGGATGGTTTAGGGTTCCCCCCAAGCTCTGAAGAAGGATCAGGAGGGAACAGTAAGTAGGGCATTCTGACACTGGGCTATACTGGTGGGACTGATGCTAGGACTTCCTCTATAGCCTGTATCAGGGGTTAGCTCTACACTATTAAAAGTGGAGGTGGTAGAAGAGCAGGGACAAGGAGCATCACAAACAATTTCAAGCTAAATAGTGTGAAATATTTAGACAGCTCAGCTCATCTGACTTTCCAAAATGAGGTCTGAGAGGTGACTTGGCTACAGTAGATGAGCAACTTTTCAGAGAGAAAATATCAGGGACTGTTTAATCTGAGTGGAAAGGCAGAACAAGAAATTGGCTGTAACGTGAAGCCAAATAATTATAAAATTAGGTACTTCCCCTCCCCCCCAGACCTTTCACAGTGAGAATAATTAATCATTAGAACAAGATTATATGTAGGATTTGTGTTTCTTACTTCTTAAAATCAAGAGGAAGTGCTTTTGTGGAAAACAAGTGGTGAGTGGCCAAACACACACTATTGAACACTGTAGAAATATCTTGGTGAAAACCTGGGGTAGGCAAGGGTTGTTAAAAGAGTCTTTGATTCTTTCAGTTGATCCTCTCTGACTTGTTACCATCTTCTGAAACATCTCAGTGCTTCACAGCTGTATTCCAAACACAGTAAATGGATTTAAGATGGAAAGAAATGCTGCTCAGCACCACATGAGAACCTTGAGCACTGAAATGGCAGTGGGCATGACTCTGCCTCACAGAGATGGGAAGGCACTTGCACAGCTGTACTGCCTCAGAAATTCCTGGTGATACTGCAGAGGTCAGTCCTTCACTCAAAAATGTGTTTCTGATTAGATTCTGCCCCCTTGCAGATAACAATGCAGTCAGTGACAAATCTAGGGGCAGAGAGGCTTTTGGAGCAGCTACCATGCATTTGCCTTCCACTGGGCTGACACAGCTCATCTGGTTTAACTTCTGCATGGCAGCTGGGCGCCAATCAAGCCTGCTGCGGCTTTCCTTGGAGACTGCAGTTTTCCTCAAAAACAGCATGGCTGCCCCACCACTGAAATGATCAGTTCTTCTCTCAGTGATACAACAATTACTTAAAATGACTGATGTCTAGGTCAGGCAAAGAGGGGAACTCTTTTCCAAACAGCCATGCTTTTCCTCTGCAGCCAAATCACGCACTGTATTGAGCATTACAAAGAGAAAGGGCTTTATCTCAGAGCTCTCCATCTGATATTTTATTAACCATGCCTCAGCCCTCTTAAATGGGGCAGAAAAGCTTGGCAAAGATACTTATGAAAGGCAGCTGGGCCCAAAGAGTCTTTTACCTACTTTTCTGGGAAAAAAAGTCTTGTCTTGGACAGCTGTGGATGGAGGAATTGATGATCTTGCAATTAAGACCCTGGTTGAAGAACTGCGTGACCTGGATTCAATAGGTCAAATCTTCTGTCTGGCCCTGGGCCAGCCTACTGTGATTTGTTATGCCCCTGTTTTCCTATTGAAAAATGGGAATGGCAGGATTAATTTTTCTGGCAGGGGTACAGGGGGATAGGTGATGCAGAGTGCTGGGTTATAAAGTAGAAAAACTGAAGAATTCTCAGAAAAGCAAAACTGCAGCCTCTGCTTCAGAAGGCTTTTGAGAGTCCAAAATCTAGCTGACACTGTGAAGCAGCTCCATGAGAAGGGAGGCTGGAAGGCCCCCTCTGACACTGAGCCCACTTGTTCCTTGCTCACACACCTGGGGGGACAGTACCAAGCCAAGGGGTGGGCACAACTCAGGTACCAGGTCTGTACCTCAGCCATTGGCCTTGCGGTCAGTCGGGCTAGGACAGGCTCAGAGCCCGAGGGAGTCTCCATCACTTGTGGCTGTGGGACAGTTTGGCAAGCAGATGGCTGCCAAGATCCAGAGCCACACTCCCTTCCTGCCTGCATTTCAAAATGTTTTGGTTTTGTGCTCAGTCCAAAATATAATCTCCAAATCCTCCACGGAGGAGCATTAGCATTCCTGCATCACTCTTCTAGATCCTGATCAGCTCTCAGATATATCATTTCCACTTTATAACACTCGTTCTTTTTTATTTTTTCATTCACAACCAATTTTATCTGAAGTTTAACATCAGAAAGTTGCCAGTTTTGTTCTAATTACAGGTGACTCTGAGCCAAAACCTCAGATATTATCATGTGTGAGCGGGTGGGAAAGGCAGCAGGGAGAGCAGCACACAGGTTCCTGGCCTCATCATCTCAGCCTGGGCAGGCATGGGGCCAAGGAGGCAGGGGCTGGGGTCTGACCCTTGCTCTCTAGTGCCCTAAACACAGTGCTGCAGAGCCAAGCTCTCTGCTTGCTTTTGGGCTGTGGTATAACCACTGTATTTTTATGCCTGTTTCTTGCATGACCAAAAAAAAGCTCTTTGAATGCGAGCCCTAAGATAACCCAGGATCAGGTGCAGGGAGAAATTAAAGACAGGGTGGTATGTGAGAGACTGCTGAGGAAGAGAGACAAGAAGAGTAAACTGGGAACTGCAGGTCACAGGGAATCAGGTCACACAAACTTTCCATATCGATCAGCTTGAATTCCCTGTGAGTATTCTCTGTCACTTTTCAGCTCTTCCATTTCCTGGTGGATTTTAGTTGACATTTTAAAATCTTTTTTTATTTGCTATATTTCTGTGCTTGAAGATCCTTCCCTGTCTGTGGTTGGGGATGCTGACAAAGCTCTCTGAGGCATCAGTTCCCCAGTCTTTCCTTGCAAGGTGACAAAAGTTTGTTGAAAGCATCAGGGTGGTTGATGCTGTTTAACTTTAAGCCTTCATCCTGGAAAAAAAAAGAGTATGGAGAAGTGCATGGAGCGTGTCTGCAGTGGTGACTAATGACTATTAGGCCCTTATTGCTGTCAGGTGAACTAGTAGCCGAGCCTCAGACATGTGGTCATTGTCAAGAGGAATTTTTGACTCCCCTCTTAGGAGCACCTCCTCCTCCACTCCCCAGCCATTAATTACTTCCACCATCCTTCCAAACTGCCAAGGAGTGAGGAGCAGCAGAGCTGGAGATGAAAGGAAGCAGCGGCTGCCCCGGTTTCCAGGTCTTTCAAATAACCAGTCTGTAATAACTTCCACAGCCAAGGGAAATGGGCGAGCTGTGGGAGGAAGGTCAGCGCTGAGGGGAGGAAGGCTCTCGCCTAGCAATGATGTAGTGGCTCCTAATGGAAGAAACCTGTGGAATTAATCAAGCGCTGTGCCTCATTTGTTAATGACAGCACGCCTAAAACGTGCACCAGCCTTTCTTGTTGGTGGGTAGCTGAGACCCTGGAAGCTCAGGCTGTCAGCATGGGGACTGGGGTCTCAGCACAATGGCCAAGCTCTGTGGCAGGGGATGCTGAGAGCGACAGGGTGCTGGGATGTGCCTGTCCATGTGCCTCATCTCCCCAAGCTGACTGTGAGGGAGCTCTGAGTGAGGCTGGTGCTGACCTCCCATGCTTGGCTTCCAGGCTGTCATGCGTGAAGTTGGTCACGCTCAGTTTCCCCCAGATTAGCACGGGGTATTGAGATGACATTGTTCTGGCTTGCTCGCTGCGGAAAGCAGCAGATCTGTGGAACCAGTTAAGGCAGTTTGGGCCCAGCTTCCATCTCCTCACCCCCCACACACACACTCCAAAGTTTGGCCTTGATTTCATGGGCCAGAGATGAGCAAGAATCAAAGTAGAATAATTACTGCTAGTGCATGGGGCAAGTCCCTGGCCCCTCACGCCCAAGCCACCTCCACAGGCTGAGCACACAGGCTCAGCAAGCAAGGGTGTGCTGTGAGAGATTCTCTTCACATCCTGGGGAGGATTGCAAGCAGGCGGAACCCAGCACATCTTCTTGATTTATAGGAAAAACGGCTAACAAGTTTTGGGGAGTATTTTCCATTTGCACCCCCCCAACACTGTCTCTGCATGCACATCCTGGGGGTAGCAGAGTCACCCCAAGCTCCTGAAAGTTCCTGTATGTTGGTTTCCCTGTAGCAAACCAGCCCAGGGGATGTGTGTGGGCTACATGCACCCTCACACCCTGTCCCATTGCTCCCAGCTGTGCTCCCACCTCTGGCAGTGAATAACTGCCCTAAGTGTTGCTGAGGTTCCTGGGGGACTGCTGTGCTCCTGATGAAGGCGGGTAGAGAAACAGAGAGGGGTCTCTGCATCCTGACCCGCCGGTCCTGCTGCACTGTGCTCCTTGGACAGAGATGAAGCTTTGGCCCTCTGTGTGTCTGATGTAGTTAATGTATTAGGCCTATGTGACTCCACAGAGAATTGCAGATATGAATGGTTAGCACGTAATGAGTCTTCTCAGATATTATAGTCTTCCTATGGATATAAAAAATAATGTACAGTCTTGTTATAGGAAACATATGTGTCCTTTCTCCAGAGGCTGGGCAGATTTCTGTTTGAAGAAATGACAGTCTGACCAAAATGCCAAGCCCCACATAGTATCACATTACACCCAGGAGAAGGGCTGAGTTTTCTGAACCTAAGGCTCTATTTAAGCTCTGATTCCCTTCAAAGGAGTGCAGCTGCACACTGCCTGGTGGGGAAGTGCCTTCGAAATATCTGTGAGGTCAGTGTCTGATCTTGGATTAGACATTTACTGCCCCATCCATGCCTCAACTTCTCTTCTGGTAAAATCACAATGATACCTACTGACCTTTCAGAAGATTTTCAAGATCAGTTGCAGAAAATGTTACAGGACAAAATGACAATGTAAAGAAATGTAGATTTTCTGTGCTTGTCATTAGTTCTGATTTTTCTCTAGGTAACTGTATTAATTGGTGTACTAGATTGTGAGCTTGAAAAGTCACATGGTGACTTTAAAGGAAATGATTCCTTTAAAAGACCAGTGCATGTGGGGAATCTTTCAGAAGCTGTAATCAGAACCACCTTAAAACCCACTTATTTGTGAGGTACAAGTGTCACAGTGAAAGTGAGATGCAGTGGCTTGGGTTTGTATTTCCTAGGCACAAGAAATATTGACAAACATCCCATGTGAGGACTGAGGAGGATGGGAGGTGCTGAATTCTAAGCTCCATGAAAACCTGGCCTTTAAAAGCCCCCCACATGCCTTGCAGCATTCCTGTCACTGCAATAATGCTGGGCAGGACTGTCCAGTCCTCAGAGCCGTGGGCCATGTGCCAGTGATCCTTAAATCACACACTACCCCAAAGCAGCAGCTTGTGGGCTCAGAGCCTGGGCATTTGCAGGTGCACCAGGAGCCCTCCAGCCTCATCCCTGAGCTGCTGCAGCAGCATGAATTGGACAGCCCAGAGGAAGAACTTCATCAGCTCAGAAAAGTGTCTTCTGGAAAAGACAAAGGTACCATGTATGTTTTAATACAATGATATCAAGTTTTGCTTATGCATTAGGCAGGTGGCATGGAAATGTGAACAACCACAGATTCGCCCTTGTGCACAGCATGCACTGATGGATGAACCTGACACCCCAGGATTCTTTCATAATTGGCTGGTGTGTGTATATGCATCTCAAAGTGAGCCCTAATGCTTTTTTCTTTTTCAGCTCAGTGATAAATTAAAGTCTTTAGTCCCATTAAAGTATTAAATTTTAGCTAAGTCCTTAATTAAGCCCTCCTTGCTTTAATTAAGGCATTAAGATTTAATTAAAAGTTAACACATTGGCAAAATCTCCTTTCTCTTCTGCTTTAACTCCACTGGGACAGGTTGTGGCCCCAGATGCGATCTGATGCTATAAAATCAGGAGACCTTCCTGTTGCTTTCCCCTACACACATGAGCAGGCTGAAGTGCATGCCAGCACTTGCTAGCAGAGCCCTGAGACCAGCTGGTGCATCCAGCTTTTACAACACATCAGGAGGGGTGAGGTGCACTCAGTCTCTCCTCCAGCTCCTCTCCTCTGGTCTGGGAGGCAGAGCATGCCCAAGCATTCCCCAAAGCACTGCAGGGAAAATCCACACATGCAGCTTTGGCCTTTCAGCTGGCCCTTGGCAGCTTTGTGCAGTTCCCAAGGAGGTGTGTGTGACAGTCACCCTTGGGGGAAAATCCCATCCTCAGTGAAAAATTAAAATAAAGTCAGAAGAATTTTTAGCAAGAAAAAAATGAATTCTAGAAAGTGGCGAGTAGGTGTGAAAATATGCTTGTAATAAGTTCACTACCTGAGAACTACAAGTTACAAGAGCAGAGATTATCAGACAGGACACGGCTGGCTCAGTTCCATGCTGTCCAGCAAGGAGCCCAGTGGGCGAATATGCTGAAGAGCTTATCTGAACAATTGTGCTTTTCTGGACTTGCTGGTACCCTGCTGAAATCAAGTATGGATTCTTGACACTTCAGTGCCCACTGCCTTGATTGTTTCTAGGAAAGGTGAAGCACTTGGGCATGGAAGGCAAAAGCACTGTAAACCACTTAGTCTTTTAGTCATGTTTCACTTAAAACTTCCATCAATATTTGCATACTCTGACTTGTCAAAACCAGCTCATCCCAGCTGTCGTTGCAAAAGCCCCTTTCCTTGAAGCGGAATAGAATTGGCAAGGAGAAAACTGCATTTTTAATAGGTTGCATTTCTCCAGCATTTCTCTTCCAAGGACCTCCAAGATCTCTGCTATGATAATGACACCCTTGCAGGTCATATATTACTACTTTGTTTCCAAGTCAAGGAAACCAAAGCCCCCAGGCAGAGCAAGCTTCCAACAGTGCCTCAGCATCAGAAGTGTGGGCTGCCAGCCTCTCATTTTCAGAGCTTTCAAGAAAGCTCTGCTCTGCCACAGACATGCATACACAGCCGGTAGGCAGCAACTAGGCTCTGTATCTGGCCAGATAGCAGGTGATCACCTCAGCCCTTTTGGGGAAAAAATTGCAGGTCCCAGGGGTTTTGGCCGGATGCATACTGATGAAGTACAAATCTGTGTGGCCTGTTTTCACAGGAGAACTCCTCAGCTGTGACACAGTGCCCTGCATCATGTCTCTTTGTCAGCGTTAACTACTTATACTCCCTATCTGTGCAGAAGAGAAGGCTGTCCCAGGGTTGTCTGTGTGCTGCTCTCCTACAGCACTGACAGATTGTCGAAAATCAACTCTACAGCATCTGCTTTGGCCAGCAGGCTTGACCATCTCTCTGCCCTTGGCGTTTTGCCCAGCTTGCTGTGTTGCTGCTGTGCTTTGGGTGCTGCGGGTGATGCCTGCACTCGCTCACCCACTGCACTGCACAGGGTAACAGCTTTGGCCTTTTGAACTGTTCACAAGAGCTGCTCCGGCACTGCTTCCCTTCGGCCTTGGCCCGCGGCTCTTGGGTCGATGAGGCTGGACGGGGAGGGGACTCTGGCACCCCGTGTAGTCACAGGGCTCGCCGCCAGGGGTCTCCGTGCGCTGCGCTGCGGCCGCCAAGGGCGCCCGGACACCGACCGAGGGGACAGCGCTGGAGGGGACAGGGCTGGAGGGGACAGCGCTGGAAGGGACAGGGCTGGAGAGGACGGGGCTGGAGCGGGGACAGCGCTGGAGGGAACAGCGCTGGAGCGGGGACAGGGCTGGAGGGGACAGCGCTGGAGCGGGACAGGGCTGGAGGGAACAGCGCTGAAGCGGGGACAGGGCTGGAGGGAACAGCGCTGGAGAGGGACAGCGCTTGGAGCGGGACAGAGCTGGAGCGGGGAACAGCGCTGGAGAGGGACAGCGCTGGAGCGCGCCTGTGCCGTGGACTGCTGGGCTGTACCTGCTGCTCCGCTGTTTGAACACGCACAGGCACCTCGTGCGAACAGGCAGAAATGTTTCCTATAGAGGAAGGTTGGTAGAACAGGAGTTAAGCAGAGCCCAAATCACATTAACACCGGGCCTCTCAGTAATAGGAAGGAGTTTATTTCTTTCGTAAATAACTAGAATTCATACCGAAATATATTTAAATGCTGGCAGCACCCCTGGGAGCTCAGTGATGGACAGTAAATGAGAAAACAAGTGGCTAACAGTATTTGGAGGCAGAAATTAAACTATGCAGCCTGTCAGCTGGTGACCTGTGATAACCAGCCCAATAACTTGTGTTGAACTTGTATGCACCTCTGTGCATCTCTGTTGGAAAACAGGCCTGGAAAAGTCCTGTTCCTTGCAGGCTCCTTTGGCTTATAAAGGGAGTAGTGGCTAGAGCCCCAATAAGAGGGTATGTCACAGGTCTCAGGTCTCTGGGGAGAGGAGGGAGGCTGTGTGAGTGAGCAGGTGAGCAGCACACTTCTGGGCAGACAGGGAGAGGCCTGGGGAGATGATGAACTGCAAAGTGCTGCTGTGCTGGACTGCACATGCAGGCAGGCACCAAGGTAGAAGGCAACACCACACAGAGACTGGTGAATTCAGCCCAGATACCCTTTGGTGCCTGTTCCTGGAGAAAAGCTTAATGTTCAGATACTCTCACCTGAGCTTGAGGCAGAAAGATGCATAAAAACTGTGATACCTTCACGTAGCATCAGAGCTCTCATGCATCAACTTTGTCAGTGCTGGTAACTGCTGGTAACTGCTCTGCCACAAACCTGGGAGCACCTCTCAGCAGGCCCCTGAGTTTAATGTGTCACATCTGAAAGGCTCTTCCCTGGGCTTTGTCACAGCTCAGGCAGAGTTTTCCCCAGGACCCCCAGCAACCCTCCGGTAGTGTCCCAGCTTGGAGCAAGGGACCACACACCCTGCAAGCACCTGCTTGTCATCCTGAGGTGTCTGGGCGCTCAAAACAACTGAGAAGAAACCTGCACTTCTCTGCTCCCTCTTTGCACATGTGATGATAGGAAGTGGGAAACTTGCCAGGGTATGAAAACCTCTCATCCTTAAGGAAATAAGTCCCTGCAGGGAGCCATTCCTGAAGAGTGGGCAAGACAGCTTGGGAATGGAGTCCAGGAATGTGAGATGCCTGCTTGCCAAGGAAGCGCCTCGGCTGCCTGCTCAAAAGGGAGGAATTACTGGAATATTTTGGGGATCCAAGCTATGTCATTGTGAGATAGGAACCAACAGGATTAGAAATAAACCCTAAATGCAGAAAGGTTCCAAACTAGCCCTGTTCCTTCAGTGATCCTGGGAACTTGGCAGGCTCTGGAGGAGAAGAGCCAAGATTTACAAGATATCTGGGGCAGTTCTGTATGTTGGGCATTCAGCAGCAAGGCTGTTTTAAAGGCCTGAGTCATGTGATGCATGGCACTCATTAAATCACACATTTTATAGTGTCTGATGTCACTGAGCCAGGGCTCAGTGGAGCAGCTCTCCCAGGTAGCAGGGCTGTCAGGCCTGGGCTGAGGTGCTGGCTGACAGCACAGAGGCCAAAGAGCCTGGTTTTGATAGTTTAGTTACATTGAAAAGTCTTTTGCCAGAATGTCTAAGTAACTTGAACTTTTTTTTCACATCCAAAACTAGTTCCTTGGAGGTAGTGCAATGTCCCATGGTAGGCAAAGCCTGGGACACCACATCACAGGAGCTTTTGGGAAACATTTCCAGCTCTATAGCCAAAAGCAAGACACAATGTCTGTGTTAATATCCCTCCTGCCTGACACAGGTGCAACACTGGCTGTTCAGCAGTTCCTGGCCTTGAGACTGGCACCACAGGATTCAGAAAAGAATCAGAGATATGTATGACTCATCAAAATACTCAGAATCTTAGAATTAATTAAAAAAAAAAAGGGGGGTTTCCAAGCCCTGCTGCTCCACATCCTTTATGCAGCTTTTAGGGGACAGAGAAAAAGAGATTCTATTCCCCAGCTGTCTGCTGAGGTTGTGTGGGTAGGTTGTTGGGCTGTAACAAGTGAATTTCCACAGGTCATTTCTTGATTCCAGAACTTCAAGTCCTGCAAGGTGCCCTGTAGCTGGACACTGAAGCTGAGATCCACTCAGCTTTGCAGCCTTGTCTTACCAGCCCCTCTGATCACCAGGAAGATATGATGTAAAGTCACAGTGAGAGCATCATGCCACTTTTGGGGAGATCTGACTCCTAAAGATTCCCATGAGCTCTGCAAATCTCTGGCTGGCTGGGAGAAGTACAAACATGCATGGCTGCAACTATCTGTGGGAGAAAGCAATCATAGGAAATTAAATTCCAATGTCCAGCTTTGTACTATAAATTCTTTGCTACAAGGTCTGCAATTGCCTTGGTTCCATAACACACCTAACTTCTCCTCTTGACGTCACCCTAGAGCACTTTACAAGAGATAGCAAAATTCCCAGACCTAAAGCAAACAGAGAAACAAAGTGACTCATTAATGTTTCATCAGAGATTCTCTGGCAGGTGATGTGGGATGTGAATTCACATTCACAAATAAGTAATTTTATTACTTATATTAATTCTGTGTATTACCATAATTCTACATAGTGATTTGATGCACTGGTGACTGTAAAGATATACCGAAAAATATATATTTTCTTGAGGTTTTCAAAGAAAAATGTCTAATAAAGCTAAAGTCCAGGCAGAAGGATGTGACCTCTGCTTACGAAAGGTTCACTCAAAGACTAAAATTCTTCAAGTCATGGCCATCTTGAAGCTTGTAGGGAAGGGATAAGAGAATGGAGTTTGAAAGGAAAAAAAAGTTCCTGTTTGTTAGTTTTATTAGGAAGGCATTTTAATGATAATTTTCCCCTCTGTTCTTTCACAGAGTGATAAGAATCTCTTTTCTTCTTGTTTCTTGGAGGGCACTGGAAGGCATCATGGGTCAGCTAGACTGCCCTTTATCCTCTCCCATCCATCACGGTTCTGGCTGGTGATGGGTTCAAGGTGTTGCAGGTTTGAGATCCTAAGCAGTTCCTAATGCCTCCTCCACACTCTGAAGCCTGCCTTGTTTTTTCAGTAATCCAACCTTTCCCCTTCACCCACGAGAGAGTTTAAGGCATCTGCTACCACAGATTTCTGAAGAGAATGGGGAAACTGATAAAGAGTTTTCGTTGTGCTTTGATTTCCAGAGGAAAATTTCATCCTAGTAGTAGTGACACACTGATACATATTTCTTAAAGGGTAAAAAGGAAGCATGAAAAAATTCAAGAAAATAATCTATAGCTGGCTTCAGTGCTGTTATACGGTTAAAAAGGACAAAAAGGGCACTATCATTAATGTGCCCAAATATTTTCTTTTTCAAGATCATAGATGAGACAGAAATTAAATTCTGCTTTGTGCAGCCCAACAACATTAATGGCTTGTGAATTGTGATGTCTTGATATAAACCAGGACTGCCTACATATTTAGCTCAAGGTATTTTACTCAGTCTAAAGGGACTGAGAAGCAACTGAGAATGACATTGTCAGCATGTTAGCACCGAATTTGTGAAGCAAACCCCAAGGCTTTCAAATCTGCATCCAGACAATTTTTTACTTCGCAACCCGGCATTGCTGTAACAGCACACACAATCTGATGTAGTACAAGGTGAGGGAGAGCTACTACAGGGGCACCTGGGAACCCTAAGGAGAGAATATCATCCCTAATTTGTTCAATGTTAAGCATCACACCCTTGCCATTATTTAACTTTACCTGATCTTTAGTGGGATAATTGGTGTTTAACATCTGTATTATACATCCTTCTTGAGGATGGTGTTGACAGTGCAGCCTGAATGGTAAATACTCTGTGGGGTGCCCTGCCCAAGATAGAAATCTCTGATCTTTCCTCCAGCCAGACTTGCCTGTTTCCTCTCTGACTGAGGTGTAACTTCTGAGTAAGTTGTGAAACTGTGGGGTTGCTGTCATAAATGTGATCAGACAGAAACATGTAGATGTTAAGCAGGGAGGGCTTGCCAAATACATCTTCATGCCACTGCCTTGAACTTAATGGCAGTGAGATTAGAAACCCAAGTACTCCAGACTGCAGCTGATTGTTTTGGGACTGAGCATGCTACATCTGGACCAACGTGGTCCCAGGTCTCAGTGGATTTTTGTGCAAGCGTGGTTGAAGATTTAAAATAAAAACCTTCATAGGGACAGTCAAAACACGGGGATGTCAAAACTCCTCCCTGTTCCTTGAAACAATCCCTAGACACCAGGCTGACGACAGTCTGATCTGACAGGGTCTGAGCCATGTGCTTGGAAAGGCTCCATAAATCTTGCTCGCACCTTTGGAGCACTCCTGGTCTCAGGCTGCAAAGGGAGCTTTCTGCAGGATCCCTTTGTACAGAGTGTGCAGACAATGACATTTTTGTCTTGGTTTTCATTTCATATTATTGCACCAGTTGTCCTGGATAAGATCGTAAACTTGTCCTCACTGGTAATGTGCTTTCACAATGTCTGGAGGAGGTGGGAGGAGGTTAAAATTAATGCACCTCCTAGCGTGAAATTATTCGTGGCTCAACACTTGTAATTACCAGGGCCAGTTTTAGGAAGCCCATAGTTATGAGGAATTTGATATTTTAAGACTTAAAACAAATGTTTTACAAGCTTTATCCTTTGCCCACTGCGGAACACATTGTGTCTGGTAAAATCCCAGTGCATGTGTACCATCCCCAGCCATTCCCATCAGCTGATCACACCTGTCAGTCATTCATCACCAACCATTCCCGTTAGATAATAAAATTCAATTAAGGTGGGGGGAGGTCAGCCCAGCCATTGTGCTAATTCCCCACCAGGGCAGGGCTCCTGCAGGCAGGCCCAAGGCATCCCGTGCAAAGTTCAAAGCTTTTGGAAAAAGTAATCAGATCAGACCAATTAGGGTCTGTCTGCCTACACTGACAACTGTGTCAGGAGCTCCATCCACTCCATCCCCTCCTGGGCATGCCCTGACTGCATTGCTGCCCTGGCTTCAGGCTGCTCTCACCATCTCAGGCTTGTTCTGACATAACTCCATAGCAATTCCTCCTCATTCCCATTAAAGCAGGAGCAGAATTTGGCCCTCAGTGCCATTTTATAGCGAAGAGACTGGCTGTAGGCCGAATGGGGAGTAGGGTTTAATTCAATATTTAATCCATGTTCTTAAATCATGGATCATATTACTACCTTTTAGTTCCCTTTGTTACTCCATGATTTGTTATGTGTTCTGGGGGACTCCCACACAACTCCTAAGTGCTTCTGCAGCTAAGTCAAAGCGATTCAGCTTTCACTAGAGACCAAAATACCACAGACTGGCAGGGATTGTGTGGGTGTGTTTTCACACCAAGACCCTCAGCTCCTTTGCCACATGGAGAAGACAGCTGGCATGGCAGGCCCTGATCACCCACTGCTGCTGGCTTCTTCTTCCACCAAGCAGTGCCACTCTGCTTCCCTCTCCTACCATTTTGTTCAGTGAAATGAAAGAGCTCTGTAGTTCAGTTTGTATTAAGAAACTTTGATGTTGCATCACTGTCAGGTAAATAAATACTTTTGACAGTTAAAGGACTTGCATTGTACTTCAGATGTCTTCTTTGGATGGCACTTCACAGTCTACTTACACTTTCAAACCAGGAAATGTATGATTGTCTCAGACCTGTTTATAAATTTAGTAAGTCAGTTTTGACCTGTGTGTTCCAGGTTATCTGGATTTCTTTTTGTGTCTGAAAAAGGCCCTCAAATTCCTTGGTATTTCAGACTTATTTTGCTGCAGGGTTGCGATTTGGGCTGTGAAAATGGAAACAGATCAGAGTTGTTGTTCCTATTTGCGTGTCTTATGTTCTTTGAGGGGATCCAGCAAGCTAGAATAGGGCTCAGACTGTAAGATTATGACCAAAAAGAAAATACAGTTATATTTTGCATTTTCCACTTATACATGCAAAGTAAGTTGTTACTAAATGACAGAGAGGGCAGTTAATGGTTAGTGATTGCAGTAGTGATTTGAAGAGGCCCTCCAAAACATTCTGTGACAACTTCCTCTCGTCTGGTCATACCCATTCATAATATATTGTATTTATAGGTATAAAATGCATGACTTTAAGCATTTACTGCTCTCATTTAGCAGTTATTCATAAATGAGCCCTTCATATGAAACACAGACAAAATGCTCTGGTATTACACCATCACAAACCAAGCCAGCATTTATGGGGAAACCATGTGCACTGACAAAGTCAAGCTTTTGAGGGCTGCATGGTTTTTCTGGAATGAAAAAGGAAGTAGGCTGGATTGTAAGGTGCATGGTTGGGCACTGCAGCCAGTGCAACAGAATAGCCCAGCTCTGCTCTTGGGCAGGGCTTGGCTCTTTCCTGATATATAAATAGGAAACACAGTTGACATAGAAAAAAAAATCTTCCTCTGTGCTTTTCAGTTGGTGTTAACTCTGCCACGAGTATAGGACTCACACATGCTCTTAAATGTATCTGGATGTCACAGAAAAAAAAAGTTGCAGCAGATACTGATCAAGATTCAGAAAACACCATGTGTCTAGCTGTTGATCCCCTAAGGAGCACAATAATGCAGCCTATTACCAGCCCCAAGGCCAGAGGCCCAATGCCAGAGCAGTGTACACAAGGCTTTATAACACCTTAGAAAGGAAGGAATTAGAAATTATATAAGACAACATGCCCTACTCCACTGAGGTGCTCTCAGGGCAGCCAAACAGCATCACCCAGAGATTTATGTCGTCCTAGGAAGCACAACTCCTGGAAACATTGCATATGAGAACCACACGGGCAGACAAACATTGTCCCATCCAGACAGTCTGAATTAATGCCTGGCCAAGTGTTTGGATTTTAAAATGTCTGTCCCAGTTTCAGGCTGCCAGATGCCAACTCCCATCTTTCCAGGAGCAGGACTTGACCCTTTGTAGGAGGACCTGTCAAGATCTCTGCTTTAATCATCACAAATGGCCAAAAGAAAAATCAATCTATCATACTGAGAAAAAACTTTTGAGATCACCCCTCAAGGAGGATTGCAAGTAATCCCTGTGCAAAGGCCCTGTAAAGTGATCTCTTTCAAAATCATATGTATGAAATTAGTTATAATCTGCATGGTAACAACCCAAATTTTCAGCTTGACTGTGCAGGACACAATAAGGAGCATACAGATGTTTCTGAGGAGGAGGGACCATTTCATACTTTTGGCCATTTTGAAATCCTCGCTGCATCTCAAAGGCATGAAAATGTGCACAGTAAATCAGGGTGACTCTGTTTTACTGGTAGAGCCTGACCCGATGCCCTTTGAAACTTGTGACTAATCTCTCAATAATTTTAGAGATACAGAATCAGCACTTCATAATTTAGGGCCTAATTTTTGTCTGCATGAAGATGCTTTTACATTCTCAAAGTTGTGAACTTAAATGTTAAAAAAATGAGCCTACAGCAAGGACTGTTCAAGGAGCTTGCCTTTACAAGCCGGTCACCAGAGAGCTCTTTGATGATCACTGATTCTTTCAATTTTATTAGATTTCATAAAAGTAAACCTTTACATAACATTCAGGATACTGCAGAGGGACAAAGTGAGGGAGGTTCCCATGGAAATGCATGGCTAAATCATGAAATTGCTCTTTCCCAAGTACACAAAAGGACTATATCATCCATGATAAACAGATGCTCATCAGGCAAAGACTGGAGTTTTGGATGAAGCGTAACTCATGCCATTTACTGTTGTCACTGTCAAAAACTTATCCCATAAAGCAGCATCTCAGTTGAAAGAGAGGCAACAGAAGACAAAGGGCTGTAAAAGAAGTGCAATTGAAGCCATCTGAAACTGGGATAAAGTGGATCTAAAAGAGGCAAAATGGAGCAGCCAAACTTAGGACTTCAGAGGGAAAGTCTGCTTACTCGAGGAGGAAACAAGACAACCTGTTAAGAAAAGGGCAAGTGAATAGAACCTGTCCAGGAAAAATAAAATGCTATCAATTTTGTATATAATATTATCAGAAAATTATAATAACAGTGAGAGAGACTTCATAAAGGAGCTGATAAGATAAGTGGTCTATCTCCTCTGCTATCTGACTAGAGCACCAGTGCTATGTTTTTGCTAATAACCTTATCTCTTGTGGCCTAACGTCTCTGATAAGAGGCAAAGCAAATGCTGTGTTTTCTCCTGTTATGTTTGTAGTAGGCAAGCAGCTTGCTAAGCTTGTTCCCTTTTCTTCCATAGTTCTCAAAAGTGGCCATCTCCCCAAGTGGAGAGAGGCAGACCAGTTCAGGATGGTTAGGTCATGGGAATAGGTCAAGGGACACCTGGGGGCCTATGCTGGTTCTGTCCCAGACTTGCTGGGAGACTTCAGCCAAGTCTGTTCATCTCCTTGATCCTGTATTTCCCTTTAGTCCATAGCAGAGACAATTTCTACAGTGCCTGACAGCAAGACTGGGATCTTGCAAATAGAGAGGAACTGTTGGATATCAGAGGAGAACTTGTCCTACCAATTTGAGAGCCATGGGATAGTCAGGCAAGACTACCACAGTCCTGTCTGCTGCACCCAGTTCAGCAACTGAAAAGAGGGCCCAGGAGTCCTGCCCCCGAGTTCCTTACTCTTGCATCACTGAAAATATTTTGTGTACAACCCTGTTAATTAAAACTTTGCTAGTAGACACTTGAAATAATGAAAACCAATACACACCTGCCAGGTCTAAAGACATTTTGTTCAGCGAAACTATTAGATCAACATAACTAAAACCTGGCCTGTAAATGTTTTGGCCCCAGGGCTTTTCTCATAGTACATTAAAAAAAAAAATGTCAACCCAAGTTAATCCTCCTTCTAACAGTTGGTAGATATGGCTTATCTGATCAAAACAACAGGACAAAGGGATTTTACTGACTTTATTTTCATTATCATTAAAGTAAATGTTTTTGCATCACTGAAAAAAAAGTTATTGCAGAGTTATCATGTGCTGTGGCATAGAAATTGTCCCATGCAAATCTTGATTCAATATTATTATACACTACTGTAAACAGCATGGTGTTGATTCAGAGAGAGATCGGGGGGAAGGTATATTTCAGCTAGTCTGTTCATTTGTTTTCAGTTCCTGCTGGGGCAGTTGAATTCCAGCTGCTGACTCTGCTGGTTACACTCCCTGGCCCTAAGCCTGCAGGTTCTAAGGTCAAGCAGCACTGCTAAGGACATTCCATGTTCCGTGGCTGTTCTCTCCTGTTCCTTGCTTTGTAATCCCACCTCCTCTCACAGGAAAATACAGGTAATGAGAGTGAAACTTAGGTACCTTATGTGCAGTGGACTGATCATTGAGCTGGTCCTGAGGATAAATTTAAACAGGTACATTCAGCCCTGTGTAGGAGAGGAAATATTGCAGGTGTATGAAGTAAACCACTCAAATAAACCTGTCCTCAAGAGCTGTATTAGGCAAGGAAAGTCCTGCACAGCCCAGAGCTTGCTACGAAGTTACCACTCCACACTTGCTCTCATTAGGATAAAAGTATGTTACTGATGAATGAGAGGCAAAATCCCACTCATTCCCAAAATAGGAAGGCAAAGCTATGGGCTGCTCTCTCAGGAGGAGCGTTTTCAAACCAGTCTTGAATTTCATTCCACCTTGAGGTTGTTGCCCACTGCCTTGGCTTTGCTGGTGGCACAGCTACACCAGGATTAAGATGTTAATCCTCACTTCCCACTAGCACTGGCCAGTGCTGAATATACTTTTCAAGACCTGCCACATGCCTGTGCCATACATCCCAGGGCAAGACCCTAGCTGCTTTCCCAGCAAACACAGCACAGCTAGGTAAAGCACAAAAAATGTTTGCATAAATCTCTGCAAGGCACGGGCACAGAGGGGAGAAACAGCCCCAGACCTCCTTTTCATAGCACTGCCTCTTGGCCCCATAAAAAGGGATCATTAACTAAAATCCCCTGGCCTCCCAGGCTTATCTCTCTCTATAGGGCTGTATTTAGGAATAGAAATGGGATCTGGCAATTTTTAAAGATTCAGATTCCTTAATCATTCATGGTGGGAGAATGTCACTGAATGGGGATCCACACATAAGCCTCCAAGATGGGAAAATACAGGGAGATTTTGGTTGCTAAGGAATAAATGAGGTTAAATAGAGCACATATCCTTTCCTCATGCAATGCCTGTCTGGTGGGAATGAGAAGCCCTGAGTTTGATATGCAGTGGTTTGGTGACTCTGGAAACATCTGGATGGCAAGACAGGGCTGTGTCTTTGAATATTGTTCTGCTGCAAAGCCCTATTTCCTCCCATCTTCTCACCATGAAAATACCTCTCCCCATGTCACAATAGGGGAATCCACCTTCCAGTGGGTTAAGAGATTTATTTCCCAGCAGCTGTGGCAGGGGTGTAGGTAGAACATACATGTGCCATTACAGGAGAACAGAGCCCCAAGAACAGCTGCTCTGTACACACCTGCCGTGGGATATGAGAGGGCAGTGATTTATCTGCCAGCATCACTGGAAAAAAGCATGTACAATCCAGGCACAATCAGCCTCTCTTATTTTCCAGCTCTTCTATGAAGGCTGTTCCCTTCTCCCAGGCTGTCCCTTGCTTTTAGTCCATTGTAGTTGGGTTGTGCGGGATGTGAAGCCACAATCAGCTCTCCATGAAAGTGGAGAAGATGTTTAAATGGACAAGAGGTGTTGAGATCCCCTGCTGTGGAAGGCAGCCTCCATCCCATGGCCATGTGGATACCAAATATAAGCAATGCTACAGCAGGAACTTGGGCTGTTTGGAACCTAAATGTGCAGATCAGAATTCTGCTTTAAAATGCTTAGACACAGAGAAGCAAGTGAAAAATGATGGTGTGGAAAGAGGAGAAGCAATACTTCACCACAGCCATTGCCTGGGGACTTCTCTTCAGTTTTCTGTAGGTTTGTCTTTCTTTTCGTTCTCTGAGTAATCTCCTGCTGTCTGAGTGCAATGAGCTGGCAGAGTGTGTGAGCCTCATTGGGTGCTCGTTGGCTCAGCAGCCACAGCTGCTCACGGGGGAGCAGTGACACAGCCTGGGGTGGCTGGGCTGAGTGTAAGTGGTGACACCAGCTGCAGCTCTCCAACTGTGGGAAAGATGTGGGGAGGCTGGGGCTGCTCAAGCTTGTGGCAGTGGACTCCCAGCTACGTGTTTTGTGTCTTCTTGAGAGCTTTCATATCCCCCTGCACATAATTAATTGGGGTTTAGACATCCTTTGATATAGCATTACTTGATACCTAGCCACTGAGGGAATTCAAGCTTTGCCAGGCTGAGGAAGAGGCAGGGAGAAGTGGATGCAAAATCCAAATGCAGGGTGAAATGAAAGGCACTTCCTGAGAAAAGCTTGACGTTATTGCAGATAATGTCTCTCACAAGCTGGGATTTACTCTTCAACAGAGAAATGTGTTTTGTGTTGTTGCATATATCTCTCTGAATACAGAACATTCTCTACACAGACTGATGATGAAGAAATCATCAAAAGGCAGCACAACTTAGTACACATAGGGGCCTTAAACAGTTGAAGGAGTCAGATGGGAAAATGGAAAATAAGTTTTATTACAGATCAAATTAAATGAGCTAGAATAAGCTTTCTGGGAAAGCAGGATCTGGCCTTGTGTCTTACCAGGCATGGGTGCATCCAAGAACAGGAAGAAGAAACAAACTGGCACATGCTGTACATGGACAGCAACATAAAATACATGATCAATGCTCAAAATATATGAAACAAAAAAAATCAAATCACAACCGTCTCTTAGAGATTGCAGAAGGGTTACATCAGGAACCCTGTCATTTAAAGTGCTACAAAAAGTAATTAGAGAGAAGCAAAAAGGCTCATTAAAAACGCGATTCTGTTTCTACATGCTTTAAATGTCTCTTCTTATTGGCAAAACCGGAATAAGAGCATTTTCAAATGTTTGTGAGAATGGGATTTATATCAAGACCAAAGGGATTTTTCCATGTGCCAACCCTTTACAGAATCTTCAAAATAACCAGAAATGAAGAAATCCTAATATTCCAGATACGTTTTCATACAAATGGTCCCTTTGCCTTAGTGAGGCTACATTTATATGAATATGTAGCAATATTTTGTAACCTAAGAATACAGTGTATATGGAAAAGTTTGGAGGTTTTTATTCCTGCCTTTCCACTGCTGCAGTTCAGCCGACAAATGCTCAGGCAGCTGACGAAGAAGAACAGTACATGTTCCAGAGTATGAACTGCAAGACAAGGCTGAAGGCTGCATGTTTCAGTGTTTACTTCAGTGACTTTAAGGCTTTAGGCATTGTGTGTAACCATTGGTACACGTGTCATTGTACATGTGGATGAGGATCCATATCCTCTGATAAAGTTCATTCTGTGATCGTGATTTTCAGATTGGGATCTTCCCCAGGACGCAGGAAAGGTAGCTAGGAAAATGTGATGACAAGCTCCCTGGCTTCAGTTCACTGTGCTGTGAGGTGTTCAGTCCCACATACGGAACTGAAGGTACTGCCAAGCAAAAATGTGTGAAAAACACTGACTGGGCTTGATAGGAATGAATACACAGCATCAGCTGCATCAATTAAAACTTGCCTCTTGTGGAGTAGGGTGTGTTCAGCAGCATCAGTAACAGCATTTTAAGAACACAGGGAAGCAAATTATCCACTGTAAACTCCAGTGGGAGGCAGAGTTACACTAGGTTTGAGCCGATGGGGGAAGCTGGTCTTTCAGCAGGGAGGAAGGAACCATGGGGAGTGACCCAAATGGCAGTGCTCATCTAGAGTTAGAACAAGCAAGCGAATGTCATTTGTAAGAAAAGTTATAAGCAGCAAAAAAACCCCAGCTAATCTTCACAAAATCTTTACTAATTAATAGCTACCTGCCAGCTGGGAGCAGGAAGTTCTTCAATATGCTTAGTGAAGTTTAGATGGGAGAGTGGCAGAAACTCTCCCATCTGCTCTTGAACACAGGCTGAAGCCAATCCAGAGCTCCACCCAGAGATGGCTCTTCCATGAGCACAAGCTCCAAGGAGTCCAGCTCCTCAGTTATTTCATTTTGGATGCTGAGTCAGCATTGCCACTTCTGGTAGCTTTGAGTTTTCCATGGATGGTTCCCGTGGGCTGTACAGGACTTGTTTATCTGCTACAGCCTAGCCCAGTATGGCAGGATTGCAGGCAACATGAAAAATAAACAGGGGATTCTGGCAGCATTATGTCACTCAGGCCTGCCCAAATGCTGTAGAGTTGCTGCCAAGTTAGGTCACTTAAGCAAATAGTTTGAATGGGTTTAAGAGACAGCTGGACATTTTTATGAGGAGAAAGGAGATTTGCAGATGCAAAGACAAAGCAAGGAGGTGCGTTTGAGATAAACTCAAAGGGCCAGGCTCATTGGACCAAGTGGCCATTTCCTGCCTCACAATTCTTTGCTTCCTCACATCTATTTACAGAGGAGAGCATGTGATGGTCCAGTGCACAGCCACTGCTTTGGGAGATGCCTGTGGCAGAGCACAGAGCACGATCAAAAAAACCCCACTTTTCATGGAAGAGATGGCTGAAAATGGTCAGCAGGAACTCCAGACTTCATCAAGGTTGAAATCAGATTTGACTATCTAATGAGTCATTTAAAAATTCCTCACTTTCTGCCCTAGAGCAAATAAGGAAAAGATGGTGGGTAGGAAGAGGTCATCGAACTAGTGAGCCTCTGGAGGAATCATTCGTCCTGGGATGTACCCAGCTGGCACTAGAGACAGCATTTCCTGGCATGGTGGAGAAAGAAATTATGGCACTACCTGCCTGGGACTATTTAGCTCCATGACAGTCAGCATGGAGCATCTGGTAATGGTATTTTCTTCATTTGATGAAGTATTCTTAACTTTATGAAATCTAATATGCAATCAACCATCTTCCAAAGACCTTCTCTATGAAATTTGGTAGAAAACTAAGCCACAGCAGGAAGGATATTGTTGCTGTATACATTTGATAAAAGAAAGGAAAAATTACCTGCAGAACTCAATTTCTTGAGACAGGTTCTGGATCTCCATTGTGTTTAGCCTTGCTCATCTCACTAGAAGTCTGAAATAGAAAACTGTTAGGTGTGTTAGGTCAGAAAGATTGTCAAGACACAGGTGCCAAGTCTCCCTTGCGTGCTGAGCAGCTTCTCTCACTGCTACAGAAGTGCAGTGCAGGTGTTTGGATGTAAAGTAGGAAGGATTTTGTATGTTATTACCATTAAAATAGGATTATGCTGTAAAGCTGGGATGGGACTGCAGTCATCTTTCTCTTTTCCCTGAAGAGAAAGGCACTTAAAAGAAAGGAAAAGCTTCATCTAGTCACAGTGGATATAAACTTTATGTACTGTAACTAGATATTTAACCTCTGCAACCTCATCTATCTGGAGACCAGTTCACAGAGTACCCATGAAATGAAGGCCTCAGGCAAATGGTTTGTTGAGTGTCTGTGCAGACTCTCAGATGTACACAAAACATCATTAGGCATGCAGAGCCACAGAAAGCAGAAATGGATTTTTAGAGAAAGGGACAGATCTGCCAAGTTCCCATCCTGGCACCTCCAGTTAGCATCATTTTCTTTTGTAAGAATAGTGACCTTTTTTATTACACTTACCCACAAGTGATCAGCACTGTCCACAAAGGAGCATGGCAGGGACCCCAGTCAGATGAGCATGACAAGCATTTAAACCAGATCCCTTTACAAATGGGAAGAAGTCATAAAATCTGCTGTGAAACCTTAGTCCTAGCTTCAGCTGCTGGTGACTTTAATGGCAAAAGTGCCCTGTCTTCATTGTAGGAACCTTTTACTCCATTGTCTCATCCCCTAAGGGACTGGGAGCAGATTGATCCCACAGTAACACTTCAGCTAAAATAAAAAGGGGGAAAGGAAGAAGAAAAAATCCCATGTGCTAAACAGCAGCCGTTCTGCTGCTAGCTTTCAGCACAGGCAGGTGCTTATGGGGTTTTCATATCCTCTTTATGGGAGCACTGTAGTAATGCTCTTCTGGGATGTGCAGAGCCCTCAGCAAAAGGAGGACCTGCCTGTACCTGTAGAGAAGAAAATAATTCCTACTCCTCGGTGACAAGCCAAAATTCTTCACAAGTATGTGCTAGGAATTAAAGGCCCAGCCCTATTAAAAGCAATAAATTTGTACCAGGGATGTTCTTGGCCCAATAGAGAGAGTAAATTGACACTTTATGGTGCTGCAGCCTCCTGCCAAACAGGGGGAAGAAGTAACATAGGTATCAGTAAAATTATCTCAATGGGGGTTTTCTGTAGCCTGGCTTTTGGAATGAAAGCCAAAGTGTAGTCTCGTGTGAGCCTCTCCAAAATTTCTCGAAGCTAAAATACTGTGCTTCATTTACTACAGGCTGATCAGAAGTGTTTGTGTTTCTTGATCCAACCCTCTCAAAAAGGAAAAGACAAAAGGGGGTAGCAAAGATATGGAAATGGGGAGAAAGAGGCTGGCAAGCAGCACAGGGGAATGAGCATCAGCATCCTTTTGAGTCAGGAGTGGGGAAGAGACACTCCTCCAGCCTGTGCCTCCTCCAAATAAGCAGCATTTAGACTCCTTTTTTCAGAGGGCTGGAGACTCCTGGAGCCTCAGCAGCTGAAGACCAGGCCCAGACACTGGCCCCAAGAGCTTTGCAGCTCCAGGGCACTGCAAAACAACCTTTAGCTTTGCAGGAGATGGCTGAAAGGGGTGGAGAGAGGCTCTGAGGCTGGAGCAGCTCCCTCCCTCTGCCCCAGGTTGTGTCCAACACTGCCAGCCCCCAGCCCAAGGGGACATGCAGGGGGCTCAGAGCCAGGTGCACCCCAAGGAGAAGATAGGCTCTCACCCTGCTGAGGCAGCTGGGTGTGCTCCCTCCTTGGGGAGGGCTCACCCAAAATTGCTGGTAAAGGGCGAGGCAAGGGAGGGGTTTCTGTTGTGGGAAACAAGCTGCAGCTGCTCTCTGGACTGTGTCAGTCAGAGCTGGATAAGTGATGCCTGCCTGGTGATCCCAAATCCTGCCACTGAAGTTGGTTTTTTCAGCATCTCCCTTCAGGGTACCACAGAGTTGATGGCTTTGATCTTGCTCCCATTTTTCTGTTTGGGGCCAGGTGGAATGTCAACTTTTCCAAGCCATCCATCCTCTGTGTTCCTTTGCTCAGAGCTGAGAGCATTACGAACCTTTTCCATGCATGGAAAATCATTTCATGGCCCATGAAGAAACGATTTTAATCAGATAGAAGTGCTCTGTGAAAATCCCATGGAGAGGAGCCAGCAGTTCCTGAGGGATAGAGGTGCCTCTTCTACATCTCTATCTGCCCATGTGCTTGCTTTTAAAATTATTTATAAACAAGTCCCTGAATTGGTGGAACCACTTGTGTCTGGGGTTGGTTACACATTGTGTATCTGTCTTTTGCCAAATCACAACCCTTGCCCCTTAACACCCCTTTTCTCACCAACATTCACCCAACATGTAACCCACACTGGGGTTTATGGCACCTCAAAAATTTCTCTGTGGTGTCATATTCAATTATCATGTACAGCCTGTGGAGCAAACAGAAGTGAAGGGGAGAATCCACAACTCACTTCCCAGTGGCAGAAGAATCTCTGTAATGGGAGCAGCAGGAATGGAAAGCAGTCCTGATCTGCAGAGCCTCACTAGCCTTTGGTCAGCTCCCCCGTGCAGGTGCAGAAGTTGCCACCTTTCCCACGAGATCAGCACCACCCATTCCCTCTCTGAAAGCTGTTCAGGACAGTGGAAGGGCTCCCAGCTCTGCTGTGCTGTGCACACCATAGCCTCTTCCAGAGTGGACAAGACACATCCTAACCTCCTTGCTCCACAAGAGATTCCTGTGTGGCCAAGAGATCACAATGCACACTGCAGGCTGAAAACAGGCTTCCCTGGCAGGCTCTTTGTTAAAATGGTCTCTTTCCTCAGCCACAAATAACTTGATGCTTGAAGAGAGGGAGGGAGGTGATGTGACCATATCCAACAGCCTCCATTTGACAGTGCAGAGTTTGACCTTAATCTTCATTGCTTTATGTGACTTCCTTCTCCTTTTTTGTTTGTTTCACTGGTGTGACTTTACCTTTGGTCTGAGCAAATATCACAGAAAAATCTCTTGTAAACAGGGGGACATGACATTTTTACAAGATACATGCTTAGCTGTTTGCTTTGGAATCTGTAGACAATCTAGACAAGTTGAACAAATGGTCTATTTGCCTTTGCCCCTGGAGGGAGCCATGCTCTGTACAGCCTGGCCAGGGTGTGTTACACTGGCCCAGACCCTTCAGGTTTTCAGTAAGGGGTGTGCAGAGAGGATCACCCTGAGTTCTAGAAGCCACACAGTTCTGTGTCTGTGTGCAGACCCCCTTCTGTAGTGTTTCCACCCAGTCAGATTCCTCATTGTGGTTGCAGACCCCCTGTGCAGATAAGCTGATGCCACACAGCACTATGTGGGCTTCTTGTTACTTGATCAGGGTAGGAAGGTAATTCAAGTAGAAAACATGCCTGGCAACCTGGAGTCCTTTCCCTGCCCAGTCAATAGGTGACGAGTTACTGCTGTCACAGTGCTTCCTTCTTGGGAGGACTATGGGGCTGTAGTGAAAAATTATGTTTGTTGGATGTGGTTGCTCAAAGTGTGTGAGAAATTCAGATGTTTCCCAGCCAGGACCAGGCTTGCACTTCCTCTGGGAACACATTTGCAAAAGGGGTTGTTTCTACCAGATGTAGCTTTTCAAGGCACAGGTCCTGGCTTCCCTGAGTCTCACTGATCCTGCCTTTGTTCCATCATGTGATTTAATGGTCAAATAGTATTTAAGAGGCTTCGAAGATGCTTTTGTGGTGTGAATAATGATAGAGGCATTAGTGAGGAGCAGCAAATAACACACTGAACTAGGACTGGTGAACCAATAATCTGCCGTGTGACCTTGGACATCTTTCCACCATTCTTTGTCCTGGCTGCCTCCATCATCCTTCAGTGATCTTCCCTGTTTAGGAGTGAACCAGTTCCTATTAGGAAGCTACATATTCCTGGTGACATACAAACTTTCAGTGGGGCCTCGAAATGTTATCAAATTAATTTTAAAGTGTTACTGATGTTGTTTGTTAGGCTTGTATGTAAACCATCCACAGCAGCACTAGTTGTTTCTAGAGAGCCTATAGGACAAATAAACACTGTCTGCTCCACTGTGGGGCCTGCCAGCACAGCCCCTACAGTGCCTTCAGAGACCAAGGACCTTCAGCAAGGCTTGCTGGAGGAGAAACCACTCTTTTGTCACCGATGTCATAACTCAGCACAGTTGATTTATTGCTTCCTGAGTCCCTTTCTCCAGTTCCAGAGTTATCATGGGCCAGTTGGGGTGTGCACTCTCTGGCTGGGTGACTTAAACCAGGACCAGTTCCTGTCATCTGCATCAAAAGGAAGGAGATCAGGTTTTATTAGAAAGAGCATGTGGGCATTCTGAGCAAAACCAGTGTTGTGAATGCCTCTGCCACTGCCAGCAGGGAGAACAAAGTGTGCAGCCATGTCAGGAACAGTCATGGGCTCTGCAGAGCCGGGCCAGACCAGGGCACAAACTGGGCTTACAAGGTGCTCAGCATCCTGAGTAAGTGGAGAGGGAGACACAACCAAACAAGGAATGGAGCAAACATTTTACCTTTTTGTGGAAAAGAGACTTTTTTTTGCATCTAGCTGGAAATCCCCAGAGACAGCATCTTTTTATTTTAACCTTTCCCTTAAAAAGTATGTGCTCCTCTCCCATCACTAAAGATAAATTAATTTGATTTTTAAAAAAATGTTAAACCAGAAAAGTATTTTTTCTTGGGCAGCAAATCAAATTCCCAACAGCTTCTAAACCAGGTACTTTATAAAGCCACATTTTTTCTCCAAGTGTAGAATACATAATACATACCTGTGCAACAGCACCAGTGTCTTTTTTTGCGTGGGTGGCATTCAGTGCAAATGCAAGTAGAAAGCTCATTTCCAGCAGAAGAGCTGACAGCTCTGATACTTATTGATCTCAGCCTCACTAGGGTTTGTCTTTGTATTTATTTCTTTTCTTGGGGCAGATGGGCTTTCGCAGTTGAGTGTGGAATGTGTATTTATTGCTCCCACTGCCCTGGGGACTTTCATTTTAGCAAGGAAAGCAAAGACGACGCCAGTAGACAAGAGAGGGTCTGAAAACACTCCTGGTAGGTTTGGAGGGATGAGCAGCATAGTTAGCAAAGTTAAATGGTTTTATATGACACGGCTGTCTGCGATTGCAGAGGGCTAGACTCGACACGCAGACGATCATTCCAGGTCTGGTTGCCAACTTGGGCATGTCATTCGAGTTCGGCTCGAATGCAGCCTAGAGAGCCCCTCTCCGCTTTAGTGTCTGCCACCAACCTGCTTGGGCAAGTCATTTCCTTGCTCAGAGATGCTTGAAGAGGAAGTTGTGTTGGCTTCAGTTGTGCTTTATTTTTATAAGCCTGTGTGAGCTGCCGTGTTGACAGCTCTGTTTCAGCCTATTTCAGTGTGACCTGTCTCCCAGGGACATCCACCCAAGGGGTTGAGCCAGTTGGACCTCAAGTGTAAAGCGGTATCTTGGGTGACAGTGGTGATGGTGGAGACAAACTCTTCAAAGACAAATCTTCTGCCCCTAGATGCCATCTGCTGAGCTTAGCAATGTGTATGGGGCAACTCCCAGCGAGGCTTTGCCAGGCTTAGGCTTTCTCTTAACAACTATTTTTAGGGTTGATACTATAAATCCCGGTCTCTCCCTCTTGCTGCTGCTTCTTATCTCCTTAAATCATGCATAGTAGCAGCTGTTTGGCTCTACCTCTGACTTCTCACTCCAAAGGGAAGGGAAACTATTTTGAAATGTAATCCTTTTCCTCTTTTTTTGGCTGGGAAAGACCTGACCTGCAGAATGTACACACCACCTTTTCGGTACCTCCAAACTCCAGCCCTGCTGTGGGGTCAGGGGGAGGATGGTGTGTTGTGCTGCTCCTGGTAGTCCTGCAGAGCACATTTGGTGCAGAGCTCATCTGGGCAGGCGCTCAGGCTGCCTGCCCTGAGCCCACTGTGCCAGGAACAATGGCAGGAGGCTGCTGCCCACCAGCTCCTCAGATTTGCTGGAGGCAAGCAGGCTCCTTAGCTGGGATGTGCTGTCCCAACACCTTGCAGACTAACTAGCTGACTGCACCCCAAGGGTGCTCTGTGCTCCCCAGCCTTGGTTTCCTCCCCTCTGCCCTGGGACCTTCCCAGTGGCCCAGGAGCAGTGCAGGCTCTCAGCACTCTGGCTCTCACACCGGGAAGGTCTGGTTTTGATTGTTGAGCTTTGGAGGAGTTCTGGGCTTTTGAGCGTTCCCAGCACGCGTCAGAGCTTGGCCTGTTGCGTCAAGCCCACTGTGTCACTCCGGATGTAGGGGCGGGTGCTCAGGTGTTGGGCCACCATGGCTTGTTCCTTTTGGTGTCAAACTGTTTGTGATTCATGTGTTGCCATAACATCACTTCCCATTAAAAACATGGGATAGTGACCCAGCTCATCTTCCACCAAAGCACCTGGCAAATGGCCCAGTTCCTGTCTCCCTTTCCCCGCGACCTGCATGCAGACAGCGCAGGTTACCACCAGCCCCTTCCTCACAGCCTCAGGTCCTTACTGGTGGTGGCTGGTTAAGGGTGGCTCACGTAGCTTAAAGTGCCTGGTAGAGTGGTAAAGACTGGTAGAGTGGGAGAAGAGACCAGGCCTGGGTGGCTCTCATGGCTTGTTTGGGAAGGGGTGGGTGTGCCTCATGTGAACACATGGGCAGGTTGGCCCAGGGGCTCACCAGGGTACAGCTGTGGGTGGGAGTGGAGCTGCGTTTTTGCAGCCTCCTCTGCTACTGTTTGTTCAGCTAACACAGTTGCTTTCATTCAAGAGCTAAATCACAAGGGAATAATTTGCAAATAGCAACTGTATGTTAAATACTAATTTGTATCTACATGTTTGGGTTGCTTTCCAAAGTCCATTTATCATCTCAGGTCCCCTGCATCTGCTGCCACGAGGCTTTCTGCCAGCTCAGCAGAATGGGAACTCCAGCTAACCCTGCTCGCACTTGTCTTGCTCCCAGCACCTCCGGATGAGAACTAAACATTGCTGGGTCTGCCATGAGATGAGCCATACCCAGTGCTTGCAGCATGTTCGGGTTTCTATCCAACAGAAAATGCTAAACATGTAAAGTTTATCTGGGCGTGCTGGAGTCTGTACTCATCTTGTGTTGTCACTATTCTAAACTTGGAAAAACAGTCTAGAAAGAGTAGCTGGTAGAAAATAATCAATCTCTCAGGACCTCTAAACCTGGTACAAACTCTAGAGGTATGGAGAAGGCTGATGTGAGACCCTCAGTCTGTGTGTCAGCCTGTGGATTTGCAGTTCTGCTTCTTTCTGCTGGACCTCTCACCAAAAAGCACAACTCCACGTGGTCCTCAGCACAAGCCCAGAGCCAGCTGATGGCCCACAGAGCTTAGGTGGTAATATCTGGACTAATATCTAATCTGAGCAGGTCTAAAACTAACCATGAGAAACAACAGCCTTACTATAACACAGATGCAGGCAAATTTACTATTATTTCCTAAAAACCATTTAGAATCAAATCAAAACAGTCTCTGGTACCTGTGAGTGTGCACATGGTGATAATTGCCAGCACCACCAGTTGCACAAAGCAGATCAATACAGCTGAGCCCAGAGCCCATTTTCTGGGGAGACTGGCATTGTATGTGAGCTGGAATTTCCTGTGAACCAAGTGCCTCTGCAATAGAAAGAAATGTCCAGGAAACAGCTGCACACATGCAAAGCACTTTTACTACTTGCCTGATGTTTTCCTCAGCATCACTTTTCATAAATTTTTTTTAAATGCTTAAATCCTGTGCAAACAACGTTTTTCTCACCAGCTTCCTGTATGACAGTAGCCAAGAGAAACAGCTTCATTTGGGGTGATCTGTTTAAGCCACACACCATATTGTCTGGGAATACGGGGACCAGGGATTATTCAGTGGAGGTTGAAAAATGTTAATATTTTATCAGCCACAGAGTAAACAGATAAAGCGGAAACCACTTTATATTTTTCTGAAATGTTAATAATGGGCTGATAATCTCCAAAGCCTACATGCTTCCTGTGATTCAAAAGGGACTGCATGTACTCAACATTCATGGTGTGGACCTGGCACAAGATACACACCCTCTTCAAGAAAGGATACTGTTGGTCTGGATGGGAACATGGCAGAGCCAAAAAGCAGAACCAAAAAGGTGACTTCTGTAGTTTCTTCATGAAAATTGGAAAGCCACTGGGAAAAGCACATAAGGAGACCATTGCTGCCCATAAATACCTGCCTGGAGCCTGACCCACACATCACCTTAGACCTGGGACCCAGCAACCCTAGTTTTAAAACTAGAAGGACCCGTAAGTTGCTTGGCACCTGTGTAAAGATTATCTTTAATTATTTTTAAGTGTTGCATTGTGGAAGGACATAGAGGTTTGGACCAACCCTGAGTTATTAGGATGAGACTCACAATGAGGTCCTTTTAAAGGGCATCCCACCACACATGTACTGCAGGGCACTTTTGTGTCTTTCTCTTTGGCACCAGGCCATGTCAGGACCTGGCATCAAAGGCCCCATGCACTGCAGGGTGGAGCCAACAGCTGAGGGTCTCTTCCTCACTTGGTCCAGACAGGGAGGTCTGTCCCTGCCCATGTGAGAAGGCAGCAAACACACACACACCATCGTGTGAATCTGGAGAGCACTGGCATGGAGAGGACAAATCTGCAGGTCAACTTTTGCTTTCTATTTAATGACACTTGGTCTGCAATTCCAATGTTCTAGCTCCTGAGAGGTCAAATTAGACTTTTCTTATAAGTTAATGTAGCTTTTGGATACATCTCCTAACAAGGTGTATGTTGGTGCTTATATGCTACAGGCTGGTCTGACTGCAGAAACTGGAGATGTGATCTCCATACCAAGAACTATTTCCATTTTAGGTTATATCAAACCTCTGCTAACCTATTCAGCTCTTATATCAGACTGACTGTATTGAAATCAATTTCTTGTATTTGTTATAGATATATGATTTATCTGGCTTTGTATGTGGGAACCTGATGCTTTCCTGGCAGAAGTTGAAAGTTTCTGCCATTTACAGACCTGTGCAAAAACTGACAGGTATAAAATTCCCCGCTGGTGCCAACTTAATGCCATTTTTCTTTTGCAATCAAGGATCTAAACACATACACAAATTTTCTATAACTATTGCCAAAGCCTTGGGGGTGTTCCAGTCTCCCTTTTCTCCAGGGTTTCACTGAGACTTGCCATTTTTTGACAACAGGCAATGTCATACTGAAAGACTAGAGCCTGAGCAGAACAAACCCTGCAGCCCTAACTGGCAGCACCAGATGACCTCCCTTTTGGGTTTCTACATGCACATCCCTGTATCTTTATTCAGGATGTTCCCATTGCCAAGTGCAACATATAATAACAACTACTTTTCACTGTATTGATGGCACTTCCTCCAAATCACAACTGGATATCCTTCTTCCACTTCCAACAACAGAAACAAAGAAGGCTTCCCTTAATTTGTGGGTAAATATGAAGAAAATTATATTCTCTGGAGATCACAGTCACCACATTTTCCTTTTTTTTTTTTGTTTTCAAATTGAATGTAACTGAAATATATAACCTAAGGACTTTTCCCTTGTCCTTTCTTGTAATTAAAATCCAGTATTTTCCCATGTCATTTTGGTTATACTACACAGCAGAAGTTTTTAAAGTGCTGGGCAATTTATTATATCACTTGAGAAAACTTTATTTGTAACCAGTGTTTCATAAGTCTTATCAACAAAATCTTTTGAGTAATATCTTTATGTTGTTGCTGCTTTTTCAATGCAAGCTGCATATGAAGAGGAAGGAAGGAGCCCCAGAGCTCCATTGCCTCTTTTCTGCAGTGGGATGGATGGCTGGATGCTCTGTCTCTGGTCCTTCTTGCCCACCTTCAGCTCTGATCCAGCCTGCCCAGTGCCCCAGGATCAGAAACAAAACTCCACCAAGAGGAGCTCAGGTACCTCCATAAGGTTTGGTGAGAAGAGGAGGTGGTTGAAAACACAACAGCTCTCTTGCATCACTGGCCCCAGGCAGCAATTCCAGGGAGCTGTGCACGCACAGAGGATGCCTGATGGGATTCCCAGACATTCTGGCTTCCACTCTTGCCCATAGTTTCAAGTAAACAGTTTGATACACTTCCCTTTTCAATTCCTGTTTTCCTTTGCAGGCACATGGGCAACACGAACTCACATTCCTGAGACAAGAGGGCAAAACCAGCCAAATTGGTTGTGCTTTAAAACACTGTTTTCTGTTCTTGCCTTCCTTTCTTTCCCTCTCCCTTTGCATATGTGTTGCTGTTTCCACAGCAGTGACTAAATATTGACATGCAACATTCACCAAACAAGAAAAACGAGCACATGAATAAATATGAACTGAAACTGAGGGCTTTCCAGTGGCAGGGTTCACTGGCCTCCTCCAAACTCTGGGAGCAAGGAAATGCCTACAGCCCACCACCTCTGCTTGGGGCAATGGGGCTTCCCAGGCTGCCAATCCACAAAATTCAAAGCTGGCTGTTGGTAGCATTACATGTGCTGTCCCTGTGAATTTGAGGCTGGAAATGCTGCTCCTATAAACTGACCATCAGGGAAAGGCCTCTTCCCATTTACTCCTAAGTATCCATGTGAATAGTATGAATTTACATTATTTGCAACAGTCTCCATCCACCCACTTGCCTGCATTTCCCAGCAGGTCTTTTCACTGAGTTACTTTTTGGAGATAAATCTTAGCTGAGATGCAACATCTGGTTTTCAGCAAGATCTTGATTTTTTCCCAGTTCTACAGCTGGACTGGAGACTGAGGGGGTTGAATGCTTGCTCAGGTTCAAAATATCAGGCAGGGGCTTAGGTGGGATTAGAGCCCAGGATGCTTACAGTTTAGTCCTTGCCTTCACTAACCATTTCTCAGCCACATGGTCTCACTGGGTGCAAGAAAAACTGGTTCATGCCATTGGGGTGTGTAATTCTGGAGCTGCACACACCAGCAAATGATTTCTCTAGAAAGATGTAACCAATCTCCAGTTAAAATTCAGCTTTGTGTTACCCTTGGCATAAGATTTGTTAGAGTTTAGTATCACTGAGATGAGAACAGCTCAGAGATGAGCAGATCCATTTCATGAAAGATGTCAGGTTTTAAAGTTTGGTTTCACTCCAAGCAAAAATGAACACAGAAAAAGTTGCAGCTTTCCTCAAGATCCCTTCTAGGTTTCTCCTCAAAGAATTACATAGATTATGTTCTACAAGCCCTTTGTTTTCTGGCATAGTTTCCAAACTTTGTCTTATTTAGCCATAAATTTTTGAGTGTATCCCAGTTTTTTCCACATCCTTTTGAAGAGTAGATCCAAGGCATTGGAGATATTCTAGAAGTGGTCTCACTAATTCCTCAGGCAAAGATAACACAGTTTTCATCTCTGACAGTCTGTTCTTTTGGAGTTTGAATGCTCTTAGCCACAATTTTGTACCGATTGTTTTGTGCTCCCCAGTTCTCTTCTAATGTTTTTAAAACTTCACATCTTGGAAATGGGACCTCCAGTCTTCACATTGGCAGTTTGGTTTTTCATTTGGTCAAATTTGAGTGCGTATTGATGGAACAAGCCAGAGCTTCATTCTTGGCACAGTACCACATTCTCTTGTTGAGCCACTTCCAGTGCTATCCCTACTTAAATCTGCATTTTGTTCAATATCCTTAAAAAAGAAACTGGATGGAATTTGGTCAAGGGTAGGATGCTATCAGAAACAGCCCCATTTCATTACAGTTTCTAATTTACAAATATTTTGTGTTCTGTCAGTTCCCTAATTGTATTCAACTTAAGAAATGCTGCCCTGCTTTGTAGAGAACTCAGTCTTTTTGTCAGTGTAGTACAAATAAACCTTATGCCTTATCTATATTATATCAGAAGCATTTTTATTAATGAAGCTTGTAATTTAATTTTAAAAAGTTAGTTTGGCAAAACCTATTTTCCATACAATTATTCTGACTGGAACAAAATATGCTGTCTTTAAATTTTTCAGTGCTTGTGTCCAGTATCAGTCTTTTCACAACTGAACCCAGAATCAACAGCTGATTAACTGAGTTAATACCACCTGGGATTTTCCATCTACCCCTGTTCGAATGTTGGCACTTTTTGCAATTCTCTTCAGTGTTGTGGAATTTCCCTCATGTTCCAAAATTTCCTTAAATCTAACAGTAGCAGGTCATACAGCTCCACTTCCTATTTTAGAGCACCTGACTGCTTCCTATTGAAAGTTTTCCCTGGTTTCTGATGGACCAGAGAGGATGCCATTATCACTGAGAGACAGAAATATGCCTTCTTTCTTTTAAAACTCAGAACAGAAATAGGTGTTTATGAGTGCTTCCTGACTGAGGGGCTCATCCTTCTTGGCTATAATGGGGTTCATTACTTCTAGATATGTTTCTTAGTTTTCCATTGCTATTCTTACTTTCTGCAGTGCTTCATATTCAGTCTCTGTGCACAGCATGACGTTGTGTTACCTGATCTCTCCTGGACTGCATGCTTCAATTACCTTTATTAAAATAGATCTTACTTTATAAATTAAATACTTTATGTATACCTTTGCACTCTTCATTTCAGGTACAGATACTTGTGCATAAACAACTTGTCCCACTGCCAGATTTGTGGGTTTAGACAAGTATGGGTAGGTGTGAGTAGGATCTGTCTGACTCACAGAAACAAGTATTTCCATCCAATAACCAGCATGAAAGCCCAGTATTCAAAATTTGTTTCTGTTGAGTGCAGAGAGTAGTTTTCTGTAACAGGATGTTTTAATTTTGCCAAGCCAAGAAAGCTGTCTGAAGCTTATCTCATCTGTCTGATCATATTTTTCACTGAGAAAGGTATGAGCCTCCTTTATCAGCTCATGTTATGGCATAAATATCCACAGAGACTCTGAGCAATGCCCATCAAATTTAATGGAGGTGGTGCCTGTTGGAAACTTACCCAGGCTTTGCAGTGGGTGAACTCCTTTTTCTTCATTTGCTCCTAAGCAGAGCCTTGACCTCTTGCTGATGTCACACAGACAAATCTGTGACTGTGGGTTATTTGCAGGTGATGGTGTGTGATTTACCACCTTAGGCCCACATTGGTGTTTTGCTCTGCTTGGCCACTGGCATTGTTGCAAAAGGGAGGATATCCAGAATTGTTTGCTAATACAAGTCATTGATAATCATGTGTGTAAAGTTCATGAATTTCCTGACACTTGCCAGTGTTTTCACGTTAAGCCAGGGGCTGTCCAAATTCTTGTAGGTAATAAATCACATGCCTCACCCTCCACACAACAGCAGAGCCAAGTTTATTGAATAAAATATTCACATGGTGCCTATTCATCTCCATGTTGTTCAGAGCTATTCAGGTGAGCACAGGCATCCAGTCAGGAGCTGGCTGCTGTTTGCTGGCTCAGGTGAGGCAGGCTGGCATTCCCACTTGTCGTTCCCTCTGAGTGGCAATCGTTTCCTTGATGGCTTTGAAAGTGGGTTTTGCACAGGGCAGAAGGTAGCCAACAACCAACCTAAAGCTGCTTCTGTATGTGATGAAGGTGGAATTAGCTCATTTCTCTGCTTGCAAAGATGTTGTCACCAGAGTGTTCATCTCAAGCCTTTAAGTCCTCAAGTCCTTTGTGCGGCTCTGTAGTCAAAGCAAACTGCCTCTGCATCCCATAAAACAGACTGTCACAATAAAGATTTAACAAGAATATTATTGTCATTGGCTAGAAAGAAAGATGCTGTCTAAATGATTGTTTTCCTTGAGTATTTTAACAGAAGTTTTAGTTCAGCATGAAGAGCAGCTTTGCCTCCTTTTATAAGAATTGGCAGGAAGAGGTAATATTTTAGCTGACGCGTAATCTATCTTGACTCTATTGCTTTTTTATTGTTTGTCAGAAAGGCCCTGGGGGTAAACATTATTTCTTTGTCTGTTTTGGCTCTGGCTTTATGCCATGGACACATTTCTCACACCATGCATGTTTCTGCATACTGGTGGGGAATAGACTGGGTGAGGACAAATTACCAACTCTGCACACAGGCCTCTCAGGTGCTGTTTTCGCATCTGTGGAGAGGTCATGGGAGTCAGCGAGTGTAAGAGGGAACAGGCTGCAGGGAGCTTCCCAAGGTCCCCTGGAAGTTGTCAGCTGGCGATTTCAGTTCAGCACCTCACACCTCGCTCCCAGCACTTGTGGCTGAAGAGCTGCAAAGCGCTCAGCCAGCACTTAGGGAGGCCAGGCAGCCAGACAGATGCTCTTGCTGTGTGTGTAGATGGGCCCAATAACTTTGCAATGATTTACAGATTCAGGTGAAACAAATTCTCTCACTTGATCTCATGCAGCATTTGATAAAGAAAGAGCTGACATATATTTTCAGCAAAGCTCTTGAGCTTTACAGTTTGGAGAGCTCATTTCCCTGGGTGCCAGCTCTGGAGTCAGTGTTCCTGGGATGCCAAACACACAGCGGTTGCTTAGCGCCTTTGTTATCATCCACACCTAATAAAAGCTTACAATTTTATGCCTTCCTCTGTTGCACCATCTCTCTATCACCTCCTCTGTGAGTTGTTGAGATGTTAAGTCTGTGCTTTCCTGGCCTCTTTGGTCCTTGGGGCTTATATGAGCAAACCTCTCTCTTAAACTGAATGTGAACATCCCCAAGGCAAAACAAGGTTTCCCATTCATCTGTGGGATGGTGTTTTGGATGCTTTTGTCTCCCATCACCTAGAGCACAGCAGCCCAGACAGCTGCCCCTTCCTGCTCTGCTGCTTTAGAGAGGCTTTGTCTCTTGTCTGGCAACTTTCTGTCTTTTCTCTCCCCAGAAGGTCTGGAGGTCTCCTCTGCATATATAAAACTTTCCAACTTTGCTCTCCAAGTTCACCTTGGCTGACAGGATGGAGGGATCTTAGGGCATGTTTTCTGCTCAGCAGCCCCAGCTGAGTCCAGCTGGGTGGATAGGTGAGAGGAGGATGTTCTCTATCCCTGCTGTCCTTACTCTGAGATGAGCAAGATCTGTGTGTGCAAACAGCTGAGAGAATATTTCCTAAGAAAACCAGAGGAGGAGAAAGCCCATCCATCTGTGGGATTGGTATTTCTTCACAAAAAAAAAAAAAAAAAAAACAACAAAAAAAAAATCACCAAAAAAAAAAACCAGTTCAAAACTGGCTGCTGACTGTGGATTACTAGAAGCACTGGACACCTAACCTGGGATACTGTGCCAGCAGCTACTATGAAATATGTTGGTCCTAAGGGTGAGATAGTGTTAGTTGGCTTGCTTGGATGTAGAACTCAATTGCTTTTTCACTTCACATATCTTCTCAAATCCCACTACTTAAGATTGTAGAGGGGCAAAAGGTAGACAAGAACAACAAGCACTTTTGACAACAATTCTTTTTTTCAGCTGAAGAGTTGGTGGATCCTGTGAGTGGCATATAAGCTGAACCTTCTCTCCAAACACAAGGACAGAGGGCTCTTGGATATATTCCATAAAACATCACCTAAAAACTCTACATAAATTCGTAAGTGTTTCAGTCAAATAAGACATTTCCAGAATCTTTCTGAGTATGTATTTAGTACCAAGAAGTGTCAGAGCATAAGAAATTGTTCAGTTATTATGAAGCTTAACCTCAGCCATGAATATTCTTCATTATTTCTATTCACTGAGATTTTTTCAAACAAAGTCATTTAGGAAAGTCCCTCTTTTCACAACGGAGACAGCAACAGGCATTTTATTAAAATGTAGCTGGAGAAACAGGCAAGTTTACCATGCAGAATATAAACACTCATCCTTCAGACCTGTGTGCAGTTCCTGGCAGTGCCACAGACTTCCTGGGTGAGTCACAAACTAACCCTGCCCTGTCCTTGTGTGTTTTTATGTGCTGCCTATTGAGTCCAACGTGTCTCTGAGGAATGGAGCTTACAGAGCCAGCAGCATCTATGTAACATCTGCTTAGATCCATCTATAATCTGCTCAGAGGTCTCTGTCTTGTGGGTTCCCTCTGCTTTACTACACCTTGCAGTAGTAAGGCAGCCTCAGAGCTGTCCCACAAGCTGGCAGTGCTCTGTCAAACACAAGATTACTCATTCCCCACTGAAAGCAGGCAGTGATGAGAGTGAGCAGGAAATGGGCCTTTAGATCAGGGGGTTTCCTTACATTTCTTTTACTACATCCACTAAGCCTGCTTCCCTCACCTCTGGCACTGGGGCCTTCTAATCCTTAAATCGGCTATAATAGCAGGAATGGAAAAGAAATTGAAATTACAAAGGTGAATATGCTCAGAGGTTCTCCTTTTGTGGGGGTAAAAGCAAGGAGAGTGAAGCGGGAACTGACTTTAATATATTTGCTCTTTCAGGGATGGGTGCGAGTCCTAGCTGTTGTTTTTGTTGAAAGCTCTGGGGGCAAAGGGGTTTTTGTCAATGTTTTACAAATCTCTGGATGGCGGTTTGAAACTGCAGCAAGAAATGTGATTCCTGGCTTAGCAGACAGGTTCTGCAAGTCAAGCTTTCTGTTTATTTTAATATTTCAGGGCTCCTTCAATGTGTGTCACATGGACAAAAAGAAAGGGAGAAACTCCTCCTCCGGCCTGAACTCAGCCACAGAATTGTCTTAAAGGTGCCAAGTTCCTGTGAGCCACATGCCAACATACACTGTCCACTCCCCAGTCAGATCATCCCAGCAGGGAATTCCTGCTGAGCCAGCTCAGATCCATGTATACTTCTGGCTGTGGACTTGTACTGATACCAAACACCATGAGTATGCTCAAGCTCAATGATAACCTAAAACTAAAGGACACTCATCTGATGGGTTCTAATCATCTTCCAAGAGAAGTGAGACAAAGAAATCCATTGTCCAAGACATTAAAAACTCTGCTAGTGGAGTTATAATCCAGACTCCTTCACCTCAACAAGTACATTTGCTCAGACCATCTCATTGCATCCCTCTGGAGCAGGTTTTACTTTTGGGCTCCAAGCAATAGAAGGTGCTGTAGTGGCTCTAAAGGGAAGGAAGGTAGATGTGAGTCAAAGGAAGCACAGGCATTGTCCCCGTCCCCCAACCAATGCCATTCCTCTATGGCAGTGAGTGATTGAACAGCTTCATGATAAGGACAAAGGGGAGTTGCAGTGTTTTGAATAGCGAGCGGAAATGCCTTTCGCCTTGATTAATCTGATTGAGTTCCCAGTTTCGAAGGGAACTGGAGGGCAGACCTGGGAATTCCAGTTAAACGAGGGAGAAAGGAATCCTTGTTCCCAACAGGTAATTAATTTAATTTTACAGGAATGTTGATATTTTGCACCTATAAGTACTCTTTCATAGGCCATAAAAACTTCTCCAGTGCACAGATGGTTTGCTCTTAGAAAAACAAGTGAAAGTGTGATCCATTTGGTTAAAATAAATCTTCCTGTTGCAGGGAGTTATAGGACAGTAGAAATCTGTTAAACACATAATCTATATTTACTGCAAAGCAATAAGGTACCAGAGCTCGTTGTCCAGTAATCTCTTTTTCATTGTGTGTCACACTTTCATGTATTAACATCCTTCCTAGAGGGAGCCTGTGTCTCATTTGGGTTTCCAGGTTTGGGGACAGTTTTGACATGAATTCTTTAGACATATCAGTGTTTCTGGCCTGGCTTTCAGAGGGAATTTGGATGGATTGACACAACACTGAACAGAAGGGATTCAGCCCTAATTTTTGAATATATGGGCCCTGCGTTCCCCATGACTGAGGAGTGTGCAGCTCATCTAAAGCCTGGTGCAAACAGTGAGAGACTGCCCCTTGCTGACTATGTCTCCTCACGGATTTTTATGAAGGGAAAAGGAGAATTTAACAGCAATTACTGTTGCAAGCTCCCCTCTACAGGTAAAATGGCAGTGACAGCCAGGAAATCACTAGGAGAGCTGGCACAAAGCAGTTACCCCATGCCCAGAACATTAAGATCGTGACAGACACAAAGTAAGTCCTAAGAGAGCCTCGAGGTATTTTCAAGCTTAAACCATGGTCTTGCTCAGTCATAAATGGACTTAAAACTTGAGAAAAGTCCCACTAGACACAGCAGCTTGTGAAAGTGAAAATATGAGCCTTTGACATGGGAAGGATGTATTTGGGATACGGCTGCAGTGCTTAGAGCATTGATGTGTGAGCTGATAGGACAAACACCTGACAGAAAACAACTGGGTGGAAAAAGGACAAATGAGATGATCCTCTCTCACACCTACTTGGCAACAGTTCAAGTTCCCAGCATGATCTCAACCCATGCACCTGCCAGAGTTGGGTGAGCCTCCAGCAAGAGTCATTCTGCAGCATCCTCTCTCCTCTGTGTGTGAAAACAAACCCAGTCACCAGCTCATGGTCATGGGGTCTCTGGCTCTGGAAATTTAAATGTCTTTGCAAGGCAAGAAACAAATCCTCGAATAGTCGACGTCACTTCAGGACATGGACACTCAGCCAACAAAAATCCAAGCACCTGCAGGTCGGTCACAAATCAGGGAATGCTTTAAGGAAAAAAATAGGGCCCAGTCAGGAAACAGGAGTGTGTTAAAGCACTGGAGCAAGTGCCAAGTAACTATTCAAACATCTCTTTGGCCCCTTCTACCTGCTGAAAGGGCACCCCCTCCCTCCCTTATTTTCTGCACCAGAAAAATATCCAGCAGTGACAAGTCAGTAGCTAGAATTTTGCAGAAAGTAGCTAGAAATTGCAAGAATAAGCCCCAAACCAGTTACCAAAGGGCATACATGAGACCTTTTAAGGACATGAGAGGTTAGTTTTTTCTGTTGGCAAAAGGAAGAAGGACATGATCAGAAGAAATCCTTTTTCATTGTAAGTGAAATCCTTTCTGTGTAAGTGAATGGGTGCCAGGAGAGCAGGTACCACATCTGGTTCTCATGCCAAGGTTCTTCTGGTAGCACTAGGAAGAATAAAAGATATTTTGAGCCAAACCTGAGTATCCAAATAAGATCAGGAGAGGATATTTCAGGTCAGGAGAGAGTGTGAGCCCACCTGTGATACCAGATCAAGCTCAGGGGCTTTGCTGCCAGCCTGTGTCAGATCAGCCCAAATGAGTCCCCAGTCTGTGTGAGAACCTGATCAGTCTCTGCATCCTTTGAGGGCCAGGAGCACACAAAAACAGCCCAGACACTTTGTGCTCCAGCTGCCCTGGCTTTGCCAATCCAGGGGCTCTGAGCTGCAGGACTGAGACCCAGCCTGTCTAGACTGCACGTGCAGGATCACAGCCTGTGATCCGAGACTCGGATGACAGCATTTCAGAGAGGCAATATTATATTTTCTCTGTTGCTCAATGGCAGCAGCTCTGTGTGGGGAGGAACCTTTTGGGGACAGCTGAATTCCTGCAGGAAAGCTGCTGAGCTGCTCTAGGGGATTTCCCGCGCTGTGTGGGAGCTCAGCAGGCTGCCCAGAGCTGGGATCCTGAGCCACAGCCCGTCCGTCAGCACGTCACCCCATGTGTGATTACAATGCTTTTCACCACCCTCACCCCTCTCCATCATGTGTTTATAATCACCACTATTATTCTAGAGTTAGAGAGCAGAAGCATCCTATGTAAATCAGGATGCCAGGGTCAGCTAATGAATTGGTTACACCCTTTCTTTCCAAGAAAATCCAAGCCCTTGGAGTGATACTGACAGTGCCCACAGAAAATGCAACTGCACTGGAACCATAAAGAGCTGAGTCACTGGATTTTTCATAGCTTTGTCCTGAGTAGGTGAGTTGTAGATATAAGAGCATCCTTGGTTGTACTGACACTGTTTCAGGAAGTTTTCATTGGCCTCACGCCTCTGCCCCACGAGTCTCACCCAAGAGATACAGGCTGGTCTGCTGCTGCTGCATGCACTGGCAGCACACCCACTGTGTCACCTCACTTTGCCTGAGCTTCCCCCATCTATGAACTTCAGTCACACTAAAAAAACCCCTTCCACAGGGATAGGCAGCAGTGTAGGCAAAAGTCACCCCAAGGGTAGCACGAGAGTGTTTGTGCTCCTGCTGGTGGTGCAGATAGGGGAAGTTCCTGGGTGACATACTGACTTATCAGGAAAGGTAGGAGACACTGCTCAGGACACATTAAACACATGCTGAAGTTAATTTATGTGACCTGGCACACCAAAAACTAATAAAGCCAGTTTATACTTTCACTTGCACATGATTAATGGCAAAGCTCTCCATCATATATCACAGACCATGCCCTAGCTGGGACAAAAATATACAGATTATGGGAGAAATTAGGAGTTAACAAAGCAGCTGTTAACTGAGTTAGAAACACTCTACCTCAGTCCCATTGTAAATCAGAAAATCACCCTGTGACAGGTCTCCCTGGCTGTTTGTCGGGTAGTTCAGAGCAGGAAAAGCAGACGAGAGTGAGAGGGCACCTCCTAGGTATCAGGCTGGTGCCTGCTCAGTGCAAGAGGCTGGTCAGACCCATGGTATCCATGATATCTGTATTGCTGTCCTCAAAGGCCTTGTGACCACGGCAGGGACAGACAATGGCACTAAGCTGGCAAATGTCTTCCCTGTATTCTCAGGTTCTCCTCTGGTTAGCAGTTCAATGTGTAACTCTCAGAAGACAATTCACTGGCAGTACTATTGAATGTATTTCCAAGGATGGAAAGCTTTCTTTGGAAAAGGAGCTTCCCCTCTCAGCATAGGCAGGATGCAGAGTGCAGAAGTTAAATTTAAAATGTTGCCGTAAAGGTCACTCCAGACAGATGCAGGTTTCCAAGAGGGAAGGGGTCAGTGACCTGGAATCACTCTGGATCAAAACAGCCAGACCTGTGTGAACTCATTCTCACAGCACTTGTGCCCATCTCACTGTGGACATTCAGCACAGGCAGCTTAATAAAAGCCTGCCTTCCTGCCCCTTCCCAAAAGGTTTATTTCCTGACCTAGACAACATCACTGGGGCAGCAAGAAAAAACACCAGCAGACACATCCTTTGCCTGATTCTCAGAGGGACAGAGGCAGACCTTGCCCAGCAGGATATGGGGAGCCAGGGCACTGTGATTGGTCACCTAACTGCCAGCTGAAACAAAACAAAAAAGATGCTTCACAGTGATGAAAAATAAAAAAGAGAGTAATGAGGGTATTTATGTCATTTCCTGATAGGCCATCATAGAGCATGATAACAGGATGGGGTCCACTGTCAGTTCCTGGATGGTTCAGGCTATTTCCCATAACCCCAGTGACTAAATAGTGCCATGAGGAGAGCCTGAAGCTGTGGTGCATCCTGCTTCCCCATGCAGACACCTGGTTTGCAGGAAGTGAGGAACCATCCCAGGGGGTCAGAGGTGCCCTGGGAACCACAAGCCTTTCACTGGCTTTGGAAGAGTAAAAACATCCACTTCGGGGAGTATTTACCCTTCAAAATGGCCTGGAGACCCTGGTTCCCACCCACTGCCCTTGCTAGTCAGGGCCTTGGCATGGTGCAGGGAGACAGCACCGAGTCCAACCACAGCTCTGCCAGAGCCCGTCTCTTGTCTCCAGCAGTGACTCTGTGCTGATGCACCATCCATCCTTAGACAGACCTGCCAATCTGCTCAACTGAGATCCCAGTTTCCTTCCCCAAGCGCCTGTAACAAGCCCTCCATCTGCTCCTGGAAGGCCTTAGTCTGCTTAGAGAGCTGTTTCTAAGCTGTCCCAGGTCCTGGTCACTGCCCAAGACATGCCAATTCTTAGCAGAGGAATTTTTTTTAAAACCTAATTTCAGTTGAAGGTAACAGACATTGGTAGCTTTTTTGCAAGGGCTTTATTGTGTCCAAACTTGGAAGTTTTGTTAGGACACATAAACCAAAGTTGTTTGAAAAGGTCTGAAGTTATAATCTGTTAGTTTAATCACATGCTAATGCTTTTCTTTAGTTTTGACATGGAAGTTGTTTTGTGGTACTAACTGAAGGGGAATTAGGTGCTATTTCAGTCACACAAAAATTATCTGCTTTAGAAATAAGTACATAACTCCTTTGCTTCCAAATTACACAGTTCAATATATTCATAAAAGTTCACAACCAGCTGTACCAGTAACAGAGGCCCTTCACTAGCAGCTTTGACATGTTAATAGCTGCAGAGAAAGTAGTAAAAGAGTTGGAAAGTTGTTCTTTAAAGCTGGGGTTTTTATTCTCCTACACTCTGCTGTCCTGGGGGCAGACACTGGAGGACTAATGAGGTGGTGCTAGTTATGCCATTAGTGTTATTCAACACTGTAAGATTGATCTCTTTATGAATTAGCACTTATATCTGGATGGCACAAGGAACTGCTGACTGCAGACCAAACTTCCCCACTTGTAGAGGGGTGACAGAAAGGGCCCTGGGCTGGGCTGCCCTGGGGTCTTACCACTTTGCCTGCCCTCTGCTCTGAGGCCATTTCTTTTCAAGCCTGTTTAAAATAGATAGGCTGGTCCTTCCAGCAGCCCAGAAGGATGTGGAAGGATGTGATGTGCACTTCATCCTAGAAGTGCAGCAAACACAACATGCTTGTCCCAGATGGGAATTATGACTTTTGCTGGTGATGATGAAGGGAGAGGAGTCCTTCCTCCCTAGTTTGTCCCCTACTTATGGTGCAGACGAAAACCCATGGACCAAAGCAGCCTAGTTCTTGGTCAAAAATAGCAAAGAAATTTGAAAATTGTTTTTGAGAAGAGATGAGAGAAAGAATAAAAGTTTCTTTTTTCCCCAAACTGAAGTCAGACTGTCAGATGCAGATTTTTTTTCCATGCCATATGCTGTGGACCAGCCACTGTGCAGAGAAGATGCTCCATTGGTCTGACCCCCACCAGCAGCCCTGAGCTTGGCTCTGTTGGCGGTTCTGGCCCTGCAAAAGGATTTCCATCCCTTTGAGAGACAGACATTTTTTGCCTCATATATGATGTAAAATCAGTTTCATAATACAAGTAAAATCTATCATAATCTCTTCATGCTTGGTGCTTATTTCAGAGCCAGCTGCAGCTGTCACAGCCTAATACTCTCTGCTTAGGGTCCGTGTGTGCACAGCTGGCTCCAGCCTGAGCACCTGCCCTCGGCCCTCAGAAGCAAACCAGGATCCCCCCGTTGGCTCTGGGCTCTGGTACTTGACTGCTGGTCTTCTTTTGAAACCCCCCATGAAAAACATGCCGAGGGGAGGGTGCCCTGTTCAGGGACAGCCTGGTTGGATTATTTGGGCTTAGAGAGCAAAGTGTCAGGTTTGTGTTTAATGAATATATCCATCAATCATCCTGGCTGCCCATGGAATAATTACCTTGCAGAGCCACAGTGGCAGGTAAAGCCCTTGGCTCAGGACACAGAACAAGCTTTATTAGAAGCCCTGCTGTAACACTCACTGTTATTATAATTCACCTTCAATTACATTCGTGCTTGGTGCTTTGCAATAGATGGCTGTTCTTTCCTTTTTGGGGCTGTTTCAGCAGGTACCTTTTACTCCTGTGGTATGCAGGCCAGGGATGCTCACCCCAACCTTTGAGGCACACAAACCAAATTTGCCAGAGGTGTAAGTTGTCTCCCCAGATGCTGCTGTATTTGGGGAAGTGCAAGCCAAAAGCACTTCATTTGGATCCCAATTCAGCTGCACTGACTTGGAGTCTTTTGGACTCACATATTCACACAAGGCTATAACTAGCTCAGAGAGACTCCCAAGAGCTGCAAGGGAGACAGTCTAGGCTAATTTCGTAAAGCTAGTGGTTAATCTACACCAAACTCCTTCCCTCTGTAAACTCCAATGCCTGCAGTCATCTCAGCAATGGATCTGGCCCCTTTCACCTCTGCCCTTGCTAGCCTTTATCCCTAAATATCAGTAGGATGAAATGCCCAAGCTATGGGCTTTAAAGGACTTTACAAGTTCAATTTACAAGCTCCATAAAATTACAAATTCTCCCTCCCCACTGCAGAAGTACCTTGTAAAACATGTCCTGTATTGTTGCAGTTTGACGGGTCAGGCTGCAAAAGCAAGGCAGCACCAAGTGGAGAGAGTGCATCTGGTACCGAGCAGAGTCTGGCTGGGAGAGGAGAAAACAAGAGCTGGACATGGTCAATTGCAAGTGAAAATAATTCCCTGCCCCTGCCTTGTGCTGTGGGAAAGCCCAAGGGCTCATCCCACCCCCTGCTTCTCCTCTCTCAGTGAGCAATTATTTGCAATGTACATTTTCTTCAGTTTGCTTCAGGGTGTGACATCCATAAGCCTCTGTGCATGCTGATATCCTAACCTAGCCCCAGCATCCAGGGCTGTACCTGGGACCGTGTGGCTTGTTCCTTAGCTAAGCATCTGGCACTCGAAAAAACTGCAGTGACCCTCCACAGCAAATGCCTGGCACTAACCTGACACCAGGGCAGTAATCCACAAAGCCTCTTGCTCCATCTCAGGTAGCTCCTGCTGCTGGTTGTATGCCAGAGGTCTGCAGAGGTCATGTACTTCATCTTTCTGTTTCAATTCAGGCTGCCTTCAATAGCATCAGAAAATAACCAGAAGCCTCAGCAGCCACACTCAAAAAAACACTTTTGTATCCTACACACATCTGCACCCAGAATTATTTGGTGTCAGACTGAGCACAATGAGTCATAACTCGCCTTTCAATGGAGATGGAAAAAAATACTCTGGAATTGTTGCCAGTGTCAGCGCCATTGCTGATATTTTTAATGCCAAGGGAAAGTGTTGAAGAAGAAAGCAAACAAGGTCCTCCCAACATCAGCTGAAAAACTGTCAGTGAAGGATGGAAAGAAAAACTCTGGGTTCTGCTGATGGCCTGTGCCAATCCATCCCATCCAGAAAAACACTCAAGGACCTGTCAGGACAGCTGGGGTGTGCCAGCACACAGTACCAGTCAGTCAGGGCTGGCAGGGATAAGCTCAGAAGCATTATGCCACCTGCAACAACTGCAGAAGTCAGGCAGCTGAGGCATCTCCAGAGAGAAAAGCCTGAGGGAGCAAACACAGGCCCTGGAAAAAGCTGTGATTCGATTTATTCAAATGCACTCTGAGCGGTGTACAAATGGGAGCCTGTCACTGGGCAATTTTAAAGATGTCTCTTAAAATACACTTGTTCCCAGAAACGATGACAGGTAACACAGTCTGAGAAGAAAAAGAAAGAGAAAAAGCTTTGCCAACACAGATGGCCAGCAGATGCCCCCCAGCCCTCTTGTGCCCAGTGCTCTGGCCCCTGTGGCTCTTCCTGAGGATGACAAGCTCAGCTGTCCTAAATCTGAGGTCTTGCATCAGAGACTTGCAGAGCCCCCTTTTACACCAGCTGAGGTCTCCCAGGATCACTGTGGCAACAGCTTCCTGCAACAGGGCTGAGCTCTCCCAGGGGCCAGTCCATTTCAGGCTCTATAGGAAAGCAAAAACCTTTCAGAAACCCAGACATCCTATATGCAGTAATGACAAGATTTTATCCTTCCCCCATTATGGTGAGGGGTGCTTATGGCGGGTTTTTTTGTGAGTTTTCTCTTTTCAATACCAAACTCAGCTGGCTCAGAGCAAGGACTCCTGATGGAAATGAGAACAGGGAAGGACTATCTTGCTTCCAAGGCTGGATACTGTGAAGGGCTGGGGAGTGTAGGAAGTGGTGTCAGGGCTTAGGTTCAAGCCCAGCTTTGTGCCACCCCACAGCCACCTTACATTTTGCAGAGGAACACCAGGTTTTCCAAAGTGCTCAACACTCAGTGCACACTTGCCCTGCAGCTTCTTGGCTCCAACAGTTTTTATCAGCCTCTGCCTCCTTCCTTCCCCAGAAAACTTCCTTCTCCTGGATTCTAGCTGAGCACAGGCTCTGAGATGAATTTCATCCCAAGCAGAGGCAGCCTGTGCCTCCAGCACTCTGCATCTTCAGGGCTGCATCCCACAGGGCTGCATCCCACAGGGCTGCATCCCACAGTGCTGTCCAGCCTGGTTGTGTGTGGGCAGGCATGGGTGGTTCTCTGATGGCTACTGGCCTTTTCAACGGACTTCTTAAATCTGCCATGGCACTGCCAATGTAGCTGCAACAGTTTTTAGATGTTGAAAAGGACAAAGTTGATACATGTTTCCCCTATTCACCCTTCTGCTAACTTTGGATGCAAACTGTTTACAAACAGCTGTTGTAACATCCCTGAGGTGCAAAGGAAAATACTCAGCTACAGAGAAAAAGATCTTAGCATGGACTATGTCCAGGAATTTCATGAGCAGAGCTAGGAGCTTATTCAGATGTTTCCCTTCTAGGCTCTGGATCTGTGGAGATGAGAGGGTTTATCATTTGTAACAGCTGTGACTGGAATGGGGCTGCAGGATGGCCCGGCAGGGAGGGCTGCCCTGAGGGAGGGTGGCATCAGGCAGGACAGCCATCACCATCGGGGCTCCAGCCTGGCTGCACGGGCTCCCATGGCAGCAGCAGCCACCCTGTCGAGATGATTGCTCCTTTGCCAAGCCCTACAGGCTGTAGAGGCATCTCTGCTCCCACCACCAAACCTGGGGCAGGAGCAAGTGTGGCCCACAGTCCCCAGCGTGTCACCAGGAGTTCTGTGAGCAGGTTTGCTGGCAGCACCACCGGGCTGGCCGCACTGTGCTGCAGCAGCCATCGGCACAGACACGGACTGTGCCTGCCCACGTGCTCCCGACACCGACACTCTGGGGAATGACAGAACAGTGCAAAGACGATGAAATCTGTGGCCATCAACACCACCTCTGCCCAGCTGATCCCTCGCTGCATCCTCTGCCAGGGCTGGAGGGGCTGTGCTCTGATCCTGCTCACAGCTGGTGACCGGGTGCTGGTACTCAGCCTGCTGCTTCCCTCTTGCCAGTGTACAGCACACTCACTCCTCAGGCTGCCACACCAGAAGGGTGTCATTCCTGTTGTATTTCAAATGTAAACCCTCTTGTTTTCTTGTCCCTTTATTTGATAAATTTTCCTCTCTCCTTGCCTCACTGCCTTCCCCTTGCATCAGCAGTATTGGCACGTGGAGCTGGTTTCTCTCCCTGGAGAAAACTGTTGCTCACCCACACAACAGGGGGAAAAAAAGCATGTGAAAAAAAGGCAATCAGATCATTCAAGCTAAAATTAATTTCTTTTAGAGTCCCCCCATTCTGGAAACGGTTTCCTGCTCTTCTAATTGGTATTTTTGAAGGGGAGAGAAAGAGATCCCTGTTCCAGGGTATTAAGCCCTTTAAAGATGCTTTAGCTAACAAAGCAAAGATTAGAGAACATGGATCAGATGTTTTTCCTATCAAAGCCTTTTCTTCCTTTCGTTTTTTTTCCCCTACTGTGGATGTTTTGAGTCTCCTCTGGGCCGGGCTTCATTAAGGCTGTTAGCTTCGTAGTGCTGATGTCTCTTTGCCCAGCTCACAGTTTGGGTGGCCTGAACTAAAATCTCCCAAAGGGCTTATTACAGGTGGTAGGCAGACAGGGCTGGAGCCTGGGCCACACCACATATTCCTGAGAGAAATGTGTTTCCTTGACCAAAAAAGCACAATATTATATTCTTAAAACATTCCAGCCCCGTCTGGGTGTTCTCTGCATGCATTCCTGTACGTGGGATTATTATTGTAGAGAATTTATAAAGTCATTCATTTCTCTGGAAGTGTATGACATGGGTTTTGGTTGAATGGGCCCAGTGCAAACTTAGAGCCATGTGGTGCTATAAAAACACAACAGTAAATAAATCAGCAGGGAGAATTTACACTTCAGCCTTCTGATTGTTTTTACATTCAGAGGCTCAGACACAGAGCCAGAGTGTAAAATAAATACCTGTAGCAGTGAAAATGCAGCGTCACACTGGCCTGCTAGCAATCACATCAGCATAGCCAAGATACGTGCAAAGCAAGGGTGTTTACAGTGGTGACCTTTTTTTTTTCTTTGGCTGCTTCCTATTTTTCTTGGTGATACCTCAGATCTTTATTATGGTATTGTCGGTCCTGGTGCTGCTGTGGGTGAAGATTGCGTCAGGCTTTCAAGGATTGATTTTTTTTTTCCAGGGGTTATTTTTATCACTGCTCTTTAAGAGAAAAAAAAAGAAATAACTCCAGGCTGAAATGTGCTAGATCCTGGGTGTTGCCAGGATGAAACCATGCTTTTCATCTATGGAAAACACGAATGAAAGGAGCCAGGAGATGGACATCTGGGTCCTGTGTTTTCATGGTCCTGCCATTCGCAGGGAGCTCAGTGGGAAGAGCCAAGTCCTGAGAAGGAACCACGTGAGCTGAAGCCTCTCTCAAACCTGCCTTTGGTGGGAGCCAAAAGGGGATCTCCTCACCACTGACAAGGTGACCCTGCAATTTAGCACTCCTCAGATGGGGGAATTTCTGCTGCACTTGTCCGTGCATAATGTGAGAATGTCACTCAGCTGCAATTTCACCCATGAAGAGACAAAGGGTGAAATCATCTTTGATGACATCAAATTGTGTTCGGAAAACCAAAGCTATTCTGAGATGGGTGGAACTTTCCTATCCTGAAGGAGATTTTTTTTTCAGGTACAAAAATGGATCACAATGCTGTGAGTCTGTAAAACAGCCCCTGCATTAACCTTCTCCCTGGGAGTCCCTCTGCTTACCCCAGGTTGCTCTGGTTGAGTTCTTCTCTGCTGACCAGTGCACAAAAGCTGATTTTTGCTTTAGTGCCAGAAAAGCACTGGGGTTATTTACCACCTCAGAACTGGGCCCTTTTCCAGTTCTGGTGGACCATTTCTCATCAGCAATTAACATCTCTCTTGCCACTGATGTCTCCTCCAGGACAGATCTGTAAGAACTCCTGATTTTACCTGTCAGGCTGAAATCACTTCTTCCCACACAAAATGGATGCAAGGGATATGTGCCAGTGTGGAGGGGACTCTAGGTGACTTGTGGCAGAATCAGTGCTTTTATAACCCTCTGGCTGCCTCTGTCCCACACCAAAGGGCTCCAGGGCAGTCCCATGGGGAACAGCAGCAGTGACTCTGCTGAGCTTTCTTTCCCCAAGAGCCCACTGTGCTTTTTGCACACTAGACAAAATATTGCTGCTGGTAAAGGTATCTGAGAGCATAAGAGAATGTAGAATTTGGCTCAGTTAAAGGAATATATTACTGGCATTTGCATTTTCCATGTTTTCTTAGTAAAACAAATCTCTGGTCTAAAAAAAGGATGAGAATTCAGATAGATGGCTCCATGTCCCTGGTAAAAAGAGGTGGTTACACGTGTGCACCCCTTGACTGCAATGCAAGGCTGAATGGGTAACCTGTTCAGGCAGGTTAAGACCTTGACAACTCTATTTTGATGGCTGAGATCAAATTTAAGTCTGCAATTCAAAAGCACACACAAAATCATAAACCCAAACTGTGCCTGCAAAAGAGCTTGTCCCCACCATCATGCTGATATTGTGGCTTTTAGTCTTTCTGAAGGTACAGAAACTCTGAAAACTGCAAGCACATCAATCTCAATGAATGCATTATACAAGCCAGATTCCTGTTATCTTTAATAAGGGATTATTTTTGTTAGCCAGGCAGCAGAGTTATTGGATAGAAAAATGGAAGTATTTTCCTCTGGTGGGTCCCAGAACGCCACCCTCCAGGAACAGCTCCCCCCTCCTCCAAGCCCCGTCCCCAAGATTGTCCTCCACTGTGCATACACTTTTCATGGGTGAGGAAGATTTTGTTGAGTTTTTGGGTAATGGATCCTCTATGCTCACTTGCTCTCTGTTTGGATTGTGAAGGAGCCTTCCTAGCAAAGCAGTATTCAGTGGTGGTCTCCAGGAAAAGGCATTTCTTGCATTAAAAACAATAAAAGGCCCAATGTTTTACAGACAGATGTCCATCAACAGCTGGCTCTGGAGTGGGAAGAGAACACCGGATCTTCTCCATCGTCACAGTGCTGGGGCTCTGCATATCCACATGTTTATTTAACAAGCTACATTATTAAACTGGACCTTGGGTTGTGAATGGAAGCTCAACCCCCTGAAAAGCTGCACAGACGCTTTGATCAGCTATAAAGACCTACTTGAGAGACTGTGCACTTCACCAGTGCTGCAGGGAAGGAAAAGGGCCAAGTTGGTATTTCACCAGCTTTTCCTAAGCTGGGCCATTGACTCAGCTTGTCTTTGGCTCGGGTGTTTTTGGACTTGGTCTCACATGCAGACTTAGCCATGTCAGAATCACATCATGGGGGCAGCATGCTCCAAATAGCCTGGGCACCCAGACCAGTGTCACTGTCCCAAATCAAACACTGCAGGCAGTGCTTGGGGCAATGACAGCTTCTTACTCAGCCTCACAAATCCCACTTGCACTTGGCTTTGAGCCTTTCTCTATCCCTCCACTCTCTCACCGTCCAGGCACTGGTTCAAGCTGTACCAAAACCCAGAAAGGCTCTTGGGGCTTCCAGTGTGCAGCAGTGGCTCCTGCCCTCCGGTACCTGGGCTTGGACGGCTGTGTGCCACCGATACGTCAGTCCTGTCCACGCAGCAGCTGCCCCCTAACTTTGTCACAGCAGCTGTTTCCCAGGACATGGCAACAGTTCCAGCTAGGAAGGGAACATTTTATCCAGCTGAGACTGGCCAGCAATTTAAATGGGGAAATGTAATTACCCACACTTCAGTTTGGCCTTCAAATGGAATCGGATGTCTCCGTGGTGAGCACCCACCGTGCCTGTTGGAGGCAGTGCAAACACTTGAGATGAAGAGTCACATGTCCAAAGATGCCCTGACAATTCCAGGCAGAAGTAGTTAAACCGAGACTTTCAGAAATACACTGAAAATCTGTCATTATCTCACACTTTACCTATTCTCTCATCATCTGCAGGGAGGGTTTTGTGGGGAAAGCACTGTGGGGGCTGTGGTGGAACCTGTCCTGGGACACTTACACCCACAAAAAACCTGCATGAGACCCCTTATTTGGGGCCTCAAATTGCTCCCACAAAATCTTGCTCTCTTCAGCTACAGCCACCATTGCTTTTATGTGGGCATCATCCCCTGGATTTCCTTTAATTAAAAAATTCTGTGAGTAAAGCTGGGGTCAGCTGAGGAGCTCCTTGCCATGCCCTCTCTGCCAAACTCCTGCTCACAGGGACACAGTGCATCACTCCCTAAAACTAAGCTTTTCCTGCTGGATACGACAGTAAAACCAGAACTCTTCCTTGATGCTCTCTACATGCTGGAGGTCAAATTTGCCTGGGTCAGCCCCCCACAGACTCTGTGAATACCTGCTGGATGCCTGCTGAACTCGCTAAGCCAAAAGCCTGCTCTCAGTGACAGCAGCACCCGACCCAGCCTGCTGCCCTTGCCAGAGCAGGCTGTTCCCCCTGGAATCTGACACTTAGATTTGATAGCATCAGTTTGGCCACCTGCTAAAGCTCCACTCTTCACAAACTGGACAAGTCAAGCTGATGCCCAGGCTGCCACAGGGACCCAGAGGTACTTTGGACAAAAGATTTTGCAAGGACTCAGAGCCCAAAGCTGATTCAGGTGCCACGGCAAAGGTGAGATTTGGACAAGCCTTTGGACTCAGAGTAACCACAGAGAAAACCTGTCATGTGCCAAGATCTCTCTGCAACAAGAGAGAGCTGCACTAAGAGCTGAGCATGTTTTCCTGCCTCTACTCATCTGTAGAGCTCTTGTCTCTTCTGGCACAGCACAGTGCTTCACCTTGGAGCAGACAAAACTCTTGTAGGTTCATCAGAGCATGAAATAAGGTGGAAATTTCTAAACCTGGCATTGAAAAAGAAGTGCTCTCAGCACAAGAACACCAAGAAGTTTCTGTGGATTATTTTGCAACCGCTGCATACTCTGATTGTTTCAAAGAGATTTTACATTTAAATTTTTTTCTACTTAGCCAATCTATTCTTTGCCCATGTTTTCAAGAAGTCTAAAATCACTACAGCAAAACCCAGCCATTGGGCTGAAAATGTGATATTCCCAAAGCTGTTATGTAGTCCTAGGTATTTTGGATTCTAGTCCTGACACAAGTAACAAAAGCAAACACTTGGAACTCATATGTAATTTTAACTAGAAGCCAACCTAAGTTTTAGGACTATAAACAGCATACACATTATTTATACTTGACTAACTTGTGTTTCAGTGCAACCTAAAACTTTCTGTTGTGTGTTCACTAAGGTTGTCATTTCAGGCTGGCCACAAAATGCTCTGCTGAAGAAAGCAGATGGAAAATAGGAAATTCAGACTCTGATAGTGCACCAAGGCAGAATAATTCAGCATTGCATACAGTGGTTGAGCCCAAAGTTAATCCTATTGCTGAAGGAAAGGCTGCTGTACTGGAAAGGTTGCACAGGACAATTCACTTTATTGGATTAACTTTGTGTGTGAAGAGCCACCAGCAAGCCCCATGCTTGGGAGTTTCCATTATTCAGCTCTAGACCTGCACTGCACTTTCTTACAGTCCTGTATTTCTCTTTCTGTAGTTTTATTTGTGATTAATAACCCTCAGAATGTATTTGCTCTATTGAGCAGCAGGCACTTGGCACTGTTTCACCCTTCACAGATCCTTTCCACTGACAGCAGGGACTTGGAGAGCTGCTCAGAGTGACAGGACTGTTCCCAGGACATGCTGCAGCACTGAGCAGGACAGCCTTGAGGGGAAAGGAGCTTCCCCATAGCAAAGGGCTGAGAATGGCCATGGGATCTGGCACCATCAACACACACCTTCCCTTCTACCAGCTGAACTGCTTCTCACACTTCTACCTGTACCTGGAGTTAATGCACTTCAGCTGGACACTGAAGAAATGCAGCTTCTTGGCTGGTGTTTCCAGAACAGACTTAACAATAAATCCCACCAAGATTCAGGGAGAAATGCACTCTTGGTGCATTTTCAAGAGAGTGAAAGCATTTTGGCAGCCTGCATCATCTGCAGAAATGTGTAAGCATTCTCATTAAATGCAGGTAGTGCCTGGTGATACTAGTAAACCAGTCAGCAGGACCAGTATTGCCCTGATTTATTTATTTTCACTGGTCTTTGTTGTCTCTCTGTTCATCACCAGCCAATGTCTGGATACCTTCAGATGGCAAACCTATGGGTATTTAGCAAACATGCACTTAAATACTTTCTCACCTTTGAAAATGAGGCTCCACCTCCTAAATCACCATGGTCCTGTTGGAAGTCACCCATCATGTCCCATAAACAGTGCCCCTGAGTCTGCATGAAAATCAGTGCAGCTTCACTGAATCCTGACAGCATTGGCACATCCATCAGCTGTTCCACATCATAAGCAAATTAATTATCATCACTTCTGCTGTAAAGCATTTAATGTCACAGCCAGACACATGGATCTATGTGAGTTTATCACTGCATGCTCTCTACACACTGTTCTCTTTCTTGTTTCTGTACCTCTAAGGAACTCAGACTGAGAGAGCCTGTGGTGCCCATCCCTGCTGGGAGATGGGTTTGTGGCTTTCCCCAGAGGCTGAACCAGTAATTGGGAAATGGCTTGGGCTTGGCCTGCTGACAGAGTCACATTTTCATCAGCAGACCCAGGCTGCTGTGGACTCCTTGAAGCTTCAGGCAGAATTTCCCTGTGCTGCTCAGCTCTCACATAGCAGAGTGATACCACACAGGGGTGCTAAAACTTCTTCTATGAAACATCTTCTTCCAAATCCCATTGTTGAGCTGTGGGAACCTGCTCTTTTGTCTGGAGGGCAGAGCCAGCAAAGCCGTTCTGGGGAGGCTCTCTCTGACCACCCAGGGGCTTGCCTTAGCTTCTGATCTGCAAAATTATCTGATACCTCTTAGACCACAAAAGTAGAAATAAGATGATTAGTGGAGAGGAGCAGGGTGAAGCAGGCTTAAAAGGGATGGAATTAAATTTTCTGTTTATAGAGAGATAGGATTTTTTTTAAGAAATGCATGCTGTCTCCAACTTGCTTTTTTCATGAAGCCATGGTTACTTGATGCGTTAGAGATCTGTTTGGATAAAAGAAAACTTAAGTCAGTCAAACCACTTGTGAATAAAGCAGATCTTGTGCAGTTGTTTCAGAGGACAAGCTCAAGCCAGACAGAGGATTTTCCTATCTTAGAGCACTAATAATCAAACAGCAAGTGCTGTCTGGTTATGAATAAGCCAGTTTACAAGATTGGATATACAATGTGTAGAATTAATTACACTACATTATGGCAAAGGGATTTTTTTTACCTGGGTCCCTTACTGTGTAGGGCTGTATACTTCATTACCTTAAAGGGGGAATTCACCTCCTCGTGGCTGTCACCAACAGGAGTACTGTGTCACCCACTGTGATGCTTGTTCTTCTGCTTGCTGCCACAAAAGGGCCAATGTGTTTTTCCAACAGCAAGGAATGACACCTTGATCATTCCAGCCCCAGGGTCCGAGCCTCTGGCTTTGCTGGGAGATAGGCTGGCCCTGGAGGCAGCTGACCACTGCCCAAGCAGTAACACCAGCCCTGGCAATGGCTACAATCATAGACAAATAGTAATAAATAAGCAGCAAAGCACTGTGGCTTGACAAGCCTTCGGCATCCCCAGTGATTTGTAATGGGAGATGGAGGCTTTCACCTCCTGGTCTCTGGTTCACATTTCAAATCCAGCCCTGCTTCGAAGTGACCAAAGGTCATTGCCAGGCTCAGTCGCCCGTGTGAAGACATAAATGGCCTCATTGCTCTAATTCCTCAACCAAGGCTGGGGGGAGGACTGGATTTGTTTGGTTTTATGTTCCTGATGGAGCAGCCCAACAGCAAGGCTCTCTGCATTCCTCTCTGTCCAGTCTCCATCCTGGCAGTGCGTGGAGCCTCTCTGTGGTGCCAGTGTGTGGCTCTGCACCTCGCCCCAGCCCATGATGCACAGAGGTCTGGACTTGCTCTAACTGAATCCTGCACCTCATTTTGATTTTTCCATCTATAAAGCTGAGCGAAAGTATGAGTTCTCCTGTACAGGGCCTGGTAGGTTTGCATAGGTTTCTGCAAGTGTGAAACTCCGCTGTTAAGGACAGATCCTCAGCCCTGTCACCAGAGTTTGAACTTTGTCTCTGCAGCCCAGATGTCAGGAAGGGCAGCAAATGGGTCCTTCTAATCAAACTCACCATTAAAGCATTTGCACCAGTGCAGCCCCCTTGCCAGCTGTGCCCTTACCACCTGTGTACTCCTGGGGAGCTTGGGCATGGGCTGTATCAGCTTTAATTTCTTTAGTGACATCTCTCTTCCCCACAAGCTGGGACCAGAGAAAGGGCACCTGTGACTCCTGTTCTTCCTTGCTTTGCTCTCCTGACAGGGAGGTGGTTGGGCCTGAGGTGTCCCCTAGACCCTTGCAGGACCACAGTGCTGGCCCTCACATCTTACATCAGACCTTTGCAGTGGCCCCTCCAGCCCAGGCATTTCTCATACCATTCAGTGGGGTATAAAGTTTGTTTTCTCTTTGTAACAATCACCATAGGGGCTCAGGGCTGACACACAGACCTGCACAGGTTTGCAGATTGTTCTGGATTCCCAGGCACAGAGGTGTTTTATAAATATCCCCTATTATTACAGTGCTCTATTAATAACTGCCTTGGGGAACAATGGGAGCACGCAACAGCTTTGGTCATCTGATGCCAACCAGCCGAGCCTCCTCGGGGCCATGGGACATTCCCAGAAAAGTGTCTATTTGGGGAAGCACAGCATTTGCACACAAGCCCAGGGGATGTGTGAGGCCCTGGAGGAGGCCAGGCCATGGTGTCTTCTCCTAGGAATGTGCTCTCTGGAAGCACAGATGCTCCTCAGTGTCCTGGGCTCTCCCCACACCTAACACGGGGATGTGTTGGGCCATAGACCTCTCCCTCACCCCATTGTTAGGGATGTACAAGAGCTGCAACCCCAGGCATCCGGTTCTGCTGTGTCCTCTCCCAGCTGTGCCACATGGGCAGGGCAGGAAGGGAAGGAGCGTGGCTTGTGGTAAGTTTGGTTCTGCCCAGACACTCTTGTGGTTGCAGCTCTTGCAAAATTTGATGAATGTTCCCAGGGACATGGCTCTGGCCATTGTCACAGTCTACATCTACACTAGTGGTTCAGAATGGGAAAACTTTTGAGCAGCCTTGATGCTCAATTAAAAGGCTTTTTGGGGAAGAGTTGGAAATTAAAGAGGCTGATGGAATGACCAGCATGTGTCCTTCAGCAAGCCACAGCTTCTTGCTCAGGCCAGAGGCAAGGAGCTTATTGAGGACCCCCTGCCAGCCCTTGCTGCTGCACATGCACTCCCATTGTCCAGGCAGAGAGATACATCCTTTCTCATCATGCTGGGGACATGGCAGCAGGGCTCCACAAAGGGTGAGGAGGAAAGTGAAATGAAGGAGCCCAGCACTTGTTTCTCCAGGAGAGGCATGAAGGAGCCTCACTCCCACTGGCTCTTATGGTCCCTGCTTGGGATCCTGCCAGGTTCACCAGGGAAAATGGTACTGGGTTTTTGTCACATTGTTCCTGATGGCTGGGTACTTCCTGAGTCTTTCCACTGAAGTGGGGAAGGGGAATGAGAGGAAAACGGAACCTTTTTTTATTTTCCTTCCTTTCGCAAATCTCTGTGATCACAAAAAGCCATATTGCAGCTAATTTTCCTGCCTCCATTCACACGGGCATTTTGCAAGGGCACAGGAATTCCTCTGTGGGGGACATGGGCTCTTCTGATGCCTCCCCGTGGTCCCTTGAGCTGCCAGCTTCCTTGTTTCCTGTGCTCAGGAGCTCGGGATGCAGCACTGGGCCCCACATCCCACTTGCTGCCCTGTCCTGTGGTGGCAGAGGCAGGGGGAGGAAGCAGAATCAGGTGCAGAGCCTGCAGCCCCGGGACCTTTGCAGGGGCAGAGGTGGGGATGAAGAGAAGCACTGGAGAGGCTGCACCATCGGGCTGTGACTTGCCAGGCCCAGAGCATCAGGAGGGCATCAGGAAGGGCTGCCATCCCTGCAAGGCTGGGGAACAGTGCTGAGAACTAACATAACTCATCAGATGCCACTTGGAGCTGCTGTAACAGCAGATCTCCTGTTTTCAGAAACTCTGCACTTATCTACCCAGATAAAAATGGGAAGTAAAGGTTGCAGAGTTCTGTTTATTTGGTTTTTATTTGTTTCTCTATTCATGATAGAGTCGCTCAGCTGTATAAAGGAGTTGCAGAGCCCAGCAGGTACCCAAGGGGACTTTCTGTGTGATATAAAGATGAAAAGTCTCTCAGTTCATCGCTTCTGAAAAGTTAGACGTTTTGATTAACCTGAATATTTTCAGGGCCTCAGTGGGAGTGCAGCCCTACCCTTGGTGCAGGCAGGATGCAGCATGGTTGCTCTTGCTCCCAGGACAATGTGACCATGTTAGTTCCCCCTTGCCATGTTGTAGTTTGCCAGTGAGGGAAAGCAGTGACCCCTGTGTTGTTTCTGCAAGTCTGGGGTGGGAACAGACGTTCTTGCACGAAGCATGATGAATGCCCTCAGCTGAGCAAGGGGACCCAGCTCCAAGCATCCACCACCCCCTAATTCCCCTCTGGTTCAGCTTTCACTTGCTTTTCCTTAGTAAGGACATTCTTTTTCTCTTTACCAACTGCAAAGCTGGGGAAACCTAATGCCAGTATTAAGAAAAATACTTTTCAAATTATCCTTTAGTTCCAACAGCTTAATGTCCTTACATATGCTTAGTGTGGAGTTTCAGCCTCATCTGTCTGCAGTGGGACAGCCCGCCCTGGTTGGGAGCAGCAAGACCCCTTTCATGTCAGTGTGTCAGTCCCCCAGCCCACTGTGGGGAGGAGGCCACATGGAGCATTGGGCCCCCCAGGAGGAGCCTCCTGAGAAGGGCTGGTTAGGTTTTTGGGGTTGTATCTCCCTATCCTGGAACAGATGCAATGGGTGGAGTGATCCTTCTTTCACCATGGGTGGTGCTGAGAGTCTGAGAACTGGACCTGTTGGCCATGATTTTGGCGTGGTCATGGCTGTGCTTCGTGCTCTGTGTTTGTACAGCACCGAGTGCAGGAAAGGGCTGACCCATGGCACAATCCTGCCAATTCCATGCTTGCCTGGGTGGAGGCTCTGCCATTGTCCCCTCGAGGTGGGAATGTGAGAATGTGCCAGATGAGCCCACAGAGCAGAGTGGACAAGGCAATGACATGCAGGCTGTCTGTGCGGGGACAGAAGGTCCTTTCAGAGAGGCAGGAGAAAGGCTGGAAAGGCAATATCAGCCCTTCCTACCTACCCATGCCACTGGAGCCCAGAGGAAAACAGCCATAAGCCCATGGGGATGGCAGGCGGATTGTCAGGTGCTTTTCCAGTTCAATAGGGAGAACCCTCCCCTCACCACCCACACCACCCACCTGTGCAGCTCCTCTGCATCCCTGGCTGTTTTGTCTGCCTTTCCCGGACTTTTCTGGGTGAAGGAATGTGTCACCCCAAAGAGGGGCTGCCCTCCACCCCTTCTCCACTCCTCCTCCTGCCCCCTCCTGCTCCACAAATAAACAGGGAGGTGCTGACAGCTGCCAAGTTTGGCCAGAAGACTTTTGAGAGAAAATTGAAGCCCCCGCTGTGAGGAGGGCGAACTGGGCGGGCTGTGTGCTTGCAGAGCAGCCAGGAGTGTGGCCAGGCTGAGGAGGCTGCATTTTAAAAGAAAAGTCAAATACCAGTCTGATGCTCACCTGAACAGGGGGAGCTGGGAAAGCCCAGCCCAACATTTCCTTTTCTCCCCCCTTTTTTTTTTCTCCCCAAAGTAACTCATACGTAACATCTGGCATTCATCTTTTCTTTCCTTCACTTGCACGGCAGAAACCCTGGTGTGAGTCATGTCCATTTAAATATGGAAGCACATCATAAAACCTAATGGAGAGTCCAAGAGGTGAGCTTTTATGTGGCTAAGACTCGTAGAGAGGTCAAGATTGTTTGGTTTAAACGTGGGGGGTCATTCTACGCATGGAGGTGGTCCTCTAAACCTTTAGAAAGCCTTGTTTGCTCAGCGTGAGAGCTCAGCACAGCATCCCGTGGTTTTAGTGTCTGACTCCTGACAGCACCACAGCACTCCCTGCCTCAATGGAGGGGAACCACGGAGTGGGGACAGTATCCCGCAGCCATGGGCAGCCCACAGCCTTGTGCAGGGATCCTCATCCATCAGCAGAAGTGGGAATTGGGGCTGTAGTGGCGATGGGATTTCAGGGCTGTCACCCTGCTCACGGTCCAAGGCAGCAATGATCGCGGTGCCAGGGGAGTTGGCGTTTACCCGTCACCTGTTAAACCCGACGTGTTTTTACAGGATAGGGAGGAGGAGGATTGTTAGCAATTCATTTGTCCTTGTTAAACTCTGGTTTTGTTTTATGGACTCTAAAATCATTTTTGGTGACCATTTATTGCTACTTTATTGTTTGGTTTATTGTGACTAAGCACACAATAAAACAACCCTTCTGCTCAGGACTAGCAGAAAGATGCTATTTGATCTCTGAATTCTTTTGCCTGATGTACATTCGTTTGAGCCAAAACAAGGCATCTGCAGCCCTTCTGGGGTCAGACAGTCTCTGCCTGTCCCTGGGTCTTGTCCCAGTGACTATACCAGCTGTGAGCTGAGTGAGCCCAGCCTGGGGAAATGGATAGGATCTCCCCCTCTGACACTGGAATAGACCAGCTCAGCACTTCAGGCTCCTCTTTTCTCATCCTCTGGACAGGGATGATTTTTGATTGTAGGCAAAGAAGTCATTCAGAGTTACTAACCCTGGATTGTATAGATGTGGATACTTGGTGTAACAAATATCACATCCAGCTCTCTCCAGCTCAGTCTTGGCTGTGGCAGGCACCAAAGTAGATCCATTCCCTGTCCTCAAACACCTGCTCTGACCAGTGGCTGCAGATTTAGGATGCAGTTAAAATAATGACAGCCAGGGGCAAAGTCCCTGGCAGCTTAGAGGCATTTAGCACTTAGGGTCTGCTCTGTGGTCCTTCTGCCCTCCCTCTTGTTTCCATTACCATAACAATATCTCTGTTTACTGCTGGTGACCCTGGTCATCTCAAGCTAGCGTGTCTTGACTAATATAAGCCCTATCCTCAGCTGTCTTTTGAGTTTTCCATTATTTAATCCCCAGTTGTCACGTTGGCACTGGATGGGATGATGGGAGCCTACACAGTCACCTCTGAGAGTGAAGAGGAGGTGATGTTCCCAGCTCAAGGCTCTCCCTCTGCCCCTGGGTTTGGCCTTAGGACTGGATGGCCCCAGTACAGGAGTCAGTGCAGTCAGAGTTTGGTGTGGGACCAGCCTTTCAACAGAATCAAGGAGCTGTGGCTGGTACCCGGGAACCAATCCTCATATCCTACTCCTGACTTCAAAATATGGGATCAGCAGAAGCTGGACATGTTCTCTTGCTCTAGGGATCTTGGGAGTGCCACCTGCTCCCTTCTTGCTGACCTGAGAGATAAGCAGTACCCACACTTCACATCAAGCTGCTCTGTATCTGCTGTGCTGATGTTTGTCCATCTGCCAGGCTGCTCCTGAGGAGAGCAAAACTAACCTGGATTTCTGTACTCTGGGTAATCTGTGGTTTTACCTCTGCTGAAAACATTGAAGCGCTGGGGAGAAGGTGCAATTTCGTTTAACATTGCTCTGTCCTGTCTCTTACTGCTTCCTGCCAAGAAACTGTCAGTTCCAGCCAAGCTTCCCGTTTTCTTGTTCTTTGCCATACCATGAAGTCTGGGCTCAGTTTGTAGCTCCTATAACTGCAGGAAAACAAACCCATCCTGCCCTCACAGCCAGAGCTGTGCCTGAACTTTCCAGGGCCCTGAGTTTGCTCCTCCACTATTCCTTCTCTGCCATCCTTGCCCTTATTTGCTGCCAAAAGGCAGAGAAAATGGGATCTGATGCTAATAAACAGTGCAGGTCAAGGTCTTGTTTGAACACAATCAAAAACGGCCCCTATCCAGCCTGGCTTGCAGCCTTTTGCCTTGCCAAACCTGAGAGAAGTGGGAAAGAATTTATCAGACCAAGCTGCTTTTAAACCTGGACTTGTCCAGCAAGGAGATGGACTGTAGGACACTGACACCAAACCCCCATTGCTCTCCTGAGGAGGGCATAATGACAGAATTTATGTGGTTCCCTCAGCCCTGTTCCCCTGCCACTGTCTCTTCTGCTCTTTTTGCGTTTTCAGGTACAAGCTCTGCTAGTCCTTCCAAGGGGTTTCCATGCAGGTCTGGCAGAGACGCTGCCATATGTTTTTCATTTTGATAACTCCCCTATGGTGTCTGTTATCACCCAAGTCTCTATTAAGATTTATTCCTGTTATTGTAGCAGTCATTTTCCCCAGTACATGTGCATTGTATTTGGAGAGAGTCATAACCACTCTCCACATCCAACAGATGCTGTAGTCAGAGTGACTCCTGCTTCCATTTACCAGACCTTTCTACTAATATGGGATTTCACCAATAACCACAAGTGCTGTTCACTCCCCAAGATTTCCGCACTCTCGTTTCTTGACTGTGTTAGTGGCAAAACACCACTCAGAGCTCCGGTCCCTCGGAAAGCAAAGGTTTGGCTTGGCTTTGCTTTTCATGCACTTTTCCTTTCAGAGCAGAGAGACTCCCGCTCCCAATGTCTGGAAGGCTGAGCATGAATGAGCAGGTCTGTCCTGAGGTGAGAAATGTCATTGTGAGAGGGGAGAAAAGCTGGTTCCTCTCACTCGTAGGATTTGATGAGGGCATGTTGGGGTAAGGGATGGGATTTGTTGGATCTGGTATATGGATTTAAGAAGAAGCCAAAGTCTTGGGTGGGGCTGGATGCAGTTAGGAGGGATCAGGCTTTTCTGCCATCAGCTTGGTGGTGCCCCACTACAGCTCTGCCTTTTGGCAGGAGAGTATGAAAGAGGTGTCCCCACTCCCAAGGGGCTCACAGCAACCCTGGCCCCAAGGCTTTGTCCCTGTTGCAGACAGCAGCACAACATGGGCTCCCTTAGATGGGCAGCCTGCCTGCAGCATCCACAGACCGTTCCAATTTGCCCCTCTTTCATCCCATAGCAGTTTGTTCAGCTCGTACGGAAGAAAGGAGCTCCAAATGCTTTCCGGGCCTAATAATATCCATCAAAGCATTTCCAGGGCTGAGGCGAGGATATACACTGCAGCACGCAGAGCAGGAAATGGGCTCGGCTTTTCCAAAGCTGCCTCTTCCAACCAGAGCAAACCACAAGATCACGGGAGGACAAGAGCGCTGCACTCGTGCCTTTGTTTGCCCCAGAAGGAATTGATTTGATGAGAAAGGAAATTGGCTTTCTTTAATCTGTCCTTGTGCTAATTCCGCAGAGGAAGGCGTGAGCATTGGCGGTTCCTGAGACTGACCCACCCCTCAGTGCCAGTCGCTATTTGCAGGGCTGTAGCCTGTGCTATTTGCAGGGATGGTGGTGTTTCCCAGGCCATGGCCCACGGGAAGTGCCTGTGGACCACAGTGAGCCGTGCATGGGGGAGGTGGGGAGCCCTCACCTCCAGGGCCAGTGGCCCCACAGAGACATTTGCCAGCACAGCTCGAGCCTCCAGTGTGTTGTGGGTCCCCTTACACATGTGCCTTTCTCAGGTCATGGGCATCCCACTGCTGGCTTCACGAGAGCCAAATTTTCCCCAGCAAAAGCCATGAGGAAGGAAACAGCTGTGCTGCTTCTCACCTCTGGGAGCCTGACTGTGCACCTTTAAATGTCTTTTCCAAACCCTGTCTCTGAGCCCAGTAGGACAAGAAGCTGGATGTTTCTTATACAGCAGCCACTTGTGCAAGAACAGGTTAGACTTGAACAGCCTTTTACGTTAAAAATTTAATATGAGAAAATCACAAGAAATATTAAAAAATCCTCATCAGTGTGGATTCCTGAATGGTTCCAAGCTGGAATTCCAACTAAAAAGGGAGAAATGGAATTAATGAGTAGGAAGAATAAGAGCTGACTAAGATGTCATCAGAGAAAAGCTAGAAATGGTGCAGTGTTGCTTTGTACAACAAAACCTAAAAATACAATAAATAAATTATACAAAACCTAAGCCAAGATTATCCTGGATCCCTTTCAATGCCAAACAGCTCTCTGAAGGTGACTAAACATCATCACTGTTGTTTGCACAGAAGGACACTTAGATGGAAACAGCAAAGGGATTTAGATGTGCCAAGCAGTCCTGGATACCCCATGTTGAACTTGTTAGAGGCATCAGAGAGGCAGGATTGGGAGCTCTGAGGCTTGCTCTGCTTCATCATGCTTATTTAGTAACACGCCATTGCCCTTCACAGGGCTTGTGCAGGGATTACAAAGTGTATTGTAAGAGTTTTCCTCAAGGGCTGCTGAAGTCCCTGCCCCTCCCTTTCCCCACTGCCTGTTAAGGGGTGCCAGGTCTCTGGCCAGGACTCTGCAGGCAGGAGCACAGAGGCTGCAGGGCACATCACCTTTTAGGCAGGGCTGGTCACCTGTGCAGCTGGTCTCTGCCTGGCAGGCTCTGACTGCAGTGCCTGCCTGTTGCCACAGCCTTGGGCTCCAGCAGAGACAACCTTCCTGTCCTCAGCACCCTGAGCAGGGCGTCTGCCTGGCTGATGGGATGGTGGAAGCAGGAGTCAGAGCAATGATCTGAAATCCTCAAAATCCTTCTGCCTGGGGAGAGGAATGTTGTGTCAGTAATACTGGGTTGGCTTGGCAGGCAGGCAGAAGGGACCACCACTCCTGCCTCACTTGCCCCACCACAGCACTCTCAAAAGGGACAAGGTCTCCCACAGGGCATGAAGAAACAGCAAGTGGAGCTGAGACCTGTGGACAGGTCACAAAATCCCTTAGGAAGAGGCACATCCACAAGTGGGTAAAGTGACAAAGAGATGAAGCATGAAAGAGGTGTTTCAGGTGGTAGAAGCACCTCTGCTTTTTCGCAGACAGATGCAGGCTCCAGAAATGGTCCTGGGCTCATCTTCAGGTCTGGCCTCTGCTCTCAGAGACTTCACTCTCCCATATGACTTTAACATGTGTGATCTGCCCTCAGTGGCAGTGCAGAGCCTGCTGCCTCTCAGCTGGATGCGATCCAGAGGGTTCAGCTCCAGCACTGACGCAAGAAGAAAAATCTCCATGAGGTAGCCAGTTTTTATGCTGGATTGGATTTGAAGAAGCAGCTGACATTGGCTGAAGCATCCATTCCTTATGGCCCTTGGGTTAAGTTTGCAACAGGCCTGATGTAACAGCCAGCAGCGCAGGGAGAGGATTTATCCCAGTGGGATCTCCTGTGGATTGTGCAGCCTCCCATTAGCATGTTGAGCCCTGCGGTTTGTTGTTTGTGTTCATTTGTTTATGCTAACATACTGTGTTATGTTAGTGATTAATATATATCATCATCTGCCACACCAAACCCCATGAAAACATCTGAGCTCCAGAACAAGTGATGTCAATCTGTTCTTTGCTGTGACAGGAGACAAGGTAGAACAACAAGGAATGTTCAGGCTATTTTCTGGCCTAACAGAAAAGGAGAAAAATTCTTGCAAGGAAAAAATCATTATGAGACATTCTCCAGCAACTACAAACAGGGAGCTTTGGGGGACACCACATCTCCTGACAGTGACTGAGCTCTGAATTGACTCCCCCTCCATGCAAGGACAGTGCTCCTCTAACTGCAGTCTCTTGTGGGATGGAACCATCTGGGCCCCTCTGTGTGGAAATGAACCCACACACAGACAACCTGTACAGCCACAGCAGCTCTGCTGGCACACGGTGCCTGTGTGGGTCAGGCTTCAGAGGCTGCACCCAAACGAGAACCAGGCTGCCTCTAGCCAAAATAAATGTCTGCACAGGATGCTGCAGCAGCACTGAGTGAATGTAAACCTTGGGAGCAACAACCACAACCAAGTTGTGGATAAATGCCTGACCTTCCCTGTAGTGACACGGCTGCAAGTGGATGCCTTGAACTGACTCCGGCTCCACAGAAAGGATCTAGCAAGAAGTAGAGAGGCAGCTGCTTTCCCTTTGGATGCAGATAGTAGCAGTGTCCTCCTGTGCTCTATAGGACTTCTCACCCCCTCTTTCCCAAATTTGTGCTGTGATAACGAATACATTTCAACTAAGCCATTTTTGGCACCTCAGTACTCCGAGGCGTGGTGGGGAATCCTTCGTTCAAGCTAATAGCACCTCATTACCCTGTACCTGCAGCCCGTTTTCCCTGCACCCAGGGGGTAAAGGCGGTCGGGCAAGAGCTTCCCCAGGCAGGAGGGATGGGCACTAATTCTCTCACACCTATTAGCGGCAGATGTGTGTGTCAGCCCCCGGCAGCAGAGTAGCATCCCCGTACGGAGCTTTTTGACAGCATTAATGAACAATAATGAGGACGGGAGTGACAGAGAGTGACTGATTTTAGAGGTAGCTCCTGGTGCACTCAAAACCAGACAAGCAAGGCTTGCTCCTGGCAGAGCTCCAGGCAATGGCCCCAACTGTCAGGTCCCCTTGCCCAGGCCACCCCGGGAGCTCTCAAGGAACTCTGCATTCTGGGGCTGGGTGATGGTCCCAAAAACTTTATAGCCCCAAACCGTGGACCACACAGGGCAGCTGCACTGCAGGAGAGCATGGATGTCTCACTGGAGAAGCATGAGCAGTTGTCAGGGTGGGGGCCTGGGGTTGGGGCGGGGGTAAGTAAAAGAAAAAAGAAGGTAAAGGGAGAAACTCCACCGGCTGTGTGCTGGGAGAGAGTGGCTGACAGTTTTATTTCTGAGAATTTCCCCGTGCGTGATCTCTACATTGGGATCTGCAGGCAAGTGACCCTGTAAAAGCAGCCTGAAATCCCCATGGCAAATAACATGGAGCCAAGGCTGGCAAACAGGAGCCAGTGGGAGGTGTGGGGAGTGTGAGGGCTACAGGAGCCCAGTCCCATTCCCCTGGACCCCCAGGGGAATGGAGCCCCACTGACTCCCTGCCATCAGTCAGGCAGCCCACGGAGTCCCACACGTCCCAGTTTTCACATTACAGTCTATTAGTCTGTAATAACCACTGTTGTTCATGAGAATTGAGCTGATTATAAAACAATTATTTCATTTGGATTCTCTTCTCTTCTCTTCTCTTCTCTTCTCTTCTCTTCTCTTCTCTTCTCTCACACGCCCACCGGCGGAGCGCAGTGCTGTTGCTGTGCGGAGCCGCTGGCCCCGGCGGCCCGGGCAAGAGCCGCTGCCGTGCACTCTCAGGTGCCCGGTACCGCCCGTCGCTGCGGCCGCCGGGGCCGAGCCGCGCTCCGCGCACCTGCCGGGATGCCGCGGGCCGGGCCGGGCGGGTGAAACCCTCGCTCGGGACCCGGCGGCCCGGAGGAACCAAGGAGCTGCAGAGGGGCGGTGAACCCCGGCGGACCCCGCGGGGCCCCGCGCAGAGACGGCGACTGGCACCGGGCTGTGGGTGCCAATGCCCCCAGCCCAAATCTCTCCGGTGAGAGGCTCTCCCTGCTTGGCTTTTCGTTCGTTCGTCTTTATCGGTTTGGCTGTCTTTCAGTTGTCTTTCTGTCTTTTCTTTTTCCTTTCCTTTCCTTTCCTTTCCTTTCCTTTCCTTTCCTTTCCTTTCCTTTCCTTTCCTTTCCTTTCCTTTCCTTTCCTTTCCTTTCCTTTCCTTTCCTTTCCTTTCCTTTCCTTTCCTTTCCTTTCCTTTCCTTTCCTTTCCTTTCCTTTCCTTTCCTTTCCCTCATTTTTTATCTTCTTCTTTCTTTATCTCTTTTTTAAATCTTCTTTCTGTCTGTCTCTGTCTTTTGTCTCTTTTGCCATACTTTCTGTTTTACTTTGTGTCTTTTGCAGTGAGACGTGTTTCACACGTTTGATTTTTAAAAAATATTGTTAATAATGATAATGATAATGATAATGATAATGATAATGATAATGATAACCATAATGAGTATTAGTATTAGTATTAGTATAGATTCGTTTATTTCGGTACAAATGTCAGTTGCAAAACGATGCTAATAGTCGCCGTAGTCGGAGTAATAACGAGGATGGCTGTAAATATAAGAAAAAATACTCATCGATAACGATCTCAAATTAAACGCCAGAAAATTCCCCGTTTTCCCAGGACCCGCGGGAATTTCAGGCTTTTTTCACCTGCCGGGATGTCCCCGGTGTCCTCTTTATTTCCACTCTTACAACGAATCCGTAAACCTCCGCGATTCCCGTTAGTTGAACCCTCTACGAATCATAATTTTTTTTTCTCCAGTAGAATCGCCACCAGCGATGCAGCGTCAGCCTTTCCCGTGCTGCGCGGGTGGTGCTGCCGCGACGGGCAGGGACGGCGGGGCCGCGGGGTTCATCCTCCCGAGCTGGGCTGTTCATGCGAGCAGCGTGCGGAGACACCGCGTATGCGCCGAGTGCGCGGGCAGGGGCCGCCTCCCGGCCCCGCGGGGTCCCGGCTCGTCGCCGTTGTCCTCCCGATCGTTATCTGCTGCCCCACGGCTCGGCGGGGATCCGGGGCTGCCGTACCACGACCGAGCACAGCCGGGCCGTGCGGGGCCGCCCCCAGCTCCCCCGCAGAGCCTGCGGCCCCCCCGAAAGCCCGGGCTCGCCGGGGGCCAGTCGGGGTGCAGAGGTTGGGGGCGGGAGGGCCGGCAAGGGCCGGGCAAGGGCCGGGGAAGCGGGCAGAAAGGAGGGATCGCGGGAGGAACGAGTGTAGAGATACTGGCGGAGGGGTGAGTGCGGAGGGCGGACGGAGGAAAGGCGGCACAGTGAGGTTGTGCCCCAGCCAGGCCCCGGGGGCGCGGGGAGAGCCCATGGGGGCCGCGACGCACCTGTGTCACAGCCTGTGCTCGGGATGCCAGGAGGAACACGGGCACCTCCGCAGCAACAGGGCCATGGCTCGGTGTGAGTGTCCGTGACCAGGGGCACCTAGCCCGCCTCGTGGGAGCTGTGCCGGCAGGGAGAACCCTGCGAGGGAGGACTAAGGCAGCAGCCACTGGTGTCCGCCTCCGCCTCGCCTGAGAGGTCTGGGGGATGATGGCGTGCGGGGCCCAAACAGGGAAGGGGGTTCCAGCCGATGGTTTTTTGCGGTGGGGTCGGGGAAGGTGGTGGAGCGCCGGGGACATGACGATGCCCGTCTTCGGGGGCCGCCCCGGGACTTGGGGGTTGCTGTCGTGGGGATGCGCGAGTCTTTGCCACGCGTTGTATTCCTCGGTGCCACCACGGGCTTTTGAGCTATGGGGCTACATTTTTTCGGGACGAAGCAAATGTGTGTCCACGGAGGATGAGGAAAAAGGGGGAGACGTGTCCCAGCTCTTCTTCGGCGTCGAGCTCTTGGCGTTTTCGCACCGCGGAGCTGTTCCGGCGGAGAGGCGGCGAGACAACCTCGACCTCTCCTCCCACCTGCTCGGGGGAAGTGCGAGCTGCGGGGAGCAAAACCTCTGGGCTTGATACTAACAAACACATATGTCCTCTGGTCGAATGCAGAGCCAGGGGCGCGGCAGTAATGGCTAACGGCGGGGTTAGCAACCCCGCGTCGAGACTGGACGCGCTTTGCAGTGCTCCGCCGATGCGGAGCGATCGAGAAACGAGACATGTGTCCTCGGGACTTCTGTCAAACACGGCCTCTGGGTATAGGCCCTTTTTGGGGGTGCGGAAAGGGGTCGAACCCGCTTGCTGCACAGCGCTGTGCCAGCCTCTCCCTCGGGTGGGTTCTGTCCCTGCGGGGTCCCTGTTGCGGGGCAGATAGGTTTGGTTTCCCCTTCCGTTGTCTCAGCTCCACCCAGCGCCACTCACGCGTGTGGGAACCCCGCGTGTCTGCGAGGCCGGGCAGGGGATGTGGGAGTGGGGCGGCGGAATCTTCTCCCGGGAATTTGGGGTTTCGGGGCTGCAGACCCATTTTGCGGGGACCCTCTCCGCTGCCGCCGAGGTGACAACGATTCCCGGCGGGTCCTCAGTTCCTGGTAGACACCGCTCAACCCCAACTCCGCTGGCCGGACGGACAGGCCGAGGGACCCGTCCGCATCCCGGCTGTCCCCGACGTGGCGTCGGTTACAGCTGGAGTTTTATGTAAGGAGCAGGAAAAGAGAAAGGAATAAACCTGGGAAACGGTGAGGGCAATTTAGGCAGGGACAGCAACCCCATACTCTGCTGGGGCGTTGGTTTGGGGTCTTAATTTCCAGGGGGAGTATTTTCTTTCCTCCTGGAGCAGAGGCTGTCCAGAGCCAAGCACACCTCGGGGAAGGGGCATCGGCCCTTGAGTTCCCGGAGGCGGCTTGGAGTTCGCACTCGCGGCTCCTCGCTTTCCCCCGATATTGCGCCGGGGTGCCCAAAAGAAATCCCTTCCCCTCCTCCTTGTATTGCCGCCAGGTGAGCAGCGCGGGTTAGCACCGGGACTCTCCTCTCCGTGGCGTGTCCTTGAGCTCCCGATAGAAGCTGCCCCGGCCAGGAACCGCGCTGCCAGCAGCAGCAGCAGCGAAGAAACAAAACACCGATCATGTCACGCTCTGCCCTTATGCTGTTAGCTGCAGGAACATATGCTCAAATATGTAAGAGTAGTCTAGATTTTTCTTTGCAAATATTTTTACCACATCCAAAGATAATATTTCAACAGAAGAATCAAGCCCCGCAGGCTACAGACAGGGCAGCTATATATAACCCGCTTGCTCACTCCGGCTCTCCGCGCATCGCTTGGGTTATGCAACCCCCATCGCGACGGTAGCCACCGGCGCGCCCCACGGCTCCGCCCGCCCCATCGGGGCATTTCCCCGGGACCTCGGTGCAGCTACCCGCCCGAAGGGACCGACACCGGGGCGCGGACCGAAACTGGTACTGGTACCCGGACCGGGCCGGACCCGGCGGGGCGGGAGGGTCGCCTTGCCCCGCGCCGATGCGAAAGAAGGGCCCGGGGAACGCCGCGGCGCTCCAAGGGGCCGATAGCGAGCGGTGAGTAGCGCCTCGTCCTCGCCAGGGCAGGGACGGGAACCGGGCGCGACTCCCGGCCCAGACGGGCCGTGCAGGTGCTGCCGACGGAGCGGGATCCCGCTGGGCTGAGCAGGAGCTCGCCTGCCGCCTCACTCGTTGCTTTCCGTTTTCTCCGCTTTTTTTGGGGGGAAGGAAATGCTCGAACGCTGGCGGGCTCTTTGGGAGTTTGGTGACCCGGGACTAGGGGAGTCCCATCCGAGCGAAGCGGCCGGCGGTACCTGCGCCCGCAGCGCACCCTGACGTGCGCAGACCCCGCCTGTTGCGGCGGCTCACACTGCGGGTCCCCGCGGCCACCGAGGCCCGAGGGTCGCCCTCAGCCCCGCGGTGCATGTGAGCCGGAGGAAAAGAGCAATCCCTTCTCTCAGTGCCGGACATCCGCAGCATGACGCCGGGCTCGGCTCGGCTCGGCTGGGCTCTTCCCTTCCCGTCGGCCGGCTCCCGGCGCCGTGATTGACACCGCCGGCCCCTCCGCCCGCCCTGCAGCACATCCCATCCCATCCCTCCCCGGCGGCCGCTCGCTGTGCCCGGGAGGCGGGGAAGGGCCTCCCCAGCCCTTTGACACCGTCTCGGCAGGAGTTTCACTTCGCTTTCGCCGCCGCCGCCGCCGCTTCTGCAGGCAAACACCCCCGGCTTCCATGTGACGCCTCCCAGCCACTGAATGGGGAAAGCGCCTATAAGGGAGACACTTTCCCTTCGTGCAGGAGAAAAGGAGGGGACGAGGGGGGCAGAAGCAGGAGGTGGTGGTTGAGGGGAAAGGAAGACAGAAAATAAATTAATAAATCGCAGGGATCGAATTTGGGGGGGTGGGGGGATGAGAAATTGACACCCCGGGAAAGAAATTCGTGGGATTATTTATTTGTTGCCCCCCGGTCCCGTCTCGCTGACAGAGCTCGGTTCGCCGTTGCGGTGCTCGGCGCTGCCTACAAAGGGCCCCGGGGAAGTTTCTTGCTCCCCAACGCCCTTCCCGGGGGGCAGAGGGTTTAGGTTGTTTTCTGTTGGATTTTTTTTTTTTTAAAAGTTTCCCTTCCCCACCCCCCCGTCTGGAAGGAGGGGGTCTCGTTCGCACCTCCCTGGATGGTGCGGTAGAAAGGAGGGGAGTGAGGGGGTGGGAGGGGGGGCTCGTGGTGGGAGGCTGCCGCGCCTGCTGCTCCTGCATTGGTGTCTCCCCTATGGACGAAAACAGCCCTCTGTCTCCCAAGGCAAATGCTTTCAGTATCGCCTCTCTGATTTCAGTCGCCGCCGCCGAGCAAGCAGGGAAAGGAGCGCTGGAGGAGCGCCGCGGCGGCCGCAACGCGCCCGCCCGCCCCGGCTGCCGCCCGCAGAAGATGCACTTCAGCACCGTCACCAGGGACATGGAAGGTGAGTGCCGCTCTCGGCTCCGCAGAGCTGCGGGGACGGGATCGCCGCCACCGCGTATCCGAGGGCTTTCACGCGGCCCGGGCCGGCAGCCTGGCCAGGGGCAGCGCACGGAACGCGGCCTGCCCGCGGGGCCGGTCGGAGGAGGCTTTGCCGTTCCTCCCGGCACGCCTGGGCCCCTGTAGCCCTCCCTTAGAGAAAGGCATTGCCCGTGGCCCGGTAGCAGCTTTCGACGTCTCCGCCGCTGGCACTCGCGTCTTCTCAGGGGCGCCGAAAGCATCCCCCGATAGCGCCGGCCGTGCCCGAGGCAGCGGCAGGCCGGGGCTCGGCTCCCAACGGGGGCCTGGGGCTGCGTCGGAAGTAACGCAAGAGACCCCCGGGACCTCTAGGAGCATTTCAGCATCGCAGGGGATCTGAAGGAGCCGGCCGCTCCCCGGGGCGGCCTGTCATACGCCGCAGGGCCCGCTCAGGCCGGCGGCCGAGGGCTGCGCAGCCGGGTTCCTCCTGGTGCTTCTCGGCGCGGACCCGGAGCTTTGCTTTGGTCCCGGTCTTTTTCCCTTTCTCGCCCGGGGATGGAAGGAATGGGACACTGCCAAACTAGATCCGACTTCCCCTGTCAGCCGCAGCCCCACGGCTCCAGAGTGAAGGACGTTACCTGCAGCAGCGTAGCTACACGGAAATAAGAGCCGATTTCTTTCTCTGAGTTCTCCCACATCGCTCTTTTTTTTCTTTTTTAATTTTTTTTAAGGGGGGCAAAAGGAGGGAGTTTGCTTTGTCCCGAGTGGTGTGTGGCGAGGGAGGCCTGCAGAGATAGCACGGGCTTTGCACCGCCAAGGCTCTTGGCAGACCTCTCGGCTTTGCAAAGGG